>CM053027.1:16829018-16986518 GCA_028564925.1 Lithobates sylvaticus | reverse complement strand
ATACTCTTTCAAGGCACTAATATATAAATTCTGTATAATAATAATAATAATATTACTTTATGTGTTTTTATCTGTCGGTGTTCTTTTCTTCTTGTTTTCTGTGTGTAGCCTTTTTTAACAGTTTTTTTTTCCTCCTGTTCCACAGCCCGTGAAATACGAAAGCTCAGAAGAGACCTGGCGGACATTCAGAAGGAGAACGCGCGCTACATAGAACTTTTGAAGAGCAATGACATCTGTCTGTATGATGACCCAACGCTACACTGGAAAGGGAACGCCAGGCGCGCAAAGACCTCTCTGATCGCTCCGGCCGACCAGAAACTCCCGCTCTGCCTGAACAGCAATCAGCTGGCTTCTTCTAACCAAGGTAGCGCCGTGCAGGGAATTACTTTCAACGTGGGGCAGAGCCTTCAGAAACAGACAGCCAATGTTGTGCCGGTGCAAAGAACTTGCAATTTGGTAACGCCTGTGTCCATTTCTGGTGTGTTTCCACTGGACAAAGCTTGGCAGCAAAATGCAACGACGACGAGCCAGCAAGTTTCTTTGTGTCTTCCTGTCACCACGTCGGCTTCTACCGTGGCGGACCTGGCCTCATCAAAAGGCACTCAAACTGTCTTGTTTCACACAAACTCTTTAGCTAATTTTCCTCTGCCATCCTGCTCGGCAGGCTCACAGCTTTATTCTTCCAGCCAGCCGGCACAGCTAGAAGGCTTAAGGGTGAAACCCATGGACTCCTCAGCAACCCTGACTGTGACCACCTTCAGTAATCTTCCATCCCAGCCATCTCTCTTGGTTTCTCAAGCGGTCATGAGTCTTCAGGAGTCTCCAAACTCGATCCACGGAAAAATATCAGGAGCTGCTGAAACTGTTAAAGACTTGGTTAAGGAGATTTTTCCCAGTGTTCATATTGAATCAAGCCCAGAGGTGGTGGTCACTTCGAGAGATTTAAACCCCTCGGTTGAAGTTCACCAAGCTTCTGCTGGCCCCTCTTGTCTGGAGAGCAGCTGGTCCCTTTCTAACACCTTGCCGGAGCTAAAAAGCATCGGCAGCTTAACAAGAATCCCCTCAGATGGAAATACACAAACTACCTGGACCACGTTGCAGCTGGCAGGGAACACCGTGCAGCCGCTAATTCAATCTTCCTCCTGCGCAGCGTCAACTCTATTGGTTGAGCAGGTGGTGGCATCTAAAGACCAGGTTAATCCGCAAATGTCAGCTTGTGTAAACATAAGTAACATAGCCTCAGAAAATAGGACTGGTGAGCCAGTAATGGTGCAAATGCCTTCTTGTCAACCTCTCACAGTCCAGCCCTTTAAATCACCACCACAGCCACAAAGCACAGCCAATCTTCTTCCACTCAATCAGCCGATGCAAGTAATTCAGGTGGCCCAGCCATTTGGTGCAGCTCTAAATCCAGTTCCAGCTAATCAGAACATTATATTGCTTCAGCCTCCAGCACCCGCTCCTTGTCCACCTCTTCCTAAACCAACAGTGGGCCAACAAATTGTTATAATCCAGGCAGCGCCTAACCAGAATCCCATACCCCTGGTGTCTGCACAGCCCTCACCCTCAGTGGTGATGCCTATAAATGCGCCCAATCCTGTAGTCTGTCCAGCAAACCCGGTGCAAAGTTTAGTGGCTCCACAGACATTTGGGGCTAAGCATCTTGTGCACATATTGCCCAGACCTGCACCTGTACAGCCTTCAGGTTCCGCCCAGCATGTGTCAGCGTCTACTACCGTCTCAAACCAACAGCCCCCCACGATTTCCTTAAATGGTCAGTTGTTTGCTCTGCAGCCAGTGACTCCTTCAGCTGGCTCCTCAAGCCAAGCTCCAATGCAAATTATCCAGCCCACAACCAGCGAAGATCCCAACACAAATGTAGCCCTTAACACCTTTGGTGCATTGGCCACCCTAAGCCAGAGCATATCTCAGATGGCTGGACAGAACTGTGTACAGTTTACTCTGAACCCCTCCGTTGCATCTTCTTTAGCAGCCAGTAACCTACCAGTAAACTGTGCTTCTGTGCCTGTGTCCAGTGTGACAACAGTACCCGCTGAAACATCTGTTGTACCAGTTTCTTCTGTACTGGCAAAGCCTTTATCTGTCAAACCAGTTAGTGGCACGCCACCCATTTCAAAGCCAAAGAAGACCATCAAGAAGCCGGCTGTTAAGAAGGGAGGTCCTCTGCGGAAAGAAACCACCCCAACAGTTGTACCTGATTCATTGGAAGCTTCAAAAACTCAGGCCCACATTGACGAACAGAACCAGATGGAAAAATTGTCTGCTCTTAATACAACTCAAGAGAAAGCAAGTGCCACAGATGGCATGTCCCAAAATGTTGACCAAACTCAAGAGACAGCAGGTGCCGAGGCCTGTGCTTCTTTGGTACTGAATGTGGGAATAGAAGGGGACGTTCTCAGTGAATCGAAATCACATGAGCAGGTTCCAGCAGAATTTTCAGCCTCTAGAGATTTTGTTGCTGAAGAGGTTTGTTCTACTCAGAATGAGAAGAGCCTGCTCTCTGTTGCACCAGCCTCACCTAAGGCTGAGGTTGTGGCAGCCATGCTCCCCTTAAAAGAGCAATCTGTTCAGGATTCTCTTCCGGTTGTCCAGTCTGTAGTGACTATTGCTGAACATTCAAATTCGGCTTCCAAAGATTGTCTAATTCAAGGGGATACTGCAGACTTAACTGCTGCCGACTTGTTGGATGTGCAGATTTTATCAGATGATCCGAATGTCAGATCTCCTGAAAAAGCCACCACAGATGTCTCCGACAGCTCTAAATCATTGTACAGTGAAACCAAGTCAAATGATGCCTTGACGACTGACTCCATAATCTTGGCCACTTCGGTTGTCCACATTGCCCAGAACCAGTCTAGTACATCCGAACATGAAGTTGTTAGTTCATGTGCTAATAATCGACAGACTGATTCTCCTATGTCTACTAGTTCTGTAAGCGGTCGAAATTTTACTGTTGCCTCAATGTTGCCAGATACCAGTAGACAGGACACCGCTAACCCCATTTCCTCCGTTCCACCTTTTAATGGATGTGGTTTTTCTGAGCAAAATGAAATCGTTGCAACTGCGGCAAGATCTTTATTTGATCCAGAACATATTACCAAGGAAAAGAACAGAACACAAGCAGAAGTTGGAGAAGCTGTTTCTAAAAACATAGAAGTAGTATTGCCGGGGGATTGTCACCTCCCGTTTAAGCCGCATTCAGCCAAAGAAGGAACCTCTGGGCTCCCATCCATATCGCACTCCTTCAGTACTTCAGAAACCAATACTCCATCAACCTCAAATCGGTTGGTGGATAAAACTCATTGTACCCTAGGGATGAATAGCGCTAATCTCTCTCTGCAAATTTCAACGTCTCAGTCTCAAAGCGTGACCAGTTTGAGCATCAATAATTTGATACACCAACGTGGGACAACGCATTCTGTTGCAAACTCTGCAAATGTTTCTCAGGCATCGGAGCATTTGCACTTGACTACGTCTATTAATTCATTAGTGCCCTCAAGCAGTTACCAAGGGCATTCGGCAGGGACGATGGTCTTATCTGAGTACCACCAAGAAGAACTGAATTCTATGAAGACTAGAGCCATGCAGGTCCCCTCAACCACAGATTCCCTTTTAAAGCAAAACTTAGACGTTCGGAAAGAATCTACCAAACGCACTGCTCATGGTGATGAGTTACTGTCAGCTGCCAAGAGGCAAAAGCACTTTCAAGGCCCCATGAGAATTGAAAGGATTCATCCATCTGACGGGGTAGGAGAACGGCATGAAATGTTGGGTGGTCCATTACCTTCTGACTCATCCTCTTTGTCTGGACGTATTCAGAATCACGGAGAGGGAATTTCTAGTCTATTCCCAGCAAATAACAACTTCGTTACCCCACATCTAAGGCAAAGTGACATGCGTTGCAATTCTCAGCCGCCAGTCTCTGAGCAGAGTCAGATGGGGAATCCGCACCTTCAGCCTTTGCAACAACACCAGCAGGCGACACTTCTTCATAACAGCAATCCTTACATAAAGCAGCAACAAACTGGACACATGCGGGAACAGCATCACTTGTACCAACAGCAGCAGCAGCAACAGCACCACGTTTCACTTGCTGACAGCTCTGTTCGTTCTCAGTCCCACAATGTACAGCAGCAAAGAATGATACAGCAGGATGTTCAGATGCAAAAGAAACGAGCCCCAATTCAAGGTGGCCAGGTGGGAAGACTGTCTCTACACCAGAAACAGATGCCTGAGCAAAACAGACAAAACACGGCTCAAGCTCACCCACACCACCAACAGATCCAGCAGCAGATGCCAGCTCATTTTGGGTCCACACAGGCAGAAAAATCCTGCGAAAATAATACATCGTCCCGTGGTCTTCACAATTCTCATCAACAAAGCCATATGAGTCAGGACATTCGTCATCAGCATCAACAGGATCTCAACAATAGGGCACAGGGGTCTGTGGTATCTTCAGAACATCTGCCAGGTCTTGGCCAAGTCCAGAGACTTATAACCTCCAGAAGTTTAGAGCAACAGTTGGTGTCCCAGCCCAGTGTTGTGTCCCAGACTGCAAACATGAACATGAGTACATCCCATCGGCAAGAACGAAATCGAGTTTCAAGCTACTCAGCAGAGGCCCTTATCGGTAAGAGCACTTCGAACTCAGAGCAGAGAACAGGAATTTCGGTCCAAGCTTCTAGGGTATCGGAACAAATGGAAATGAGAAAGTATTTAGATGCTTCTAGGAATAAAGTTATGTCAACTCACAATATTCAAAGCCGGATGACCATAGAGCATTCTGTGAATACAGATTCCCAGAGACTCGCCGACTGTCAAACCTTTAAGCCAAGTGGTTTGAACCAGCAGCAGCAACAGCCGGCTTCCTTTGATGTCCAGACGTCAAGAAACAATGATGGTGGCACCACAGCCAATATGAGAAGTCTGCAATCCCAGGCCTACAGACTTAATCAGAATCTCAATTCAGCAATGGATCGGCAAAAGCATATGCCATACCAGACTGTTCAAGAGGTCCCTGTCTCCAATACGCTTCAGATTCGAGATAATGAAAATGCTTGCCATCAAAGCTTTATGCAGAGCCTTTTAGCCCCACATATTGGAGATCAAGTTGGTTCAGGTCAGCGGGCAATATCGGGTCAACGTCCGCAGTACAACTCTTCCTCTAACCTTGAATTCGGTTGCCCGCCGGCCCGTGATGCTCTCCATTTAAGGAGAGATAGCGAAGTCCAGAACAGGGAAAGCTGTGACTTGGTCATGGGGCAGGTCACTTCGAGAAATAATTCTTTGAATATTCCTTTCTCCAGCTCTTCTGGAGATATACAGGGAAGGAACACCAGCCCTCACAGTACAAACCAGAGATCCAATTCGATTAGGCAAGTCGACAGTCAAGGTGCCAAGAACCAGCTTAATATTCAAGTGTCTATTAACATGCATGGGGTGGTTCACCCACCCATTCCCCACCAGTCTATTTCCCATGGAAATGTGGATCAACGGCAAACGGTGAGGCAAGTCAACCCTCCAGTTCCTCAGCGCTCAAGGCATCCTTTACAGGAGGAATCAGATTCCAAAGCCCGACAGTCTGAAAGGAGCAGGTCTGGGAGCCAAAGACATGGCAATATGTTTGACCCGGCCTTGCCTCACCTTCCTCTGGGTGGTCCCAGCAGCATGATTCTTGGGCGCCAGCAACCTGTTACAGAAAAAAGGCCTGGTATTGTTCGCTTCATGCCAGACACCTCTCAAGTGCCCACTGACAATTCTGGCCACGATCAACACACTTTAACCCAAAACTTTCCTTTTCCCTTCATACCAGAAGGTACAATGAACCCACCGATAAATGCAAATGCCTCTTTTATTCCTCCAGTCACCCAGGCCACCGCCACCCGGACTTCTGCTCTCATTCCTGTTGACCCACAGAACACATTGCCATCATTCTATCCTCCATATTCACCAGCTCACCCAAGCCTGTCTAATGACCTCACATTGCCATATTTCTCTAACCAGATGTTCGCCAATCCCAACACAGAGAAGACCAACAGTACAGGCCTGAACAACCGGTTTGGTTCCATATTGTCCCCACCTCGACCTGTTGGCTTTTCCCAAACCACGTTTCCCCTCCTCCCGGACATGCCTCCAATGCACATGGCCAACCCCTCGCACCTGTCCAACTTCAATTTGACATCCCTTTTCCCGGAGATCGCCACTGCTCTTCCCCCTGATGGATCTGCCATGTCTCCTTTACTGTCCATATCGCACACCTCGGCTTCGGACTCCTCTAAGCAGACATCAAATCGGCCTGCGCACAACATAAGCCATATACTGGGTCATGACTCAAGTTCAGCTGTTTAATGTTGAGCAGATCAAGTTTGCAGATCTAGTGCAGAATGGATCAATTTTTATTTGTACTTTGTGTTTTTTGTCTTTTTGAAGCTGATGTCTTTGTTTTTTTTGTTTTTTTGTCATGTCAAGAGTTTTCTAAATGTTTCTCACTTGAGGTTTAAAGTAAAACTGTGGCCAGGCTATGGACAGTCCAATATTTGCATATTATTAACGAGCAGTAAATACATTTTTAAAGTAAATCTAAATGAGGGGTGTCAAACTCAATTTCTTTGCCAGCCGCATCGGCATTATGGTTGCCCTCACAGGGACGCTTGTATCTGTAAGACTAGATGTGCAGAGGACCCCTCCCCCACCCAAAATCAGATGTCAAGAGCTCCTCACCATCCGAACTAAAATGTCCTCCACCTTCCCTTATATCACAGTGGTTGCGGAGCTGGGAAGCAGCTCGGGAGTGGAGATGGGAAGCAGAACGTGCAGGATCTGGAGGAGGACCAGAAGAGGGCTGGAGTCAGCTTGAATGCTGAGACCAGGTGAGGCAGAGACAAGGGGGTGCTGCAGCTTTACAGAGTGGTGCAGGACCTGTAGGATGAGTTCTGTCCTCTCTGCTGCCAACTGTTGGGCTAAGCCTCTCCGTGGCTGCATGGAGAAGTGTAGGATCTGGTGGAGAAATTCTGTCCTCTGCCGCTGACTGTTCAGACAAGGTGAGGTAGGGAGGAGGGGGGTGCCACAGTTACAGGAGAGGTGCGAGGGCCACATGGAATGGCCTGGTGGGCCTTCGGTTTGACACGTGATCTAAAGGTTCCCGTGTGACACTCTAAGCAAGTCTCAAACCAAATTACTATGTGGTGCACACGCTCCATAAAGAGAATTTTTTTTTTTTTATCTTCCCTGCAATCTGAAGTGTGCACAGTTCACTATGTAAGCTTACAGTTGAGTTATGTCTTGACCTCAGTTCTTTTAAAGGTGGATGTAAACCCATTTTATATGTCATAGGGTAGAGAATAAGATTTCCTTTCATTTGAGCCCAGTCTTGCCACACAGATTTACTCCAGCCCTGAGAAATCCTCTTTTATTGTTCAGTTAGAAAGATCTTGACAAAGTGCTGAAATCTTTGTCAAAAACGCCCCCTTTGCTGTGAGTGACAGGTGCTTTACATATCTCCTGCACTAGCCTGAGAGACAGGCACATCCTGTGTAATTATAGAAAGTGAGAAATCCACCCCTCCCCCACATAACAAATCCTGTGATCAATGTATCCTCAGACACACACACTGCACTATAACAATCATCAGATCACTGCATGTTCTGCTCTGACTACATACATCTCCCCCATATTCTTCTTGCTGTTCACTCGAATAAATTTATTTTCACTGGTCTGTGGTCTGTGCCTGTCTCAGGCTAGTGCATGAGATATGTAAATCACCTGTCACTCACAGCAAGGGGGCGCTTTTGACAAAGATTTCAGCACTTTGTCAAGATCTTTCTAACTGAACAATAAAAGAGGATTTCTCAGGGCTGGAGTAAATCTGTGTGGCAAGACTGGGCTCAAATGAGAGGAAATCGTATTCTCTACATTGTGACATCAAAAAATATATATTTTTTTTTGGGGTTTACATCCACTTTAAGTTGGGCGGAACAGAACATCTCAAAACTTTTTTAGATGTTTGCTTTTTTGAATATTGTAACTGTGGTTCTCATTGGTTTTGGTTAAAGCGGTTGTATACCCGTTTTTAGTCCTGTGTTTTTTTTTTTAAACTACCTGCAAGACAAAGTCATAATGAGCTAGTATGACTAGCATACTAGCTCATTATACATCACTTACCTTAGATCGGGGGCCCCCGACGCCGCCCTCTTCTCCCCCCACCAGCCGCATCCATCTTTCCACAGATACCCTTCCAGGTATCGCCGCTCCGGCCAATCACAGCGCCGCTGCAGCACTGTGATTGGCCAGAGCGGCGAGGACGTCGCTCCGCGCATGCGCACGGGACACTTCAACTGCGGTGAGCCGCAGTTGTGAATGGGGATTAACCCTGTAAATGCACCGTTGTCTAGACAACGTTGTAAAGCGTTGTAAAGCGTTCTTTGCAAATATCTCCTAAAACCGTGTAGGTTTAGGAGATATTTCTTGTACCTACAGGTAAGCCTTAATCTAGGCTTACCTGTAGGTGCAAGTTGAATTTAAGGGTATACAACCGCTTTAAGTGGAGCTCAAGCCAAGATATTTTTCTTGGTGAATGGAGGCAGTTCTCCGTACCCCCCCCCCCCCCCCCCCTCCTCTGCCAGAGCCTACTATTGGAGCCTGTGAACCCAGTGGGAAAAACCTCCCTTCACCACTTCTGGTCCTTTTCGCAACAGCCCTGCTTAGAGCTGATCACACCAGTGAAATTCATATTGGAATATATTTGTAGGCCCGAAAAGGTCTAGCTCACAGCAGGGGCCCTGGTTTGATATTGGGGAAATTGTACTCCCGTGGCAATGGCAATGGACAACTAAAACTTTGGTTGGTTCTCTCTGGTCAAACTAAATAAAAATTAAAAAAATATATAAAAAAAAAAAGAGAAAAAATTTGGGGTGAACAAGTTTTCCATATTGCTACACAAACCATTTCAAATTTTTAATAAAAATGGCCTTGAGATTGGATCACAGGCTTCCTTTTGATAGCCTTAGATTGGCTACACCATCAGTTTCATTTCGACAGTAGGGAAGAGGGATGGAAAAATACTTTTATTAGAACATTAAAACCGTTCTTGTAAAAGTGGAACAAAACAAAAAATGTCTTTTATAACCCAAGATGTTATGTATAAGTCAAAAAGAAGACCAAAAAGCCCTCCACTCGGACTCGAAGCATAGCACTAAAGGCTTCTTAGAACATAAAGTAAACAGTAAAAAAAACAGTAAAAAAATATAATAAAAAATAAGCGAGACATGCAAATCATTCCTTTACACATGACTTTCTGTACATCAATATTGTATGCAGCTATATAAACAATAAATAATAAAAAAAATGTTAATCATTATTTTTGTTAATGATTCTTAATTAACATTAATAATTATTAACCACTTTCAGCCCTGGAAGATTTTACCCCCTTTCCTGACCAGACCACTTTTTGTGATTCTGCACCACGCCGCTTTAACTGACAATTGCCCGGTCGTGCGACGTGGCTCCCAAACAAAATTGACGTCCTTTTTTCCCACAAATAGAGCTTTCTTTTGGTGGTATTTGATCACCCCTGCGGTTTTTATTTTTTGCGCTATAAACAAAGAGCGACAATTTTGAGAAAAATGCATTATTTTTTGCTCTAATAAATATCCCCCAAAAACATATATAAAAAAACGTTTTTTTTTCCCCCTCAGTTTAGGCCGATACGTATTCTTCTACATATTTTTGGTTAAAAAAAAATCGCAATAAGCGATTTATTGATTGGTTTGCGCAGAAGTTATAGCGTTTACAAAATAGGGGATAGTTTTTATAGCATTTTTATTATTTTTTTTTTTTTTTTTTACTAGTAATGGCAGCAAACAGCGATTTTTTATTTTTTTCTTTTTTTTTTTTTTATTGTGACTGCGACATTATGGCGGACACATCGGACATTTTTGGGACCATTGTCATTTATACAGCAATAACTGATTCCTGTGTAAATGACACTGGCAGTGAAGGGGTTAACCACTAGGTGGCAGTGTAGGGGTTAAGTGTTCCTAGGGGCGTGTTACTAACTGTGGGGGGGGGCGTGGCTGTGATTTAGTGAACACTGATCTCTGCTCCAATCACAGGGAGCAGAGATCCATGTCACTAGTTGCTAGGCAGAACGGGGAGATGCTGTTTACTTCCGCATCTCCCCGTTCAGCCTTCCCGTGAGACGATCGCGGGTATCCCCCCGCGGCGATTGAGTCACAGGGGTCCCGACCGGCGGCGGTGCGCACACGATGGCACGACGGCAATCTTAAAGGGACGTACCTGTACGCCCTTTTGCCTGTCTGTGCCATTCTGCCGACGTACATCGTCGTGCGCCGGTCGGGAAGCGGTTAATAACATTATTAGAATAAATGGCTCTAATATTGGGCTGTACCAGTGGTGATGTCGTCAGTGTGCGGCCCGGTCTTTGTGATTTTGAGTTCTGGGTGTACAGTTGTTTATCTCTGCAGAGCAATAGGATATCCTCTACAGCCGTGGCCAAAAGTTTTGAGGACACAAATCTTAATTTTGACAAAGTCTGCTGCTTCAGTGTTTTTAGATCTTCTTCTTTTTTTAGATCTTTTTGTCAGATGTTACTATGGGATACTGAAGTATAATTACGAGCATTTCATAAGTATCAAAAGTATAAGTATCAAAGGCTTTTATTGACTATTACATTAAAGTGATACTAAAGGTTTGTATTTTATCTTCTTAATATGTTTCTTTTAAGGTAGTGCACTGTTGGTTCACTTACCTTTTCCTTCGTTTTCCTTTTGTAAATGCTTTTTTTTTTCTTCTGTGTGTGAATTTTACAACTTCCTGTTCCTCCTTTAAAAGCTTACCCCCATCATCCGAGCCGTTCTGGCTGGGGGTTAGTCAGCGTGCTCGCCCCCCTCCCTTGGGTCTACATCCCTGCGGGGAGACGCTGTGTGCGTTCACAGGCACGGGAGGCGGGGGAGCCTTCCTTTAAAGCCGCGACGTTGCTGCAGGGAGCGCGCTCGAAAACCCGGAAGTTGAGGAGAACATACAGAGAGGAAAGAAGGAAGTGCCGATAAAGACTATTTATCTAATGGGTAAATAAAAAAATTCGGCAGAAATAACAGCTAGATTCATGATCTATATAGCGTATAGATCAGATATTGCCAAAACATTTTTTTAGCTTTACAACCCCTTTTAAAGTGGAAGTAAACCCTTCCAAAGTACTTTGGCTTACAGGTAAGCCTAGATTAAGGCTTACCTGTAGGTCCAATAAATATCTCCTAAACCTACATGGTTTAGGAGATATTTAGAAATGAAAAGGCATCGCTGTCTACGGCGCATGCGCCGTAGACAGCGGCGCGCAGGCGCACTGAGGGCGCACTGAGGATGCCGAGATCACGGCGATATGCCGATCTCGTGCGCATGCGCGGGAGTGACGTCATCGCCGCTCCAGCGAATGATAGCGCTGGAGCGGCGAGACCCGGAAGTCACTCCGGCCCTGGATGGCGGCGCAGAAGATCGTTGATGAGGACCGCTTCGGGGGCTTCGTTTTCAGGTAAGTCTTTCATAATGAGCTAGTATGCTATGCATACTAGCTCATTATGCCTTTGCCTTGCAGGGTGTCTTTTTTTTTTTTTTTTTTTTGAGGCTTTACTTCCTCTTTAAGTTTATGCAAAGAGGCAGGATTAGCAGTGTTTATCCTTCGTTTTTAAGACCTCTGCCATTCGTCCTGGAATGCTGTCAATCAACTTCTAGGCCACTTCCTGACTGACGGCAGCCCCCCATTCTTGCATAATCCATGCTTGGAGTTTGTCAGAATTTGTGGAGTTTTTTTTTTTTGTTCACCCGCCTCTTGAGGATTGACCACAAATTCTCAATGGGATTAAGGTCTGGGGAGTCTCCTGGCCATGGACCCAAAGCCACTTATCACTTTTGCCTTATGGCAAGGTGCTCCATCATTCTGGAAAAGGCATTGTTCCTCACCAACTGTTCTTGGATGGTTAGGAGAAGTTGCCCTCGGAGGATATTTTGTACCATTCTTTATTCATGGCTGTTCTTAGGCAAAATTGTGAGTGAGCTCCACTCCCTTGGCTGAGAAGCAACTACCACACAGGACTGTGCAACTACCACACATGGTCTCGGGATGCTTTATGGTGGGCATGACACAGGACTGATGGTAGCACCCACCTTTTCTTCTCTGGACAAGGTTTTTCCCGGATGCCCCAAACAATCGGAAAGGGGATTCATTAGAGAAGATTAGTTTACCCGAGTCCTCCGCAGTCCAGTCCCTGTACCTTTTGCAGAATATCAGTCTGTCCCTGATGTTTTTCATGTAGACAAGTGGCTTCTTTGCTGCCCTTGTTGACGTCAGGCCATCCTCCAAAAGTTTCCTCGCTGTGTGTGCCGATGTCCTCACACCTGACTGCTGCCATTCCTGAGCAAGCTCTGCACTGGTGGTGCCACCCGATCACACAGCTGAATCAACTGTAGGAGACGGTCCTGGCGCTTGCTGGACTTTCTTGGGCGCCCCGAAGCCTTCTTCACAAATGCAGTGGAAACGTTTTTTTTATGGGATTAAGTACATTTTCATGACAAAGAGTGACTTTGCATTTAATTGCAATTAATTGATCGCTCTTCATAACGTTCTGGAGTATATGCAAATTTCCATCATAAAAACGGAGGCAGAAGACTTAAGAAAATGTAATAATTGTGTCCATTCTCAAAACTTTTGGCCACGGCTGTATATAGAGGAAGGAGGCCCAGGATTTGATGTTGCAGGTAGAAAGTTTGCCCATAAATAAGGCCACCCTACTTTTTAATTTCCTCCGCTAAAAGCCCACTAAGCTGGTAATGTTGGCTTGCTTGGACAGTACTTTTTGTCTTGTTTTATTTTTTTGGGCATTTGCAGAAAATCATGGAATTTATTCACAGATTGCATAATTTTTTTTTTAGAATACATTACAAAATGGTTTGTGTAGCAATTATGTATGTAGGAAAAGCACAGGTGTATACATTTTGTTTTTTGATCCACAGTGGTGTCTGGCTGTGTTGGAATTGAGGTTTAATCGCACAGTAATTTATATGGTCCTTGCTGGTTTCAACACTTTTGTTGGGGCATCTATGCCCCCCCCCCTTGTGTTAATGGTACCATGCTGAGTAATTGCTGTAAAAATCATTGCAATTCCAGAACAACATACACTAAATTACCAAAAGTATTGTGATGCCTGCCTTTACACACACATGATTTTTATTGGCATCCCAGTCTCAGTCCGTAGGGTTCAATATTGAGTTGGCCCACCATTTGCAGCTTATAACAGATTCAACTCTTCTGAGAAGGCCGTCCAAGGTTTAGGAGGGTCTCTATGGGAATGATTGACCATTCTTCCAGAAGAGCATTTGTGAGGTCAGGCGCTGGTGTTGGACGAGAAGGCCTGGCTGTCGGTCTCCACTCAAAGTCATCCCAAAGGTGTTCTATCAGGATGAGGTGAGGACTCTGTGGAGGCCAGTCAAGTTCCTCCACCCCAAACTCGCTCATCCATGTCTTTATGGACCTTGCTTTGTGCACTGGTCTGCAGTTATGTTGGAACAGGAAGGGGCCGTCCCCAAACTGTTCCCACAAAGTTGGGAGAATGAAATTGTCCAAAATATCTTGGTATGCTGACGCCTTAAGAGTTCCCTTCACTGGAACTAAGGGGCCAAACCCAACCCCTGAAAAACAACCCCCACACCATAATCCCACCTCCACCAAAAGATTTGGACCGGTGCACAAAGCAAGGTGGATGATGCTCCTCCTTAGTGGTTACTAGATAGTGCTGGTATCTCATGTATCCCACCCACAGAAAATTGGACTATGCTTTTCCCTATTGGTCAGTAGTTGGTGCTAGTATCCCCTGCATTCCACCCACAGAGATTGGATTTAGCCCCTCTGTATCGGTCACCCGATGGTGCTAGTATCCCTTGCATCCCACCCACAGAGATTGGACTATGCTCCTCCCTATTGGCCACTAGATGGTGCTGGTATTCCCTGCATCCCACCCACAGAGTTTGGACTATGCTCCTCCCTGTTGGTTACAAGATGGTGTTGGTATGCCGTGCATTCCTACCCACAGAGATTGGTCTATTCGCCTCCCCATTGGTCATTAGATTGTGGGCGGAATGCAGGGGATACTAGCACAGAGATTGGACTCTGCTCCTCTCTATTGGTCACTAGATAATGCTGGTATCCTCTGCATCCCACCCACAGAGATTGAACTGTGCTTCTTCATATCGGCCACTAGATGGTGCTCTGCATATTGCATGTAAATGGTCTGTGGCGGGGTTACTGGGGATGCCAAGATTCATATACAGTAGATTTCTTCTCCCACTATTATTGATTTGAATATTCAAGACTAGCATAGATAAAATGCCTAGTGCGCTATAATTGCACATCCTTAAAGCATGGCAATGCCAGTATGTGATCTAATTCCAGAATTATTCACCTTTCCTCTGTTTAGCAATTTGTACTCCGTAGTCCTGTATTGGAGGTCTAGATGTGCTACCGCCGAGCGTAGCGGAATGATCTGTACTATTTTTTACATGTTCGTGTTCATGGAGCTTGTAGATAATGTACATATGTGCAGATGACGGGGGAGTTTTTCATACAGTCTCCTATGTACATACCTTGTATAGTTCTTTATACTACTTTTTATTTTTTTGGGAAATCCGAATAGAACACCCCCCTCCTGGAGTTTAAGTGGGCCGCCACCTGATTTTGGGGGGGGGATACAGGCCGCTACCTGATTGGGGGGGGGGTGATGCAGGCCACTACCTGATTGGGGGGGGGGTGATGCAGGCCGCCACCGGAGGGGGGGGGGCGGGGGTTGATACAGGCCGCCACCTGATGGGGGGGGGTAATACAGGCCGCCACCTGATGGTGGGGGGGTGATACAGGCCGCCACCTGATGGGGGGCGGGGAATAGAGGCTGCCACCTGATGGGGGGAAGGGTGTGATACAGGCCGCCACCTGATGGGGGGGGGGGTGATACAGGCCGCCACCTGATGGGGGGGGGGGGGTGATACAGGCCGCCACCTGATGGGGGGCGGGGAATAGAGGCCGCCACCTGATGGGGGGAGGGTGTGATACAGGCTGCCACCTGATGGGGGGGGGGGTGATACAGGCCGCCACATGATTGGGGGTGATGCAGGCCACCACCTGATGGGGGGTGGGGGGTAGAGGCTGCCACCTGATGGGGGAGGAGGGGTGGTGGGGGGGGAGGGTGTGATACAGGCTGCCACCTGATTGGGGGGGTTGATACAGGCTGCCACCTGAACCTGATGGGGGGGGGGGTGATACAGGCCGCCACCTGATTGGGGGTGATGCAGGCCGCCACCTGATTGGGGGTGATGCAGGCCGCCACCTGATGGGGGGGGGGGGGGAATGCAGGCTGCCACCTGATGGGGGAGGAGGGGTGGTGGGGGGGAGGGTGTGATACAGGCTGCCACCTGATTGGGGGGGTTGATACAGGCTGCCACCTGAACCTGATGGGGGGGGGGGGTGATACAGGCCGCCACCTGATTGGGGGTGATGCAGGCTGCCACCTGATGGGGGAGGGGTGGTGGGGGGGAGGGAGTGATACAGGCTGCCACCTGATTGGGGGGGTTGATACAGGCTGCCACCTGAACCTGATGGGGGGGGGGGGGGGGGGGGGAGGGGTGATACAGGCCGCCACCTGATGGGAGGTATTCTGATTCTCGTCTGATTTTTATAATTGGTTCTTCGCGTCTTGAGAATCTCATGCTAAGATTTGATTTCAGATGATTTTTTTTTTATTTAATGTAACTCTGGTTGTAATAATTCTTTGTAAAGAGCTGAACATATTTTTATTAGTAAAATAAGTTTTCACCTCCTTTTGTGTCTGCTTTTTATTTTCTTCCTCTCTGGTGTTATAATGATTGAGATGTTGGAATGATGTTAACCCCATAAAGACAAAAGGTAAAAGAGCTGTCTTTTTTTTTTTTTGTACATCACGGGACACAGAGCACCATAGTAATTACTATGTGGGTTATAGGCCACCTTTTAGGTTATGGACACTGGCACACCCTAAACAGGACGTTGCCTCCCTATATAACCCCTCCCATACCTCCGTTTTTTTCGCCAGTGTCTAAGGTGTTGGTCACGAGTGAAGATGTGCTCTGAGGAGCTCCAGGAGGGATCCATGCTGGATTTAAATAACCTCCACAGACCGGATCCATCCAAAGTACCACTGAGGCCAAGGTGGATGGTACCCAGGCCTTGTATCTGAAAGCACAAGGTTTTGCCTGTAACTCCTCTCTTTGCAGGGCTGGACCCCGGGACCCAGAGCTTTGGTCATGCTACATTACTTAAAGTTTTTTCTGGCGGGGTGCTTTTACAGGTCCAAGGGAGTGGAACCCCAATATAAAGGGACCCGGTCCTTGAAGGTTTGCTAAACGCAGCCCGCTGTGATGGGTGAAGGTGTGATCTGTCTGTTAAAGCGGGACTGTACCTGGAAAAAAAAAATTAAAAGCCAGCAGCTACAAATACTGCAGCTGCTGACTTTTAATAAATGGACACTTACCTGTCACAGGTTCCAGCGATGTCGGCAGCAGAGGCTGATCAATCGATCGGCTCTCTGCTGCTGCCGGCGCCATTCTCGGTGAGGGAATCAGGAAGTGGTTTCACTTCCCGGTTCCCTACTGCGCATGCACGAGTCGCGCAGCGCAATGAGAATCGTCAGCGCTGTCTGCCGGGACACGTGTGTGTCCCGGCAGACAGCGCGCCAGGACAGGAAGTGGCGTTAACTCCCGTGGGAGTTTATGCCTGGAAGTGGGTGCAGATACCTATCTTAGACAGGTATCTGCACCCCCCTCCCCCCTGAAAGGTGTCAAATGTGACACCGGAGGGGGGGGAGGGTTCCGAAAAGCGGAAGTTCCACTTTAGGGTGGAATCCCGCTTGAATTCAGCAAATCCTGTGGTGGGGATAAGGTAAGGGAAGAAACATAGGAACTAAAAAGTCCACCTAGAGTTTTCTTCTTTAGGGAAAAATGCCTTAAGTCGCCACTAGAGGCAGTATATGCACATACCTTAATCTGTTGTCTTCACTTGAGCTCAGTGTCAGTCTGTGTGTGTGTGTGGCCACCGCAGCTTGCACAGGGGGATTCCTCTTAAGGTAAGAGATCTGCCATGCTTTTCTCCCCCCAGAAGGGTCAGGGAATCAGCAGTTGTTGTACCCCCCCCCCCCTTGCAAAAAAATGTTAAATCGTGTTCCCTCTCACCAAGGGGTCTGTAGTTCAAGGTAGAACAAGAACAGCAGCATTTTCAGTCTGTAGCCCTGCCCTTTGGGCTAGCTACAGAATCCAGAGTGTTTACAAGAGTTCTGGCCCCACCTCTAGCCAGGTTAAGGACACAGGGCATAACAGTCTTGGCAAACCTAGATGATCTATTGCTAATAGACCAGTCAGTGGCTCGTTTAGAGCAAAGCGTGCACAGTACAATCAAATACCTGAAAAATCAGGGATGAATTCTAAAACTAGAGAAGTCTTCCTTTAAAACCGCTAAGAAGGCTGGAGTACTTGGGTCTGATCATAGACACAGCTCAGAAAAAGGTGTTCTTGCCTCAGGCAAAGATCAACGCCATAAGAGAGCTGGTGCAGATGGTGAGGTCAAAAAGAGGGCCCTCCATTCGCCTTTGCATGAGGTTGTTAGGAAAGATGGTGGCTTCATTCGAAGCAGTCCCCTATGCCCAGTTCTATGCGAGACTGTTGCAAAACAGTATCCTGTCTGCTTAGAACAAAACGATTCAGAGCTTTAGACTTGCCAATGGAGCTGTCCACAAAGGTGTTCCAGAGCCTCAGTTGGTGCTCGGTATCCGGGAATCTGCAGAATGAAAAAACCTTCATACCAGTTACCTGGAAAGTGGTAACGACCGATGCCAACCTTTCAGGTTGGGGAGCAGTACTGGAAAAGACAACTGTCCAGGGACAGTGGTCCAGAACCAAAAAAGCCTTGCCCATCAACATCCTAGAGATTCGGGCAGTGGGGCGGACTCTGGCGCCCTGCACATTCAGGCTACGGGATTGTCCTGTCAGGATCCAATCCGATAATGCCACAGCTGTGGCCTATATCAATCTCCAAGGGGGCACTAAGGGTCAGGCAACTCAGAGAGTGGTGGACCATATTCTAGGTTGGGCAGAAAAGGATGTTCCTGGTCTATCAGCAGTCTTCATTCCAGGAATAGAGAATTGGCAGGCGGACTACGTTAGTCCCCAGCAGTTGTTCCCGGGGGGGAGTGGTCCCTTCACCCCAAAATCTTTCTGACTATAGCCAAAGATGGGGGATCCCAGACATAGATCTTTTGGCGTCCAGGTTTAACATGTAGTTGGTCAACTTTATGTCAAGGACAAGGGATCCACTGGCATGCAAGACAGATGCGTGATGACCCCATGGGGTCAGTTTTCACTGAGTTAGGCTTTATTCCCTATTCAGTTGCTTTCACGGCTTCTTGCAGGATCAACCCGGAAAGAAAGACAGTAATTATTGTAGCCCCAGCATGGCCCAGAAGGTCCTGGTATGCAGAAATCATAAAGATGGCGGTGGAGGATCCATGGTCCCTTCCACTATGGCCAGACCTATTCTCGCAGGGGCCGATATTCCATCCTACTTAACAAACTCTAATGCCCAATACACACGGTCGGATTTTCCGACGGAAAATGTCCTATCGGACAATGTTGTCGGAAATTCCGACCGTGTGTAGGCTTTTTCCGTCTGATTTTCCGACGGACTAAGTTTTATCTCCTGCTCTCAAATTTTCCGACAACAAAGTCCTATCGGACTTTTTCCGATCGTGTGTAGCGAATTCCGACGGACAAAGTGCCACGCATGCTCAGATCACATTACAAGACCAAAGCTATTGGCTACTAGCCTCTACGTAGTCCCGTCGTACGCAACGAACGTCACCACGTTCAGGATGATCTGATTTTCCGACAACTTTGTCCGACCGTGTGTATGCAACACCAGTGTCGGACAAAATCCATCGGAAAAAATCCGACGGATTTTGTGGTTAGAATTTCCGACCGCGTGTACGGGGCATTAGTTTGACGGTTTGGCTATTGAAGCCCACATTCTGAAGAGACGTAGTCTCTCTGGGTCAATGATTTCTACCTTCGTTAATGATCATTAATGAAGCCGGCTTCCAGCGTTATATATTATAGACTCTGGAGGTTGCCACCCTCGGAAATATAACACTGGTAGAATTCTTTTTTTTTTTTTACAAGTACAAATTAGGCTGGTCTTGAGTAATATTAGGGGCCAAATCTCGGCTTTATTGGTCTTAATTCAAAGACTACTTGCTTCGCATTCTTTGGTCCGGGATTTTTTATACAAGGGGTAATGCGGCTTATTCCACCAGTTAGATCACCCTTGAACCCTTGGGACTTGAACTTTAGTTTTTTTTGTCGGTATTGCAAAAACAGCCCTTGGAACCATTATGCCCCGTGCACACGGTCGGACATTCCGCCCACAAAATCCATCAGATTTTTTCTGACGGATTTTGGACGAAACTTGTCTTGCATACACACGGTCGGACAAAGTTGTGGGAAAATCTGATCGTTTGGAACGAGGTGACGTACACAACGTACAACGGCACTACGTAGAGGCCAGTAGCCAACAGCTTTCGTCTTCAAATTGTTTCTGAGCATGCGTGGCACTTTGTGCGTCGGAATTCTCTACACACGGAAAAAGTCAGATCGGATTTTGTTGTCGGAAAATTTAAGATCCTGCTCTCAAACTTTTTTTCCGTCGGCAATCCCGACGGAAAAAGTCCAATAGAGCCCACACACGATCGGATTTTCCGACAACATAATCCGATTGGACTTTTACCGTCGGAATGTCCGACCGTGTGTACGGGGCATTACAGCATACTCCCATGGTCTTGCTATACTCTGCAAAAGGGTATCGAAATTGGCTGCTCTTTCCTGTCAAGAAGCCATATTTAATCATTAAGGTGGTTTTAGGTTTTCACCTAAACCAAGATATTGTCCTATCGTTGTTTTTTTTTTTCCCAAAACCAGGTTCTAGGGTAGAGAACTCACTACATTGCCTTAATGTAGTGAGAGCGGTCAAGGTCTATTTAAAGACGACTGCTCAGGTCTGAAAGACTGATGTTTTATTATGCTGCCAGAGGGTCCTAGGAAGGGACAGGCATCGTCAAAATCCACTATTGCTAAGTAGATTCGGCAAGTTGTAATTCAGGCCTAAGGGTTAAAAGGTAAGATTTCACCTTTTCATGTCAAAGTGCACTCTACTAGAGCGGTTAGTGCTTCTGGGGCAGTGCATCTCCAGGCCTCCATGGCTCAGATCTGCAAGGCCGCAACTTGGTCTGCAGTTCATACATTCATCAGATTTTATCAAGTGGATGTAAAAAAGGGCATGAGGATATCGCCTTTGGGTGTGGTGCGCTGCAGGCAGCAGTATAGGTACTCAAGTCTGTTGGCGCCCTACGGGTTGTGTTGCCCTCCCCTCAAATTGCTTTGCTATGGGATGTCTCGCATAGTAATTACTATGGTGCTCTGTGTCCCGTGATGTACATTAAAAAAAATAGGATTTTTTATAACAGCTTACCTGTAAAATCCTTTTCTTGGAGTACATCATGGGACACAGATGGTCCCGTCCCTCTTCTTCTGGGGTATATGTATATTGCTTTGCTCCAAAAACTGAGGTGTTATATAGGGAGGCGACTTCCTGTTTTGGGTGTGCCAGTGTCCCTCATCTGAAGGTGGCCTATAACCCACATAGTAATTACTATGGTGCTCTGTGTCCCGTGATGTACTCCAAAAAGAATGTTACAGGTAAGCTGTTATAAAGAAATCCTATTTTTTTTTTGGGGGGGGGGGGGGGAGTGTGTACCCTCTTTTTAGTGGGATTTCCTGTCCCACTTCCTCCTTCCCCTCCTCCTTCAAGAATTTGGGGGAGATTCACAAGAAGCGGACTACGGCTGGTGTCAGTGCTTCAAGAGCCACCACACACATAAGTTTCCAGGACATGGGCTACAACTGTTTGCATTCCTTGTGTCAAGCCACTCCTGAACTGGAGACAAAGTCAGAAGCGTCTTACCCGGGCTAAGGAGAAAAAGGACTGGATTTTTGTTCAGTGGTCCAAAGTCCTCTTTTTGAATGAAAGCTAATTTTGCATTTTATTTGGAAATCAAGGTCCCAGAGTCTGGAGGAAGAGGCACATAATCCAAGTAGTTGCATGAGGTCCAGTGTGAAGTTTTCACAGTGAGTGATGATTTTGGGGAGCCATGTCAGCTGCTGGTGTTGGTCCACTGTGTTTTATCAAGTCCAAAGTCAGCGCAGCCCTCTACCAGGAAATTCTAGAACACTTCATGCTTCCCTCTGCTGACCAGCTTTATGGAGATGCTGATTTCATTTTCCAGCAGGACTTGGCACCTGCCCACACTGCCAAAAGTACCAATACCTGGTTTAATGATCATAGTATCAGTGTGCTTGATTGACCAGCAAACTCGCCTGACCTAAACCCCATAGAGAATCTGTGGGGTATTGTCAAGAAGAAGATGAGAGACACCAGACCCAACAATACAGATGAGCTGAAGGCCACTATCAAAGCAACCTGGGCTTCCACAACACCTCAGCAGTGCCACAGGCTAATCGCCTCCATGCCACGCTACAGTAATTCATACAAAAGGAGCCCCAACCAAGTTATTAAGTGCATACTATACTGTAAATGGACAAACTTTTTAGTAAAACAGCATTTCTGTATTAAAAATCACTTTTTTATTGGTCTTATGTAATATTCCAATTTTCTGAGATACTGAGTCTTGGGTTTTCACTAGCCGTAAGCCAAAATCGTCATAATTAAAAGAAAGAAATGCTTGAAATACGTTACTCTGTGTGTAATGAATCTATCCACTTCTGGACCGCCCACTGTATATATATATATATATATATATATATATATATATATATATATATATATATATATATATATACACACGTCATTACTCTGATGTTATATACCGAGGTTATGGAAGCAGATAGCTGCTATAACCCCAGTATATTTTTACATAGTGGGCGATCCTCTTTCAGATAAAAGTGGTCCTGGCGGAGGGTTCGCCACCGGATCACTTTTATGGGTGGCGGTAGGGGTAACCCCCCCGATCCAACCTTTTGGACTGAAGGGGCAGGAGGCAAGCTGGCCCCCACTCGACTCTATGCCCTTGGAGGACCTGAGCAATGTCAAACGTCACTCCAGCCTTCAAGGGCCCACTTTTTTTTTTTTTTTTTTTTTTTTTTGTGTAAACGTAAAATTACTTTTTTTTTTTTTTTTTTCCTTTTAAGTGTAAATGTGGGATCTGATGTCTTTTTGACCCCAGATCTCACATTAAAGAGTTCCTGTCCTGCTTATTTATAATAGGAATAACAGTGATAAAAAAAAATGTTTAAAGATACAGCGTCAAAATAAAAAGTAAAATAAATAAGAAAAAAAAAAATGTTAAGCTCTGCATTCGCACGCAGAAGCGAACGCATACGGAAGTCGTGCCCACCTATGTAAACAGTGTTCAAACTACATATGTGAGGTATCCCAGTGAACGATAGAGGGAGAGCAATAATTCTAGCACTGGACCTCTTCTGTAACTCTAAACAGGTAACCTGTAAAAAAATGTAAAGTTGCCTATGGAGATTTTAAGTAGCATTGTTTGTCGTCATTTCAAGCGCGTGTGTAATTTTAAAGCATGACATGTTGGGTATCAATTTACTTGGCGTAACATCATCTTTCAAATTATAGAAAATAAATTAGGCTAACTTTGCTGTTTTTTTATTTTTTTTTATTTAAAAAAGTCTATCGTTTTCAAAAAATTACGTTTGTAAGACCGCTGAGCAAATACAGTGTGACATAAAGTATTATAATGATCTCCATTTTATTCTCTAGGGCATGGGCATAGCATAAGGGGCTGCAGGGGTCACAATCGCAACCCCGCCCCTAGCTCCAGGGGGCCCCTGCAGCCTCCCTGTCATATTATCATATCTTCTACAAAATCCAGCTCCGATCTGCTCTAGGGCCGCACAGTCACGATCCAGTTCTGGGCTTCTCCCTCTGTTCCCATTTGCTGGGGAGAAACTGTGAGCCATTTCCTTAATGGAGAGGAGCACGAGGTGGGAACAGCCCAGGATGGGGAAGTGTCTGTGCTGTGTGCTTGCAACATGGAATGGTAACCAAGCTCAGCGAGGCAAGAGGAGGAGAGTGCCGTCCTGTAGCCATGATGGGACCGATGTCACTGGTGAGGTATGACACTGCTCAGTGTCTTCTAGTCACCAGCTGGGATTCTCTGTACCCCCCCCCCCCCCACCCGGGGATGTCTACTTACCCCACTTCACTGACAACTGGGGAAAAGACACACACCTCCAGGTTGTAACCTTCCCCCAACACTGACAGAGAAACCTTCAGCAATTGCTAAAACAAATCCCTAAACATCTCCTCGAGGGGCCCCTGAAGGGCTGCAGGCTCCAGATTTTGTGTCACATGACTTTGCCCTCCCAGATCTAAGTTGCCCCCCGCCAAAGCCCTCTGACCACCCCCTCCACCCTGCATGCTATGCCCGGCTGCTGAGCTCCTTTACCATTACAGCTCTATACTGTTCCTCCATCCGCAGGGCTAAAATCACATTCCTTTACAACACAGCCAGTCAGCCATGATCTGCACAGGGTGTATCTGCCTACTGCAAGTACACTGCCGGGTAAGCTGTATACAGTGCTGGGATGGGAAAGGAGCTCTGCCAAGTGACCTGCCAGAGGAACTTTGGGAACTCAAAACACTTAAGCCACTTTGAGTATCTTGGCGTGTGAATGTTTTTGCACGCACGTTGGAAGTAGTGGGGGGGGAGGGGCCCAGGTCAACTTTTGCATCGGGGCCCACAAGCGTTAAGCTACGCCTCTGCTCTAGGGTCTTTGCTAAAAAAAAAAAAATATATATATATATATAATGTTTGGGGGTTCTAAGTAATTTTTCTAGCAAAAAATACTGATTTTAACTTGTAAAAATCAAATGTCAGAAATAGGCCTCGTCCTTAAGTGTTTAAATAAAATGTGAGTTTCACGTTTTGAATTGAATTACTGAAATAAATTTACTTTTTGATGATATCATTTTTTTTGAGATGCACCAGTAGGTGTGTTGCCAGCTGTTTTTTTTTTTCAAGATTTGACATTTGAGCTTCGGGAAATAATCACAGGCCTTTATGGAGATGGCTTTGTGCACCGAGGCACAGTCATGCTGGAACAGAAAATAGCATTTTTTTAATTACCTGTAAAATCCCTTTCTTGGAGTACATTACAGAAAACGGGGGAGTTAATGCTCAGACTACTGGGTTATGCTCCCCTCCAGGCACAAATAGCAAAGCATGGCACCACCCACCATAAATCCTCCCACTCCCAGCACTGCCTCAGTTTTGTGAGCAAGCAGTACTAGAGTGAGCCCAATCCCATTTACCTAATCGTACATTATTCAAATGGTGGCCTGTGACAACCGACAAAAGCAGACTGAGGTCCCAAAGAGATAGCGGGGAGTGTACTCGTGGAACAATGTGAGCCACCCCTTGCACAAATGCTCCGATTAAGGAATCCAAAGCCAACAGTCTCTAAAAGAGCACTGCCAAAGCCGAAACTTCTATTTATAGCACTCAGGACTAGGGGCTTGTCTAGTCCTCACTGAAGAAAGGATAACACCCATGGCACAAAGTATTTTCTGGGATAAAGCTTTCCCTCGTTGAATCAATTGCGTTTTCCACATGCAGTGGTAAACCCCAATCGAAAGAATCTGCAAGACTCCTGTCCCTCAGGACTTGGGCTTCAACAGCAAAGCTGTCAAAGCCAGCGACCGTGAAGTAGGGTGTAATACAGGACCTTGAGAGAAAAGGTCTGGTTGAGCCCACAGTCTACTAGGAGTAACTATGTCCAAGGATAATGCTCTCCTGGGCCAATTTAGCTCAGGTAGAGTCCAAGACCTAAACATCTTCTGGTGATCTCTCTGCGGGTTCTTACGGATATCTGCTAGCTGTTCCAACACTGTGGAAAAATCACCTGAGAATTCCTTCCTTGACGCTAAGCTCCCCAAGGTCAGAGCCCCTGAAGGAGTTGGTGAGAAACCGGATGTTGCCCGAGCCCCAGAGCTGGTATGCTGCCCTTCAACCGAAATTGTGGACGGAAGACTTTCTCCTGATATAAGAGAGTGTAGTCCACCTGCTCCTGATCTGCCATGCATGCAAAGTCCACAAGGGAGCACAATGCTTAAATTACTGAGTAAGAGCACCAATAAGGGGGGGAGGGGTAGTCTCCTAGTGTCCCAATACCTGTGAGTTTTGGGGCCCCTTGTTGCACCATGGCCTGTGCTGTAGGAGCTCTGCAATACATGTCCTGCTCAGCAAAGAAGGGGTACAGAAGAATCAGCGTCCTTAGTGCATCTGACAGGGTGTCCCATCAAGTAGCCAATTGCACAATCTAGTGGTGCTGAACCAGCCTGGACCCTTCAGGGGTGGCTGGGACCCCCACACAAAATAAGAACACTTACAGTCACGAAGCAGAGATGAAAATTGACTCAATGTTTACCTTAAAGCACACACTACAATTTTCTGTAGATTTTTTTTTTTCCTTCAGATTTACCAAAACCATATAATATGAGGTCAAACCTTAAGAGTTTCAATTTGTATGCAATCAGGCAGGCCCTTGCACTACATGGTTTTGGTAAATCTAAAGGAAATTAGACAACAAAAGTTGAATAGGGTGTATGGGGTCTTAAGATATACACGGTACGATTGATGGCCAACCGAGCGTCTGATTTTTGTCAAAAGGGCATGTTCCAGGATCTTGTCTTGCATACTAACATTACACAACTGTCGTGCCACAAACACGAACGTAGTGACGTACTACGAGGAATTTCAGCTCTTGAGGGCCACCCTTTTCGACCCTTTTCTGCTAATTTCGTGTTTGAGCATTGATTCTGAGCATGCGTGTTTGTACTTTCGACTTTTGTGTGACAGATTTGTGCACCAATGATACGAAAATCGGACGTGGAGCCATTGTCCGCCGAAAATTTATTAGCCTGTCATCCAACATTTGTTGGCTCAAAATTGGACAATTGTCAAAAGGAGCATACTAACGGTAAGATTTTAGGACAACAGTCTGTCAACAGACAATCCCCTGCCAACAATCGTACCATGTGTACGAGGCTTTAGAGTAAGCATACCCTTCAGGATCTTTAGGAACTGGGCCTTGCCAAAGTAGACGAGGGCCCTGGACCTTTAAAACACCCCATCAGATAACTCATGGTGGACACTAGCAAAAAACTGAGGCAAAGCTCAGAAATGGGAGGGGTTATGTTGGGTGGTATCAAGCTTTGCTATTTGCCAGTGTCCTATCACTTGGAGGTGGTCCTAACCCAGTAGTCTTAAGAATTAACCCTCCTGCGTCCTGTGAATCACAATTTTAAAAAAATGGTCTTCCCCCCCCAAACTGGTATCACAAGGTTGGAAGTGTGCAACTGTCTAAGACGTCTTTGTATGTTGTAGTATTGAACTCGTGCAAGGTCCACATACTTCTATTTTTTTTTTATCTGAATGACAGATATTTTATCTGCCATTCAGCCCCTGTTCTAGTCTTATATGCACTTCCACATGATTTCTTATTCCATTGTCAGCCCAGTTGGGTTTCTGATAATAAGATTGCATATATATTCATGATATGTATATGTTGATTGATACAGAGGCTTGAGACGCATGCTGTCCATGCCACTTCCTGTTCTGCCATGATGGGGCCGGTCCCACTTCCTCATGTTTTACTGTTAGTCTATCAATTAAGCAGCAATGTGGGGAGACAAGATCATGCCCCAGTTGAAGACCTTTTGTTGTCGAAACGCGTCGGGATAGCATTTCTATGTCTTCCACATTGCTTTTAGATGTTTATTATCGATTTTTGTGATCACTTTTATACTCTATCTTGCATATCATTGTAAGATTTTTTTATATTTGAATAAACCATCCCTGGTTGACCTGCACCATATGGAGCCCTCTTCTATTTTTCCTTCCACCTCTACTTCCTGGATTGTCCTGGACCCATCAGGCTGCGGGGTGCCTATTGCCTGTCGTTTATACGATTTGGAGCTGTACATCCTTCATTGCATCCAGCGTGACATCCCCCAGAACGGAGGATTTTCAAGCTTGTTTGACTCACTGCCATGTGGTATTTGGGTCCACCACTTCCGGTGAGGGTACCTCACCTTTTCTATGTGAACCTGCACAAGTATCCATAGGCAGACCATCCGGTTTATCGGGAGTACACATCCCAGCCCATTTCGGAATGGGGGAATAACATCTCTCTCCACTTCTTATGGACTTGGCTTCTTTGGACTGTGATCCAACACACCATTGTGTTGTACTCAGGACATTCTGAATCATTTTCACAGATTAATTAAATTTTATTATTGTGTATTGATATTTTTCACGTGTATATTTTCACAAGCACTAAAACTCTGGTATCCGCCTTAGTTTTTGATATTTACATTATTACATGTATATATATGTTTCCTTTATCAGGTCACAATATTTAACCACTTCAATACCGGGGGGCACTTAAACACCTTCCTGCCCAGACCAATTTTGAGCTTTCAGAGCTGTCGCACTTTGAATGACAATTGCGCGGTCATGCAACACTGTACCCAAATGAAATTTTTATATTTTTTTTCTCACAAATAGAGCTTTCTTTTGGTGGTATTTGATCACCTCTACGGTTTTTATTTTTTGCTAAACAAATAAAAAAAGACCGAAAATTTTGAAAAAAAATGTTTTTTTTTTGGTTTCAGTTTCAAAACTTTGTAAATAAGTAAGTTTTCTCCTTCACTGATGGGCACTGATGGGGCTGCATTGATAAGGCGGCACTGAGGGGCACCGATGAGGTGGCACCATTGATGGGCACTGATGGCACTGATGAGGTGGCATTGATGGGCGACACGGATGGGCACTGATAGCTGGCACAGATTGGCATGGATAGGCGGCATGGATGGGCATGGATAGGCAGCACGGATAAGCATGGATGGGCACTGATAGGAGGCATGGATGGGCACTGATAGCTGGCACAGATGGGCACTGATAGGCGGCATTGTTTTTTTGTTTTGTACTGATGGATGCCAATCAGTGCCAAACACTAATGCATGCCAATCAGTGATGCCCATTGTGGGCACTGATTGGCATCCATTGTGGGCACTGATTGGCATCCATTGTGGGCATTGTGTGTCATCCCTGGTGGTCTAGGGTGGCATATACCTGGTGGTCCAGTGTGGGCATCCTCGGGGGGGGGGGGGGGGGGCGCTGCGCTGATAATCGATCAGCACAGACCCCCCTGTCATAGGAGCAGCCGATCGGCTCTCCTCTACTCGCGTCTGACAGACGCGAGTGAGGAAAAGCCGATCACCGGCTCTTCCTATTTACACTGTGATCAGCCGTGATTGGACACGGCTGATCACGTGGTAAAGAGTCTCCGTCGGAGACTCTTTACCAAGATCGTAGTTGCGGGGTGTCTGACTGACAAACAACGATCGCCGTGATGTGTGCCCCCGGGGGAGCGCAGCGGCTCAAAATCCGGAGGACATCATATGACATCCGGTCAGGATTTTGAAACCACTTTGCCGACGTCATTTGCCTATAAGGCGGGCAGCAAGTGGTTAACGCTACACATTATCTTTGACCATTACTTTGAACTTTGAGTGTTAGCTGCTTTTTGTATACACATCTGTTTTATTTTAGGTTTAGCGCAGTATTTCCCCTCCCCATTTCCACATACTTCTGGCCTTAGAAATTCTAACAAACTGTTAGTTTTCATTCCCAATCGGTGACGTCATGATACATTGGATTCCCCAACGTTGACCCTTGTCAGTTTGTATCCCTCAACGGTGATACAATAATACTTGGTATTCCAGAGCAAGGCACTGATATTTGGAGTCCCTGATGTGTTATTTTGCTAAACAAGTCAGTAATGACAAAGATACAAAGCTGATATTTTTCTGTCTTTATGTAATTGGTAATAATTATAACGCATTCAGAATTGATAAAAGTGCTGTTATATTGACACTATCGGGTACAACAAGCTTAGGCAACCTGCGGCTCTCTAGCAGCTGTGGAACTACCTGAAATGTTAGCATTCTGGGGCACACGGCTCCATAAAAACACAGCTCCACAGCCTGCACTAGAACACCCGGGGTCCATATACTGTGCTTCTTCTTGCTCCACAAATGCCATGAGCTCAAAAAGCTTCATCAGTCAATGTGTTAGGTAGAGCACCGACCTAGAATCTCGAGATTCAAAATTGGAAGGTAACTGGGGTATCCTCAGGAGTTCCCCCAAACCAGTCTGAGAAATGTAGAAAAGAGTGCCACAGAATTGGTAGGAGTCAAGTAGACTAGAAAAAGCCAATGTGTTTTGTGGCCCTAAAATACCCCCTTCATCAGCACAAGAAATGCTGGCAGTGACCGAGGATAAAACTGGACAAGTAGCATAGTAGAGATCTTGGCTTTTGGGTTCCTGGGGCCCCTAGTAGACAGCACCTGATGTGTGTTGAGAGCTGGATTTGAAAAGATAAAGTAGCGGTTTCGGCTCCTTTCACTGCTGGCTTTTTAAGCCCTGCTGAAGGAGCGTTGAGTCCACAAAATGTGTTGGCTTTTTTTTTTTCATTTACAAACAAAAATACAAAAACAAAAAAATATATATATTAGTTCTGTGGTGCTCCTTTCTACATTTCTTACAATTCCATTTACTTGAACTGGCTTAGCTATCACTATATTGGCACAATTCTGCAACCGAAGAAGTAAAAAAAAACATCAGGTTTTTCAGATTTCAGTTCCTTGGCAAGACACAACGCATTTTGAGGCCTTGTTGAAAAATATACAAATCACATTTGAATAAATTACTTAAGACAACAACAAATTCAGCCATAGTTGGCGGCAGCAGCAGCATGGCACTGGAGAGTTAATGCAAGACTGACCGACGTGCATTGGAGATCACAGATCTTGTAAGACAAATACACATTACAATAAAATAGATTAAAAAACCTGGCACAAAGGGCCAACGGTCCTTTCCAGAGTTCCTTGTATTGAAATATCCAACCTTTTCTGGCTTGTTTTGCCAGTGGGAAAATAAATATACTACTTTCATGAGCTGCAGTCCTGGCAGCTTCTTGAGACTACAGTTGACTGGCCATCTTCAGCAGCTGGAGGGTGTTGAGAATTCAACGTAAGCAAGGAGCCATGTGATCACTGCAATTTAAAAAAATTTAAAAAAATTGCCAAATGTGATCAGCTCTTCGGAAGTTCGCCCATTTCCGGTTGGATGGTGAATGCTCCACTGGGCTCACGTTTAGAGTTTTTGACTTTGGTGGGAGGCAGTGGTGTTCAGATACATGAGTTGTGCACGAAGACTGTGATGGCCCAGTCTGACCTAAAGATGGCACTATACCAACACGGGAACAGTGTGGCATTATCAGGCAGCATTTGATTGGTTTGTTCTTCTGTACTGGTGTGCTGAGATGACGACAAGTCCGCCTCTCCGGTTTCCGCCATTCCACTTTCCTCTTGCTCTGGAGGGGTGATAATTTTCTGCGGTCTTGGACGCAGGCTTCACTGCATGCCGATGGCAACCGAAGGAAGAAAGGAGACAAGGCCTATTCCCCCTAAAAGACTGGAATTTTGTCTCTCCGAACCTCATCCAGATCATCATCCAATGTGAGCAGAACCTGGAGATAGAACCACATAACACAGCTGTTTAAAATGGTCATGACCAGAGGACATGGAAGCTTATGCCTCGTTTCCACTGAGTGGATCGGATCGGTTCGGTTCGCTATTTTCAGTGTTTCCATTATGAAAGCAGCCCATACAACCGAACCATACCGCACCATTCAGGGTCCTGCTTCAGATGTGGGGCCATAGAAAATGGAACTAGACATGCGCAATTCGTTTCTTTTCGTTTTTCGTTAAAATTCGCTATCGTACGAATGAACGAACGATTCGCTAAAAATTTTAACGAATGTTCGAATCGAACGAATACGAAAAACAACGAAAATCCGAAATAACCAAATTAGAAACAACGAAAGTACAAAAGAAGAAAATCCGAAAAACGAAAACGGGAACAACGAAAATCAAAATGAACGAAAAAATTCGTACATTCGTAACTTTTTTTTGTTGCTGTTGAATTGGTAATTTTCCGTGTCTCTTACAATGGCGCTGCTTAACGCGCTTCGAATGGATTGAACGAAAAAAATTCGTACATTTGTAACTTTTTTTTTCGATTCGTAATTTTCCGTGTCTCTTACAATGGCGCTGCTTAACACGCTTCGAATGGATTGAACGAAAAAATTCGTACATTCGTAACTTTTTTTTTTTGTTGAATTGGTAATTTTCCGTGTCCCTTACAATGGCGCTGCTTAACGTACTTCGAATGGATTGAACAAAAAAATTCGTACATTCGTAACTTTTTTTTTTTTTTCGATTCGTAATTTTCCGTGTCTCTTACAATGGCGCTGCTTAACGTGCTTCGAATGGATTGAACGAAAAAATTTGTACATTTCGTAACTTTTTTTTCCGATTCGTAATTTTCCGTGTCTCTTACAATGTAATAATAGCATACACATTACATAAAATTATGAATTATGCTCCGATTACGAATCTACGAAAACAATGTTACGAAAGTACGAATAAATCAATCTAACGAAAGTAACTAAATCTACGAAAATACGAATGCGTCCGAATTTCGAATAAAACGAAAATTAAACTAACGGAAAAACGAATCAATGAAAAAATAACTCTTACGAAAATACGAATCGCTACGAATACGAACACCGACGACTTACGAATTTACGAATCGTTACGAATCAACGGAAACGAAAGAAACGAAACGAAAATAAACAAATGTTTCTATTGTGCACATGTCTAAATGGTATGGTTCGGTTAGGGCGGAGCTACGATACATTCCACTGATTGGCGGACAGAAAAAACGTCTGCCAATCAGTGTGAGGCCATGCTAGGCATTTTTTTCTAAACCCCGTATGGCCCCTGGTGGTCCAACTTACAGTGGAAACGCTCACCTGAATAGGCCGGACCATTCTAACCCTTCCAAACTGTACCGACCCGAACCGATCCGCTCAGAAACGAGGCATTCGATACCCAGGCCAGAGTTAGCAGCATTAGCAAAGGTTGGTTAACTTGATGATCACTCTATGACTTCATTCCTTCTAGTTTAAGTGGTTCTAAAGGCAGAAGGTTTTCAGTTTCTGCATTTAGGTAAAAAACCTTCTGTGTGCACCCCCCCCCATGCCCCCCCCCCCCTTATACTCACCTGAGCCCGAAGGAGGGGCCAGCAGGGTGCCTCCGTACTCCACTAGAGAGTCCTCTGCCCAGATGCAAGCAGTGGGCTGGCTCTTGGGAGAAATTATGCAAAATCAAATTGCCTTAATGGGCGGATGTCTGTTTAAAGTGGTTGTAAACCCTTACAGACCACTTTGTGCTACAGGTAAGCCTATAATAAGGCTTACCTGTAGCTACCCCGTATATCTCCTAAACCTGCACGGTTTAGGAGATATCCCCTGTATTTGCATGTGCCGACGTCATTGGCACATGCACACTGACACAAACTGAAGCAATGGCATGTATGTGCCGTTGCTTCAGTGAGTGTACCGTTACCGCGCGGGAGTGACGTCATCGTGGCTCCGGCCAATCACAGTGCCGGAGCCACGATACCCGGAAGTAACCCCTGGGAGTGATGTCGGCCGCTGGAGCGGTGTATGGGCACCGCAGCGGGGGGCTTCAATCTCAGGTGAGTATTGCATAATGAGCTAGTATGCTATGCATACTAGCTCATTATGCCTTTGTCTTGCAGGTGTTAGTTTTTTTTTTTTTTTTTTAAGTGGGTTTACAACCACTTTAAACCAGTGGACATTCCTAGGCAGGCTGTATTTGAATGCAGGCCACCCTAGTTAATGCTCACGTGTGATGCTGAGCCTCCACAAATTGAAGGACCTGAAATCCAATGAATGAAAGAGCCAGGCCAGGGACAGTCAGACTGGGAAGGAAAGGGCTTGATGATGATGATGGACATCCTCCAGCCAGAAAAGGAGGTGGGCTCTATCTGACTTGCTGCAGCTTCTAAAGCACATTGTGAGAAGCTCACAGTGTGAGATGAGAGTAAGAGCTCTTTCACACGGACGTGTCCGTGTACGGAGCCCGCTCTGCACAGCGAGGGATCGCTCCGTCGATCCCCTGCTGAGCAGGAAGATGACAGGTCTGTCTCTGCACTCTGTGCAGGGACGGACCAGTCAGAGCGCTGCTCTCCCCTATGGGGGATCGGATGCCGACGGACCGTAGAGTCCATCATCACCCGATCCGAAGACGGATGGAAAAATAGGGTTTTCCTCCGTCACACTTTTTCGGATCAGAGCGGGTCGGATGTCAGCGGACATGTCACCGCTGACATCCAACTCTCCATAGAGGTCTATGGAGTGTCCGTTCAGGTCCGCTTAAAAAACTGACAGGCGGACCTGAACGGACCATCTGTGTGAAAGGGGCCTAAGCCATTTCAGTATAGAAGAGGAGTCGGTACAACAGTGCAAGACTAAAGGGAAGGCTGGAGGTCAGATTTAACACAAAGTTCCCTGCTCTATGACTAATTTAAAACTAAATAATTGTTATATTTTTAAAAAGACATATAGGGCTTGTTTTTGATACATTGTTTAAAACCAAAAAAATACCTGTTTTTTATAATATGCTAACAAATAAAAAAAAATATATATATATATATATATATTTTTAAATGCTGTAATTGTAGCTGACGATTACATTATTAAACACTGCCACCCTGAGACTACAGTGGAATCTGCAGGCTGAAACCTTTTTTTTTTTTTTAAGCCCAACTGAAGTCTGGAAATGTGCTCCCTCCCCTCTCGTTCCAGTGCTCTTGAGTGGCAGAGCTGATTGGTGGCCACACCCTCTCATTACAGATGTCTTCACACCGACTTGAACATCTAAAGGAAGGCAGAGTTCATCACTAACGTGTTTGACCAGGTCTGTTGAATTACAGATTGCACAAGGCGGTATTGGTCAGACTCTGGCACCTCATTGCACTACACAGTCCTATTTAAGCACACTGCACAACTGCTATAGGAAAGTGGAGGTAAAATTAGGAAAATTGAAGCTTTTTGTACAATGTCTGTCAAACTGAATATCTACTTTAACTACAAAAAAAATCTTATGGGGCCCACTTGTCTCGGATCGTATGGGCAAGTGTGAATTTTTGAGTATTCTCGGCTGTCCTCTACTGTTCTGTGTGCTCCTGTAGAAGATAATAGCTGTAGACTCTGGGCATTTTCCAATATGGACCAACCCTTTAGGCCATGCATTTATTTCCGGAGGATAATAATTCATATCCACTGCAATAACCAACTTCCTGTTCTGCTGCTATATAATTATATATAATGATAGCCGGTTTGTTACGTGTACTGAGTGCCAAATTTCCTCAAACCCTCTAGGCTTCTCTCCTCCCTGCTGCGCCTTATGGAGCTGCTGTCCAGACACATGGTCAGAGGTCACCAGAGGGCTGACCAATCAACTGCCTGATTTTTACACACCATCTCCCAGCTCCTGAGTGTGTGGTGTGATCTCATCCAGTGGTCTGGCAGCAAGTAGTTCTTTTGTGGACCGGTATGCCCAACCGGCAGCGTGGGTTGTGGCCTTTATTGGTGCACTGCACTGTGTACATGTATCTGCTGTTGGTGGTGCTTACTTACCAGGAATGAGAAGAACATGGCAGTGGCTGACAGGAAGTGCCAGATATCATGGTCATCGAAGAAATGCATGATAATACACTCCCGATTCTTCTCCCGGGACTGCGCCGGGGTCTCCTGCAACAACAATACACAATGCAGTTAATGAATACCAAAACACCAAAAGTAATTCAGGCACCGCTAACATACGCTCTGCCTGAAATGAAACTAAAGGAGGGGTGATCAGGGGACTGGTCACAAAGAAAACAGAAAGTAGGGAGGAGGTGACAGGTCTTCAAGAAGTAATTTTCTGTTTGTAAGATATGCCTGTGACAGGAGTCACTTTGGGTGGGGGGTTTGTGGAACTCAGCTTATCTTGGAGAGCTTTGGAGACTCCGTGTCCAGCTCTGCTGGCCCCTCTTATGTGTAAATCACCCTGCGTCCATTAGGGGTACAGGGTGACTGAAAACCCCACTATGATCTGTACTATTTAGACACACTACAGCCACACTGGAATGTTGTATATATGTATATATTGTGTGTTGTCTCATGCTGTTGTGGACTCTTTGCTGTGATCGTTTGGGGGTTTGGTTGTATTCCAATGTTCCATTGTGTCTGTCTGCTTTGGATATTATGGGATGTGTATGTAAATTAGCTGTGAGATTGGTGGGGGCGAATTCCTCCAATAGCTCTCCAACAGCTGAACTGTTTACTGATGAGAGGTTCATTTGAATACACCTGACCTGTGTGTCTATTGTGATTGGACAGTTTACCCCACCCTGAATCTAAGGGTGGGGGGCAGGGGAGTGTCTCTTAGTTGTATATCTGTGGTAACGTGCTGGAATAAAGGAGTTTTGATGCTGTTGTTCACCCTAAACTGAGTTAGGGCTGGTGACTGGGTGGGCTAAAGGGTCTTGGATAGTGCTGGTTCTGGACAAAGGAAGCATTTACGGCAGACATAGACCTGTTGAGGACAGGGGTTCGTCACAATCCCCAACTAAAAATTCAAACATTGAAACAAAGTTATCCCTTTCCCTACATGTTTTGCTCCAAATTGCTGCTTCATCAGGGAATAGAAAGTGCACACGCGCAATGATGTTTTACTTTCACCATGTTGATATAGTAATGGCCTGCAGGGTGCGCTGCGATGTACACAGGATGTGACATAGAGTGAGCTGTAGAACCCTCCTCCAGAGGCCAGAATAGATAGAGGTTTTGGCCAGATGATGTCACTCATGGCTGGGACAAGGTCCTTCAACACCTAAGGCAAAAAGGCCAAAGTGCGCCCCCCACCATGGGCGCCTTCTAGCACCAACTACTGCTGAAGCACCCAAGGCAGCCACCTTTTCTACCTGCCCCTCGACCCAGTCCTGATTGTCACTGGCCAAAGAAATGAACAGTGCGGTGCTCTGGATGAGATGCCAAGAGGACATTTTGTATTTAATTATTTAGTGGACGTTACCTCCCAACTGCTCAGGTTCTGGAAGAAGAAGTACAAAGCTGCAGCCCAGACTCCAGCGGTGGCAATGATGCAGAAGAGCGGTAGTGGGCGAATCCTCTCTGCACTGCGTAGCTGTGAAAGAAGAAGACGCGGGTGCTACATATTACATGGTATGGACAGCGTTACACTTCTAACAGTCTACTGTGACTCCTCTTTGCCACTAGAGGCCCTCATACATGAAAGAGCTAGTTAGTGTACTCTATGGTTGTTCTTAAAATAATATGCAATAGTCTCTGGTTGACGCTGCTGCCCCTCCATCAATGCTGTGTTGCTATTAAACACCGGCTTTTACTTTGAAACCCAACTGCACTCAAATATATAACTTTTTTTCTAGAGAACCAAGAAGGCTCTGGACAGGTAGGCGAACGCTGAGATGAGAGTTACCTTCATGATGATGTAGAAGGCCAGATAGAGCAGCAAGTTACAGATGAAAATGCCCAGCAGATAGGAGGCGAAATCCCGAGGGCGAAAGACCAGTCCGAAGATGGCGCTGAGAGGGAAGAAGGAAAAGGTTAAGGGTCATGATCAGGGAAAAAATATCCGGCTGGATGATCGCTCACTCTGGGTTCCCCGGGGGTGACTGGTCAGTAGCGTAGCATGTCTGTACCCTGGTAGTGGCTCAGTCTTTCTCTCGCTGGTGACACTGGGCAGCATGGCTCTCTCTCTCTCTGCTGGCGCTGGGCAGTGTGGCTCTCTTTCCGGTGGCACTGGGCAGCGTGGCTCTCTCTCTCTGGCTTCCACCCAGCACACTCCTCGCTCTTTGTCCTTTTGCACTCTCTCCCTCAGCTTTTTTCCAGGCTGCAGTCTCTCAATCTCTCTCTTGATCGAGCTGTAGCCTCCTCCCTGTGGAAAATGGGACCACCAATCTGTGGGACTACATGTCCCATGATGCTCTCCTTTCCTAGTCTCCTTTGATTGGCCCTCAGTTATGGCCAATAGGAAAGGAACGGAGTGGGCAGGAAGCTGGGCGGGGAATCTGGTGAGAGCCGCCATCTCTTCTCCCTGACAGCCGAGTTCTCTGCTGGAGTGAGCAGTGAAAGGAGCCTGAAGTCAGACTACACTGATGGGGGGGGGGGGCTGACAGCACCTTGATGGTGTCACCCCACTGGCAGGTGGCACCCGAACCCCAATAGCGACACAACTGTACTGAATTTAAGATCCAATCCCTGATTCCAGGGGGGGGCACTTGACCCCCCTTGCCCCTACCTGCGGACGCCCATGCCTACGGACTAAGACTGGGATGCCATTAGAGTTCATGTGTGTGTAAAGGGAGGTGTGCCAATACTTTTGGTAATATAGTGTATCTGTGAGGGTTCTTATTCATCCAGGCTCTGAACACACAAGGGATCCTCTTCGATACACAGGTATTATTCTTTGGATATGGCATACAAACGTAGATACTAATGTGGAGTTTCTGTGATATAGCCATGCTTTATAACTGGGCATCTAGTCTCTTTTGACATTCTGAGGGTTCCATTCAGGTGGCTTCACAGTATGGACCTTGTGTTATTTTTGCCCCCAATTTGGGAGATATGGAGCTCTGGCATAACGCACCCTATGGCGCCCCTAGGTCCTTGTGGATTGTGCTGCCTGCTTGGGGGTTGGATTGGCAGTCCTGGGTTCCGAGGTGAGGATGCTGATACTGGCTGGCATGCTATCTTACCATCAAGTGAGTCATATGCACTGATTAACCATAACATGGCCACCCACCTAATATTGAGTGGGTCCCCTTTTTGCAGCCCGAACAGCTCTGACCCATAGAGGCATGGACTCCACTAGACCTCTGGAGGTATGCTGTTGTAGCTGGCACCAGTCAGTAGCAGATCACTTGCCTTCTTCCCATAATGCATCCTGGTGCCACCTCTTTAGGTAATTGATACTCACGAACCCGGCCATCCAGGGCCATCTTTAATACTGATTGGATCCTGGGTAAACATTTTATTAGCCCCCCCTCCCATTATTACACAGGACTCCCTCCCCCATACTACCCAAATCACTACATAGGATCCCCATTCCCCATACTACCCCTATAAGTACAGGACCCTCCTCCCACATCATTGCACAGGACCCCCTCCCCCATACTTTGCCCATCACTACACAGGCCCCCTCCCCCATACTACACCCCATTATTACACAGGATCCCTCCCCCATAATTACACATTGTAGTATGGAGGGGGGCTCCATACTACATTGCTACTTCATCAGCGCGCTGCTGTTTCTTCAGAAAAGAGGGTTATTGCTGAAGGTGGAGAAGCAGGGAAGGGGGTTATTGGGGGTGGAGAAGCGGGGAGGGGGGTTATTATTAAGGGAGGAGAAGCAAGGAGGGGGGTTATTGGGGGTGGAGAAGCAGGGAGGGGGGGGTTATTATTAATGCACTTGACTTATCAGCGTTTGGGGCCCTCCAACAATTAATGGGTCCTGGGCAGATGCCCCATTTGTCCTGCATTAAAGACGGCCCTGTGGCCAAAAAAAACCTGATTGTTTAGGCCCCTTTCACACTAAATATAGTGCCTGTTTAGCGCCTGAAAAAAGCGGGTCCTTTCACTCCAGTGTGAAAGCCGGAAGGCTTTCACACTGGAGCGGTGCGCTAGCAGGACCTAGCAGCATCTTTGGAGCGGTGAAGGAGTCGTGTATTCACCGATCCTAAACCGCTCCTACCCATTGGAATCAATGGGACAGCGCGGCTATACCGCCAGAAAAGTGCCGCTTTTTTGGCCGCTAGCGGGGGTTAAAACCGCACAGCTAGCGGCCGAATACTGCTACTAAAACTACGGTAAAGCAGCGCTAAATATAGCGCTGCTTTACCGCCGACGCCCACACCGCCCCAGTGTGAAAGGGGCCTCAGACAGGCCACCTTCTTCCATTCCTTCTTGGTCCATGATGCTGTGGCCATGATGATGGTCCGTGCTCTGATGCTCATGTGTCCATTGTAGGTACTTTTTTCTGTGAACATGGGTCAGCATGGACACCCAGACCTGAAGCTCTGAAGCTACAGTACCTCTTCTGCTGGATCAGACTACAAGGGCCAGCCTTGGCTGCCTATGACCCGTTCTCAGGTTTTCCTTCCTTTGACCACTTGTGGTAGGTCCTGACCACTGCAGACCGAGAACATCCCACAAGATCTGCAGTTTTGGAGTTGCTCTAACCCAGTCATCTAGTCATTACAATTTGGTTATTGTCCGATATTATTCTACCGGATATTATTCTACCGGACAAGCACAAAAATTTTCCTCGTACGATACCAGATCGTACGATTTCCGTTTAGTCAGTACAGTTGTCGTCCGAAAATACATTACAAATACATTATAACACATGACATCACTTTTTTTTTCTGTCGTACAAGAATTTTCGTGATGTTATTTACCTATTCAATTTCTACTTGCGACTATTAAGCGAAAAAGGTCATACGATCTGTCGTACAATATTCGGATCCTGTGTACGGGCCATTATAAACTGTACCAAAGCATACATGCTCTATATTAACATTAATTAATAGTAGTAAAACAAAAGACACACACCAGCAAACAAGCAAACTTAAAGATACAAGTCAACTACAACCATATAACCAAAATATCTATAATACAATATATACAAGATGAGGAACACAGGTCATGGGGAAAACTAGAGATGCAAGGAAGTGGGGAACCAGGACTAGGATCAGTAACAAGGGGAGCAGATATAAGGCAACAGGGTACAGGATGTAGGGCAAGAGCAAGACCAGGAGCAGGATAAAGGGCACACAGTATCTGGCAGTGAACAAGGCAAAATAGTGTTGCAAAGCGCACTAGCAAAGGAGAGACTAAATACCCTCCCAGCAACCAGCATGAGGTGGAGACTGATTACTAGAAACTGCTAGTTGCTGGGGGGATATCCGCTGATGGATAACAGAACTACAACTTCCCACTCTGGGAAACGGCTCCACCGGTAGGTGATTCAGGTACCAACAATGTATTTTATTCACATCGATTGTATTGATATAGATCCGAAAAAGTCCCAACTTCTTTGGTAGTTTGATTCTGTCTTGGTACTTACAAGAACCAGTTGACGATGTTCGCGACTATAAGGAGAATCATACGATCCTGAGAATAGACAGAGAGGAAACAATGAGATGGTGAGCCGGGGATCTGGTGATCAGTAATCCTGCTCTCATGTACTTCACATAGATCAGATGGCTGATATAAATGACACCGGAATAAGAGCTAACGTCTATGGTCTACGTCTCAAAGTAGACCTCTCAGTAACTTCACAAGTCTACAAAAATGTATTCCTACATATACAGTACCAGAAATTCTCTCCACCTTTTATCATTAAAAAGCCATCTTTGAGTTCCAGTCAGTGTCATCAATCTGCTGCAGCAAGGCAGAAGCATTTCCTCAGTCTCCTCTCCCCCCCAGTGATAAGACTGTAACATTGTAACTTTGTAGCAAGTCACAATGTAAGAAGTTACAGCAGCCAAGAACTGCACAGGCCTCAGTATTTATAATGAACCAGCATCTCAGTCCAGGAAGTAGATGGTGACCTTGGATGATGCCTCAACAAAGATGGCTTCTGGAGAGCAAAGCAGCAAAAGCAAAGCAGATGCAGACACTGTGGATTTACTAAGTGTCTTTCAGCAAGGATGCAACAACTAAGGACTAGTAAGCTTCCATATATTACTTTTTTGGGGGGGGGTTAGATACACTATATCAGGGAGATCTATTCACTGGCATCCACCAGGTGGTATGTGACTCTAGTGGGTTGAATTCACAAGACACCATCTATAATTGAAATAACATTTCTGGATGAGGAGACCCCTTTAAATGATGTTTCATAATAAAACTGGAGACACACAGGAGCAATCTTGGCCCCACTGTGTCTTGAAACAACTTTCATACAAAGTGAAAGAAGATGGACGTTACCTACCATGTACATAGGGCGGCTGCACTGCTGCGTACAGTCTGTATAGAGGATCTGAAAGATGCGTCGGAAAATCCCAAAGTCTGTGGAAAAAGGATGTAGATGATGGATAATATACAAGCCTATTGGAAGAAGCTGAAGACCCAGACTTAATATACACAGCCATTGTCATTCTCAATGTAGGAGAAAATCTATTACACTATATGGTCCAATGCTTGTGGACAACTGACCATCACACCTCTATGGAAACCAAAAGCAGAGCTTCTAGCTTTTTAATTAAACATCCATGGCTGAAAGCCAGAAAATAAGATTGGCGGCATCACAGTCAAGGGCAACAAGACATCAGCTTTATGAAGACATCGGTGTATACACCACAAACAGTTGACACGTTGACTGTTGCCGGCGATCTTCCGTTCATCACACCTATATGAGTCTGTTGGACATCCCATTTAAAATACCATAGACACTGTTATGGAGTTGCCCCCCTTGTGACTATAAGAGCTGCCAATTTTCTGGGAAGGCTTTCCAGTGTCCTCCATGGAGCCCTGACCCTACTGAACACCTTGGGGATTAACTAGAACGCCATTTTGTGTGCCTGTGGGGGATTGTGTCATTTGTGAGGTCAAGTACTGGCGTTGGATAAGCCCCCGTACACACGGTCGGAAATTCCGACCACAAAATCCGTCGGATTTTTTCCGACGGATTTTGTCCGACACTGGTGTTGCACACGGTCGGACAAAGTTGTCGGAAAATCCGATCATTCTGAACGTGGTGACGTTCATTGCGTACAAAGGAACTACGCAGAGGCTATTAGCCAATAGCTTTGGTCTCAGAATTTGATCTGAGCATGCGTGGCACTTTGTCCCTCGGAATTCTCTACACACGATCGGAAAAAGTCCGATTGGATTTTGTTGTCGGAAAATTTGAGAGCAGGATCTCAAATTTTTTCCGTCGGAATTTCCGATGGAGCCCACACACGGGCGTTTTTTCCGACAACATGGTCCGATCGGACATTTTCCGTCTGAGTTTCCGACCGTGTGTACGGGGCATAAGAAGGACAAAACCAGAGAAAATTCCCAGCTCAACTCACCAACCAATCTGCTTACCAACCGAATTAACCTGTCCAACAGTATGCATTAAAAACAGGGGTTTAGTTAGCACACATTTGCAAACGTATGCGTAAGCTGCAAGGCCCCATCATGGAACCCTGTATTACTTGCAGTCCTAACCCTTCTAAATTTATGACAGTCTCCACAGTAGGAGCACATGCATTCTAATGGATAGATAAGGGGCAGGTGGGCCTGTTTTAACGCATACTGTTGGACTGGTTAATTTGGTTGGTAAGCAGCCTGGTTGGTGAGTTGAGCTGGGAATTTTTCTCTGGTTTTGTCTTTCATGTGTTTGACCTTCCATGTGCTCCCTGCTGTCAAGGCCAGTTATAGGTGGGGGCAGAGGCCATCTGTTTGTTACTGGTGTAAATTTGGTGAGGGGACACACTGGGCACCTTTGCTGCCATTGTGCTATGTGCTGGGTGTCCAATGTGCCCCTGTGCCTTTAAGGAGGATTGGGCTACCTCCAAGACCTGCCCCTTATCTATCCATTGGAATGCATGTGCTCCCACTGTGGAGACTCAAATTTAGAAGGGTTAGGAGGGCAAGTAATATACGGTGCCATGAAGGGGCCTTGCAGCTTACGCCTGGGTTTGCAAACGTGTGCTAACTAAACCCCTGTTTTAAACGCATAGTGTTGGACAGGTTAATTCAGTTGGTAAGAAGACTGGTTGGTGAGTTGAGCTGGGAGACTCATCTCCCAAACTCGCACGCTCCCCTCAGAGAATCCGCAATTGCCTCCTTCAGTGCAAAACAGGATGGCCATACAATAGGTTCAGGGCTCACCTGCCAGGAGAGAGACCAAGACACACACATAACAGCTTTTCTCTGGGTTGAAACAATACATTACGAGAGTTTGCAAGCTGAGAGCCAAGGTCCATGCTCTCCAGAATGGTGTTACTGTACCTCTGGGATCTGTGTATGTACAACCAGGGGCATGGTTCATTCTGTTAGTCTACAGTTACAGTACTCTCAGGATCCCTGTAGGGCCTTCCAGGGTACCCACTACCTCCAGGACTTCCAGAGTTCCCTGAAAGGATGCAGGGCATGTCCTCTGAGCAGAAGGGTATTTTTGTCTGTCTGCTGCCAGTCCAGATTGACTTGACTACTTCCTTGCCTGCTGCCTGTATGGAACTGATTACTCTCTTGCTTATCACCTGCCTCAACCCCTGCTATTACCTGATTACTGTCCTGCCTGCCTTGGCCCCTGCTTGGATCTGACTACTCTCTTTGCCTGCCTTGACCCCTGCCTCAACTTGAATACTCTCTTGCCTGCCATCTGCCTCTATCCCGACCTGGACTTGACTACTCTCTTGGCTGCCACCTGCCTTGACCCCTGCCTGGACCTAATCTCTCACCTGCCTTGGAACCTGCCTGGACATGACTACTCTTGCCTGCCTGGACATGGATACTTTTTTGCCTGCCACCTACCTCTACCCCAGCCTGGACCTGACTACTTTCTTGCCTGCCACCTGTCTTATCCCCTTCCTGGACCTAATTAATCTCTCACCTGCCTCGGCCGCTGCCTGGACCTGGCTACTCTCTTGCCTGCCTTATCCCCTACCTGGACATGAATACTCTCTTGCCTGCCACTTACAGCTACCCCAGCCTGGACCTGACTACATTCTTGTCTGCCTCATCCCCTGCCTGGACATGAATTCACTCTTGCCTGCCATCTACCTCTACCCCAGCCTAGACCTGACTACTCTCTTGCCTACCACCTGCCTCAACCCCTGCTATTACCTGATTACTGTCCTGCCTGCCTTGGCCCTTGCTTGGACCTGACTATTCTTGCCTGCCTCGACCCCTGCCTCAACTTGAATACTATCTTGCCTGCCATCTGCCTCTATCCCGGCCTGGACTTGACTACTCTCTTGGCTGCCACCTGCCTTGACCCCTGCCTGGACCTAATCTCTCACCTGCCACCTGCCTTGGAACCTGCCTGGACCTGACTACTCTCTTGCCTGCCTCATCCCCTGCCTGGACATGAATACTCTTTTGCCTGCCACCTACCTCTACCCCAGCCTGGACCTGACTACTCTCTTGCCTGCCACCTGTCTTATCCCCTGCCTGGACCTAATTAATCTCTCACCTGTCACCTGCCTTGGCCGCTGCCTGGACCTGGCTACTCTCTTGCCTGCCTTATCCCCTACCTGGATATGAATACTCTCTTGCCTGCCACTTACAGCTACCCTAGCCTGGACCTGACTACATTCTTGTCTGCCTCATCCCCTGCCTGGACATGAATTTGCTCTTGCCTGCCATCTACCTCTACCCCAGCCTAGACCTGACTACTCTCTTGCCTACCACCTGCTTCAACCCCTGCCTGGAACTGACTAGTTCCTCGACTGCCATGTGCCAAGACTTCTGCCTGATCTGACCAATCTCTTGTCTGTAGCCCTGTGAAAAATCTCTACATCCTAGCCATTCCCATAAATTAAAGCTACAGGCCAGGGACCGCCAGGCTGCAGACGAATAGGCTAGATGATGCTGGACATCCTCCAGCCATGAAATAAAGCAGGCTATATCTGACATGCTGCAGCTTCTAATGCACATTGTGAGAACCCTGCAGTGTGCAGTGAAAGCAGAGTGAGCCATTATAGTCCAGGAGAGGAGCCTGTACAACTGTACAAGACTGAAGGGAAGGACGAAGTTCAGAAATAAAGGGGCATCATATTAGGATTGTTTTTATAGGCATATTACCTAATTATGTTGTTTTTAACACATTTTGATTTTGGTGATTCTAACCCATCATAAAAAGGTTCAGATCCTAAGTTTTGAAGGAGGATTCACTATATATTACTATTTATTTTTGGGGTATTTTATTCAATAACTGTAGCTGTATATACTGGTGCTTGTGAAGTAGAAGGGGGATTTATGAATCATAGGCAGTCTGTTGTATATAATGTATCACCGCCCTGTGTAATGAGATTGATACATTTACTCAAGATATTTTTATTGTCTGTAAAATAGACAATCCACTATGTATCCGTCTATCTAAGGCAGGGGTAGGTAACCTTTAGAGCACAGTGTGCGTAATTTTTTTTTTTCAAAGAAATTGAGCGTGCCGATTTTATAACAAACTAATTTCATCTTCACCCTCTCAATCAGGAAAATTATTTTTTTTATAAAGTAAATGCTGTAAACTACTTGAGTAATAGTGACTAATTAACATCCTGCACTATCATGCCTTAGATCAGCCCCAATTCCTGCACCTCCAGTCCTCAGATCAGCCCCAATTCCTGCACCTCCAGTCCTCAGATCAGCCCCAATTCCTGCACCTCCAGTCCTCAGATCAGCCCCAAATTCCTGCAACTTTACACCTCAGAACACTGTACCCCCTGCAAATCTGTCCCCCCACTGTACCCCACTGCTCATCTGTCCCCTCACTGCACTACCCTGCACATCTGCCCCACCTCTGTACCCCCTGTTCATCTGTCCCACCACTATAACCCCCCCCTGCTCATCTGCCCCCACACTGTACCCCCTTTCTCATCTGCCCTACCACTGTATCTCCCTGCACATTTGCCCCAACAATGTACCCCTTTCTCATCTGCCCCACCACTGTATCTCCCTGCACATCTGCTCCAACGATGTAACCCCATGCTCTTCCGTCTCACTGCTGAACCACTTTCTCACCTGTCCTAACACTGAACCCATCTGCTTATCTGCCCCACCACTGTTCCCCCTGCTCTTCTATCCCACTGCTGAACCCCCTTCCCCTCTCTTTCACCACTGCACCCCCTGCATATCTGCCCCACCATCGTACCCTCCGGCTCTTCTTTCCCACCGCTAAGCCACCCCTGCTCATCTGCCCCACCGCTGTACTCTTCTACTCATCTGCTCCACTGTTGTACCCTCTTCTCATCTACGATATGTGTGATATGAAGAGTGGTGAAAGGAAGCAGAGATGAGACACATCTATCAGTCCTGGCACACTCATCCTGCTGATCCACCTCTCGCATCCAGCCCATGCGCTTGTATGTGATGTATGTGATGTATGTGATGTATGGGATGTATGTGATGTATGTAATGTATGTGATGTATGTAATGTATGGGATGTATGGGATGTATGTGATGCATGGAATGTCACATACAAGCATCTGAAATGGATGTGCAATGATGAGATCAGGTCAGGGGTATTTTCTGAAAGCAGTGGGCCTGTGTGCAGGATCATAAGTTGGGTCCCCGCAGCTGAGAAAAAGTGCGACACTCTGCGCCACAGCAAAAGTTGGGTGTGATTTTTTTTTATTGTGCTGAATAATGGCTGTGGCTTAAAGGGACACAGAGTGCCGGGGTTCAGTAATAAGTGACGCAAAGTTCAGAGGTTGGGAGTAGGTGATGTAGAGCTGAGGGGTCATGTATGCATATGTGTGTGTGTGTGTGTGTGTGTGTGTGTATATATATATATATATATATATATATATATATATATATATATATATATATAATTATTATTTAAGGTACTTATATAGTGCAGTCTATATATATATATATATATATATATATATATATATATTATATATATATTTTTTGTCAGCAAAGTTCCCAAAAGCTCGGCAGTAATTCCACAAACTGTCCCCTGATTGGGGTTTTCTCAATCAGTGAAATCTCTTCTTTCTGAGATTGGTAGTGGCAACCAAGCGAGTCATCTTCCTCCAGATGGTGGGCGGGGCTAGCAGGACTGTGATTGGCTTTGGCAGTGGCCAATCACAGTCCTCCTCCTCTTGGAAACAGGGGCTGCTCCCATAGCGGAACTGCACCCAATCTCTCCCCCATCACAAAAGCTGACGATCGCAGCTACAGCAAAGTTAGAGAACCAATCAATGTTTCCCATCTTTTACAATGTGTGGGGGGCGCAGTGCCTCCCCCCTCAGTGCAGGTGCGGTGTGGGGAATTGTGTGATTGGAATGCATTAGCGTCTCGCTGACACTTCCCTGCACTGCTCTGCTGATGGGGAGGGAGTCGAGTGCCGGCAAAAGAGGCTTTGCGTGCCGTTTGCGGCACCAGTGCGGGGGCCTACCCCTGATCTAAGGCATTTAAAAAGTATTATGATATAGGATTCGATACAGATACAAAGAAGAGCGACATTACCTGCATTAGATACATCTGATAGAGACAGCAAAGGAAAGAGAAAGAAAACAGTGAGAGACCAACCCGGCCCATAGAGAGATCAGGATACCCCCCAATACACAAGACTCAGATCACTGTATACAGCACACACAGGAGAGCACAAGATTACAAAATTTCCAAAGCCAACCAAAAAAGTCAATAAAGGGCCAGCCCACCCAAAAATGATATTTTAGTTTTTGGTGAGGCCTGGTGGGCTCAGTCAGCCTCTGGATTCTTAGGTGACCTGGCTTCTCCAAGACTGAGATCTACCTGACGAAAATTCCTGGCTCTGTTTCGGTGTACCTGGTAGGTTTAGGTGTTACCACCCCTTCTGTGTGTCCAAGCAACTTCAACTCGGGATGGTGGAAACACCTCAAGTTGGGTACAGCAGGTGTACAGACCCAGGAGCTCAGGACAGGGATGGTGGGAATCCTTTATAAGGGGCACAGCAAGTGTGGAGACCTGGGAACTCAAAACAGGGATAGTGAGAAAGCCTCATAATTGGGACAGCAGGTGGACAGACCTGGGAACTCAGCACATGGATGATGGGAGACCCTCATAATGGACACAGCAGGTACACAGACCTGGGAACTCAGCACAGGGATGGTAGGAGCCTCTCAGAATGGGCACAGCAAGCATACAGACCCAGAAACTTAGCATAGGGATGGTGGTAGCCACTCATACTGGACACAACAGGTGTACAGACCCGGGAACTCAGCACAGGGATGGTGAGAACCTCTTATAATGGAAACAGCAGGTATACAGACCTGGGAGCTCTGCACGTGGATGATGGGAGACCCTCATAATGGACACAGCAGGTGTACAGACCTGAGAACTCAGCACAGCGATGGTGAGAGCCCCTCATAATGGAAACAGATGTACAGAACCAGTAAGGCCCCTTTCAAACTGGGGCGTTTTTCAGGCGGTACAGCGCTAAAAATAGCGCCTGTACAGCGCCTGAAAAAATCCGGCCCCATTCACTCCAGTGTGAAAGCCGGCGGGCTTTCACACTGGAGCGGTGCGCTAGCAGGACGGTCAAAAAAGTCCTGCTAGCAGCATCTTTGGAGCGGTGTATTCACCGCTCCTATACCGCTCCTACCCATTAATTTCAATAGGACACCGCGGTAATACCGCAGTAATACCACGGCAATACCGCCGCAAAGCGCCGCTACGGCGGCGCTTTGCGGGGGATTTTAACCCTTTTTCGGCCGCTACCGAGGGTTAAAACCGCACCGCTAGCGGCCGAATCCCGCGGCTAAAACGACGGTAAAGCAGCGCTAAATATAGCGCTGCTTTACCGTCGCCGCAGCTCCCGCCCCAGTGTGAAAGGGGCCTAACTTAGCACAGGGAAGATGGGAACTCCTCATAATGGACACATCAGGTGTGCAGAGTTGAAGCTTCAGCACAGGGATCTCACTAATATAGTCCTCAAGAGATAGAAGAGACTGTCAGGGCACATGTCTCTGCGGCATCCCCCAAACATCATTTTTGGGTTGACTAACTCTTTAAAATTCTGATAAGTTCTGTATAGTATAAAGACACAGCGAGTAAGAGGAACCCATAGGAAACTGTCAGGAGGACAGATTTATGTCTCACCAATCTTGAATCGCCCCATGTAATAGATGTGTGTGCTGAGCGCCAATGTCCCCACTACATGGATGATGGAGAAGAACACCCAGAACCACCAATGGTCCTTCCCGAAGACCTGAGGAGCAGAGAGAGAGGAGAGATGACCCGTGACCATAAAAAGTGACCCGATGGCTCAAATATACCAAGAAAATCCTCAATATTAGGAAGTAATCATACACAGGACATGTTTTATCTGTCTGATATGTACATAGTAATCATACATACCACTCCAAGGACTGCCAGGAAGATGACGAGCGCGAAGGACGCATAAGCTGCATAGGCGCTGGCGTTGATGTCGGGGTGCCGGGTCTGGTACAGTTTCAGCATGCAAAGCCCCGCAATCATATACATGAAGGACGTGTCTGGGGAGAACAGAGAAACACCAGAAGCCTGTTACTACAACTGTTCAGCAATATCTTATTTAGTCTCTATCCAATTACAGCTCAATTGATCTTTCGGGTTAAATACATTCCAGGAGTATCAAAACCAGAGACCACCTTACATCAGAGTTCCCCTTTACACCAGAGTCTGCAGCATTCCCCCTTACATCATGGTCCACAGTGTTCCCCTTTACACTGTAAGGGAGAACCTTGAAGAGTCTGATTTAAAGAAGAGGAACTCAGTGGACTCTCATCTAAGGGGGCACCCTGCCAAGCTCTGATATAAAGGGGAACTCTGCTGGATTCTGATAAAGGGGGGCACTCTGCCAGGCTCTGATGTAATGGGGCTCTGTGCTGTAAGGTGGAACTCTGATGTAAGGGGGGCGTTTTCCGGCCTCTGATATAAAGGGGCATTTTCCAGGCTCTGATGTAAAAAGACGTTTTCCGGCCTCTGCTCTAAAGGGGCGTTTCAAGGCCTCTGATCTAAAGGGACGTTTTCCGGCCTCTGATCTAAAGGGGCATTTTCCCGGACTCTGATCTAAAGGGGCGTTTTCCGGCCTCTGATCTAAAGGAGCGTTTTCCGGCCTCTGATCTAAAGGGGCGTTCTCCGGCCTCTGATCTAAAGGGGCGTTCTCCGGCCTCTGATCTAAAAGGGCGTTCTCCGGCCTCTGATCTAAAGGGGCGTTTCACGGCCTCTGATCTAAAGGGGCGTTTCACGGCCTCTGATCTAAAGGGGCGTTTCACGACCTCTGATCTAAAGGGGTGTTTCACGGCCTCTGATGTAAAGGGGAGTTTTCCGGCCTCTGATGTAAAGGGGAGTTTTCCGGCCTCTGATATAAAGGGGAGTTTTCCGGCCTCTGATGTAAGGGGCATTTTCCGGCCTCTGATATAAAGGGGCGTTTTCCGGCCTCTGATATAAAGGGGCGTTTTCCGGCCTCTGATATAAAGGGGTGTTTTCCGGCCTCTGATGTAAATGGGCGTTTTCCGGCCTCTGATGTAAAGGGACGTTTTCTGGCCTCTGATGTAAAGGGGGGGGGGGGGTTTCCGGCCTCTGATGTAAAGGGGCGTTTAACGGCTTCTGATCTAAAGGGGCATTTCCCGGCCTCTGATCTAAAGGGGCGTTTTCCGGCCTCTGATGTAAAGGGGAGTTTTCCGGCCTCTGATATAAAGGGGAGTTTTCCGGCCTCTGATGTAAGGGGCATTTTCCGGCCTCTGATATAAAGGGGCGTTTTCCGGCCTCTGATATAAAGGGGCGTTTTCCGGCCTCTGATATAAAGGGGTGTTTTCCGGCCTCTGATGTAAATGGGCGTTTTCCGGCCTCTGATGTAAAGGGGCGTTTAACGGCTTCTGATCTAAAGGGGCATTTCCCGGCCTCTGATCTAAAGGGGCGTTTTCCGGCCTCTGATCTAAAGGGGCGTTTTCCGGCCTCTGATCTAAAGGGGCGTTTTCCGGCCTCTGATCTAAAGGGGCGTTTTCCGGCCTCTGATCTAAAGGGGCATTTCACGGCCTCTGATCTAAAGGGGCATTTCACGGCCTCTGATCTAAAGGGGCGTTTCACGGCCTCTGATCTAAAGGGGCGTTTCACGGCCACTGATCTAAAGGGGCGTTTCACGGCCTCTGATGTAAATGGGCGTTTTCCGGCCTCTGATGTAAAGGGACGTTTTCTGGCCTCTGATGTAAAGGGGGGGGGGGGTTTCCGGCCTCTGATGTAAAGGGGCGTTTAACGGCTTCTGATCTAAAGGGGCATTTCCCGGCCTCTGATCTAAAGGGGCGTTTTCCGGCCTCTGATGTAAAGGGGAGTTTTCCGGCCTCTGATATAAAGGGGAGTTTTCCGGCCTCTGATGTAAGGGGCATTTTCCGGCCTCTGATATAAAGGGGCGTTTTCCGGCCTCTGATATAAAGGGGCGTTTTCCGGCCTCTGATATAAAGGGGTGTTTTCCGGCCTCTGATGTAAATGGGCGTTTTCCGGCCTCTGATGTAAAGGGGCGTTTAACGGCTTCTGATCTAAAGGGGCATTTCCCGGCCTCTGATCTAAAGGGGCGTTTTCCGGCCTCTGATCTAAAGGGGCGTTTTCCGGCCTCTGATCTAAAGGGGCGTTTTCCGGCCTCTGATCTAAAGGGGCGTTTTCCGGCCTCTGATCTAAAGGGGCATTTCACGGCCTCTGATCTAAAGGGGCGTTTCACGGCCTCTGATCTAAAGGGGCGTTTCACGGCCTCTGATCTAAAGGGGCGTTTCACGGCCTCTGATCTAAAGGGGCGTTTCACGGCCTCTGATCTAAAGGGGTGTTTTCCGGCCTCTGATATAAAGGGGGACTCTGCAGACTCTGATGTAAGGTGGTGGCACGGTGGGGACACGGATGTAAGGGGGAACTCTGATGTATGCTGGGGACTTTGGTGAAATGGAGGGCTCTGATGTGAACGTGGCACTTATCCCGACATGCTGAACTCCATATGTTGTTTTGTTTGTTATTTGCTCCGGGAGGTGGGCCATTTTTTTTACTGCACCTAGGTGACACCAACCCTATTGATGCCACTGGTTGGTTCGCTTTAGAAAGCAGTAAGCGCCCTAGTAGAAAAGCCTGTCCCCTGCCAGCATGCTAAGTGGGGCCCTCGTTCTCTGTGTGGAAGTAGTGGTCTCTCTACAGAGGTCCAATACACTGAATTAGAATTAGAGCTAAAGGTAGACTACTTAGCAGGGAGCATGAGCTTTGCAGGAACAAAGAACTCTATCCTGGACTCTGCAGGGGATGTGTTGGACCTCTTTAGAGAGACCACTGCTTCCACACAGATAATACAGACGTATTGCTTATTGTGAGTTCTTCCCCAGACTAATGGAGAAGGTGAATCTGCCCACAGACAGCAACAACAGAAACTTGACCGGGATTGTAACCCTTTCCGCACTCCATCCATTTGCCAATACAAAATGAGCGAGTCAGTGATGGCAGCTCTTACCGAACTGGAAGTTGGAATAGTTGGGGCAGACGTGGTAACAAGCGCTGAGTACCCCCTCCATGGTCAGAGCGATGCCCATAGTGTAGAACAGGCCAAAATGCTTGGGGATGCCATATTCCTGGAAAGGGAAAATTATCAGCAAACGCATCTGATATCATGCAGAGAATCTTAACGATCGCTTGAGAGGTGCAGAGCTGGTCATGATTGGCCAATTGCTCTACAATCTCCTTTAGATCTAGCAAAGCTTTGTAATGTGGGGCCTAAAACAATCAACTCAACTTGTGTCCAATCATCCTTGGGTTACATAGTCATTGGTAGGTATACAGCTCATCACACACCTTACAGTCTCATTGTACAATCTCCTTTAGATCTACCAACAATCTGGGTGTAATTGGATAGATCCTAATATCGCATAGCTTTGGCAAGTCCTAAATTGATAGCACAAAGATTGCACAGTCAGATTGTGAGGTCTATAGTCATCTTTACATTCACAGACAATGACTTTGTAGGTTGGGTCTACCTGAATCATCCATCTCATCTACACTATATTTTTTAAAAGTATTGGTAGTTGCTAGAGGTTACAGCACACATTACGGCTCACTGATTAGTTGCTAGATGTTACAGCACATGATTTCTGCTGTTGATTGGTTGCTAGTGATTACTGTACAGTAATACTGCTCACTGATTGGTTGCTAGAGTTTACAGCACATCATCGCCTCACTGCAGGGGGCATGACATACATATGAATGCCACCTTTATTTACATATCAATGCCGTCGGATGCAGGTATTTACATATGAATGTTGCTGCTATTTACATATGAATGTTGGTTATTTACATGTAAACACAGGATCTGCAGGTGAGTCATCTGTACTCAACAATAGGGCAGAGCTGGGCAGCATTAGTAGCATTAGTAGCAGCATTAGTAGCAGCACTTCACACTGAGATATCAGGACACAGCACGGGACTAAAACTTCAAGAGACATGGGAACTTAAACTGGGATAGTTGGCAAGTATGAGGCAGCTGCTTTGGGCCCCACAACAATGACAGGGCCCAGGGCAGCTGCCCCTTTTGCCCTGCCTTAAAGTGGAAGTAAAGTCAAATATCTAACTTTTACCTACAGGTAAGCCTATAATGAGGCTTACCTGTAGGTAAAAAAAATATCTCCTAAACCTGTACGGTTTAGGAGATATTCCCCGTGCAATGCGCCGTTGACTGTTGCGGCGCATGCGCACGGGGGATTCTCGGCTTAAGGGCCGGGCAGAATCAGAACCCTGCCGGGAAGAAGTCTCCCGTGCGCATGCGCGGGAGTGACGACATCGCGGCTCCAGCCACTCACAGCGCTGGAGTCGCGATACCCGGAAGACACGCCGAGGCAACATGTCAGCGACCTCGGCGTGGACCAGGGGAGTTACCGACGCTTTGTTCTAAGGTAAGTATTTCATAATGAGCTAGTATGCGGTGCATACTAGCTCATTATGCCTTTTCCTTTACAGGTGTTAAAAAAAAAAAAAAGTTCAGCGGCTTTACTACCGCTTTAAAGACGGCCCTGGCTCCACCTATAACAGAAATGCCACTTTTGAGCATACCGGTCCTTTGCCATCCCATGACAGGACGGTGCTGTGGAACATACCAGGGCATAGACGTCTTTGGCCTCCAGCAAGCTAAGGTGAAGGAGATCTCTGCGCAGGACGATCAGGAGGAAGAGGAATCCCAGCATTACATGGCCCATGTTACTCAGAATGTTATTAAAAGAGCTGAAATAAAATAAAAATATAAAGTTTGAGGAGATCAATATAAATAATAAGAAGGTGAGGGACTCCCCGCCACCACCACAGGGTGACTGACCTGAGCAATCCAAGTGGGTGGGCGCACAGGAAGTTGTAGTAGCAGATATCTTGGTTTCCGGTCACATTTACCACCTGGGAGAAAAACACACAATGTACCCGTTATAATGGCTCCATTCACCCGCTGTGCAAGAGCAATGGCCAGGAGCGGGGGGGAGTACAAATCCAGAAACTATGGAAGGCTTTTATCGGTGAGAACACTAGAGAGATTTCTCCTCACTTTCCACCTGGAAAACATCCCATCACAAGCCCCTAATGAGTTCCATAAATATACTGATGGAGAATACTCTGCAGAAATGGGAGTTGCCCTGGGTGTCCCCAGAACAGGAAGTGAGAGCAAACCCCTTACCAACGGGGACAAAGACATCAATAAAAGCCTGCCTGAGGTCCTAACCCTTCTAAACTTTATGCAGAACTATAATATAAGTTTCAATTGTATCAGTTTGTTTAAGTATTCTTTCAACAGACACGTACCGTTTGGTAGGTGATGACCAGCTGGACGACAGGCAGTGCGTAGAACACAGCGATGGTGATTATGTTCCTGTAGAAGAGAGTCATCAGAGAGTAAGACGGGTATATGATCCCCATAGGGGCAAACGCAGTGTGACATGTTATGTTTGGGGTGTCCCAGGACCAAACACCAGGTAGGCACTGAGTGCCAACTAGGCCACCTTGTGGCTGCACCAACCAACACCATGTAAGGACTAAGTGCCACCTAGGCCACCTTGTGGCTGCACTGTCCAACAACAAGTACTAAGCACCAACTAGGCCACCTTTTGGCTGTGCCGCCCAACACCAGGTAGGCACTAGGTGCCAACTAGGCAGCCTTGTGGATGCACCGCCCAACACCAGGTAGGCACTAAGCGCTGACTAGACCACTTTGTGGCTGCCCCACCCAACACCAGGTAAGCACTAAGCGCCGACTAGACCACCTTGTGGTTGCACCGCCCATCACCATGGTAAACACTAAGTGTCGCCTAGGCCCCCTTGTGGCTGCACCATCCAACATCAAGTAAGTACTAAGTACCAACTAGGCCACCTTTTGGCTGTGCCGCCCAACACCAGATAGGCACTAAGTGCCAACTAGGCAGCCTTGTGGATGTACCGCCCAACACCAGGTAAGCACTAAGCGCTGACTAGACCACCTTGTGGCTGCCCCGCCCAACACCAGGTAAGAAATAAGCGCTAACTAGGCCACCTTCTGGCTGCACCACCCAACACCAGGTAAGCACTAAGTGCCGCCTAGGCCACCTTGTGGCTGCACTGCCCAACACCAGGTAAACACTAAGTGCCGCCTAGGCCCCCTTGTGGCTGCACCATCCAACAACAAGTACTAAGTACCAACTAGGCCGCCTTGTGGTTGCACCACTTAACACCAGGTAGGCACTAAGTGCTGACTAGACCACCTTGTGGCTGCACCGCCCTACACCAGGTAAGCACTAAGTGCCTCCTAGGCCAACTTGTGGCTGCACAGTCCAACAACAAGTAAGTACTAAGCACTTAGCACTACTAGGTTGGCTTGTAGCTGCACCGCCGATTCTCTGGTCCTTGCTGGTGGTGCCTTAGGATCCCATAGATCGGGGGGTTGGGTAATATGCAGCTTTCTCTTTTAAGTAACTACAACTCCTAGCATGTCCTTCTGCCTGCATGCCAGGACTCTGCGTTCTTCAATTGCTGACACCTGTTGGAGATATTTGTGGTCTATAATCTGGAAGTCGTTTGATACTTACCAGAAGTAAATCTTGTATTTCTTACTGATGGTTCGGCGATCTTTAACGGCGAGGTCAGACACGTACAGGAAGGTCTGGAACAAGGATGATGACTATTTAGACTGAGAATCATCACAACAATGGCTGTCCTGTCAAATCAGCGACTGGTGGCTTAATGCGTCCAATACAAGACGCTTGCTGCGTTTATCACACATACCTTGGTATGGATTACGTTTTTATCGCTCTCCATTTCTGGGATGCCATCAAAGTCGCTCTCTTCATCCGCAGAGCTGTCAGAATATGCACGGGGGTGGGGGATGGGCGGAACAGATTTTCCCCGTCTCTGGCGGGACTCATCTACGGTGTCGGAGGTAAGAGTAGAGGGGATAAAAGAGAAGGTGGGAAGAGAGAGAACGGAATAGGGGGAGAGGACAAGAAGGAGGGGGGGGGGCAGTGATAGAATAAGAAGGAGAAAGAATGAGGGAGAGAGTGGAGGAGGAACAGAGAGAAGAGAAATAATGGGGGAGAGGAAGTGAAAGCAAGAGGAAGAGAAAAGAAAAGAGATGAAGACCGTGACAAAATAAGAAAGAGGGAGAGAGAATGAGAGAGAGAGAGAGAGAGAGAGAGAGGACAGAGAGAGAGAGAGAGAGAGAGAGGACAGACAGAGAGAGAATGGGGTGAGGGAGAGAGTGTGGGATAAGGGGAAAAAAGAGAGAGAGAGAAGACATGGGAGAGAGAGAATAGGGGAGAGGGAGTACGTGAAGAAGAGAAAAATGGAGGGGGGGGGGGGGCGGGCAGAGAGCAAGAGATCGGGGGACAAGGAGAGAGAGTGTGGGAAGGGGGGAGAGAGGAAGAAAAGAATGGAAGGGGTAGAGAGAGAGAGAGAGAGAGAAGGAAAAGGTGGGAGAAAGAGAGAGAATGGGGAAGATGGAGAGAAATAGAGGATGGGGAAGAGGAAAAGAGTGCGTGGTAAGGGAGGGAAGAGAGAGAATGGGGGAGACAGAGGGAGAGAGAGAGAAGGAGATAATAGGGGAGAGGAAAAGAGTGTGTGGGAATAGGGGGGAGAGAGAGAGATTGAAAGGTGTGTGTGGGGGGGGGGGGGGTGTAGGAAAAGTGAAGAGAGGGGAAGAGAGAATAGGGGAGAGGGAAAGAGAGAGCGAGATGGAAATTAAGAATGAGAGGGGAGAGAGAGTGTGGGAAAGGGGGAGTCATAGAAAGAGAGAACGAGAATGGGGCACAGGGAATGAGCACATGGTAAGGGAGGGAAGAGAATGGGGGAGACAGAGAGAGAGAGAGGGAAAGAAAGAGAAGGAAGGGAAGGGGGGGGAGAGATTGAAAGAAGGAATGGGGGGGGGGAGAGTGTAGGAAAAGTGAAGAGAGAGAGAATTGGGGGGGGGGGGGGGTGCGACAAAGGGGAGTGATAGAAAGAGAGAGAGAACATGGTAAGGGAGGTAAGAGATAGAATGGGGGAGACAGAGGGGGAGCACGAGAAAGAGAAAGAAAGGGGAGGGGAGGGGAGAGAAAGGGAGATTTAAAAAAGGAATGGGGGGGGGGGGGAGTGTGTGGGAAGGGTGAAGAGAAAGAGAGAGAGAAAAAGAATGGGGTGAGGGAGAGAGAGTGTAGGGGGGGGGGGAGGGGAGGGGGGGGGGGGGGAGGGGTGGGGGGGGGGTGGGGGGGGGGGGGGGGTGGGGGAAGGAAAGGGGGGGGAGAGGGGGGGGTGGGGGGAGGGGGGGGTGGGGGGGGGGGCGGGGAGGGAGAAAGGGGGGGGGCAGAGGGGGGGGGGGGGGGGGGGGGGGGGGGGGGGGGGGGGGGCGAAGGGGAGGGAGGGGGGGGGGGGGGGGGGGGGGGGGGGGGGGGGGGGGGTGGGGAGGGGGGGGGGGGGGGGGGGGGGGTGGGGGGGGGGGGGGGGGGGGGGGGGGGGGGGGGGGGGGGGGGGGGGGGGGGGGGGGGGGGGGGGGGGGGGGGGGGGGGGGGGGGGGGGGGGGGGGGGGGGGGGGGGGGGGCGGGGAAGGGGGGGGGGGGGGGGGGGGGGGGGGGGGGGGGGGGGGGGGGGGGGGGGGGGAAGAGGGGGGGGGGGGGGGGGGGGGGGGGGGGGAGGGGGGATGGAGGGGGGGGGGGGGGGTGGGGTGGGAGGGGGGGGGGGTGGGGGGGAGGGGGGGGGGCGGGGGGGGGGGGGGGGGGGGGGTGGGGGGGGGGGGGGGGGGGGGGGGGGGTTGGGGGGGGGGGGGGGGGGTGGGGGGGCGGGGGGGGGTTGGGGGGGGGGGGGGGGGGGGGGGGGGGGGGGGGGGGGGGGGGGGGGGGGGGGGGGGGGGGGGGGGGGGGGGGGGGGGGGGGGGCGGGGGAGGGGAAGGGGGGGGGGGGGGGGGGGGGGGGGGGGGGGGGGGGTGGGGGGGGGGGGGGGGGGGTGGGGGGGGGGGGGGGGGGGGGGGGGGGGGGGGGGGAGGGGGGGGGGGGGTGGGGGGGGGGTGGGAGGGGGGGGGGGGGGGGGGGGGGGGGGGGGGGGGGGGGGGGGGGGGGGTGGGGGGGAGGGGGGAGGGGGGGGGGGGGGGGGGGGGGGGGGGGGGGGGGAAGGGGAGGGGGGGGAGGGGAGGAGGGAGAGTGGGAGGGGGGAAGAGGGAGGGGGGGGGGGGGGGGGGGGGGGGGGGGGGGGGGGGGGTGGGGAGGGGGGGGGGGGGGGAGGGGGGGGAGGGGGGGGGGGGGGGGGGGGGGGGGGGGGGGGGGGGGGGGGGGGGGGGGGGGGGGGGGGGGGGGGGGGGGGTGGGGGGGGGGGGGGGGGGGGGTGGGGGGGGGAGGGGGGGGGGGGGGGGGGGGGGGAGGTGGGGGGGGGGGGGGGGGGGGGGGGGGGGGGGGGGGGGGGGGGGGGGGGGGGTGGGGGGGGGGGGGGGGGGGGGGGGGGGGGGGGGGGGGGGGGGAGAGGGATGGGTGGGGTGGGGGGGAGGGGGGGGGGGGGGGGGGGGGGGGGGGGGGGGGGGGGGGGGGGGGGGGGGGGGGGGGGGGGGGGGGGGGAGGGGGGGGGGGGCGGGGGGGGGAGGGGGAGAGGGAGGGGAAGAGGGGGGGGGGGGGGGGGGGGGGGGGGGGGGGGGGGGGGAGGGGGGCGGGGGGGGGGGGGGGTGGGGGGGGGGGGGGTGGGGGGGGGGGGGGGGGGGGGGGGGGGGGGGGGGGGGGGGGGGGGGGGGGGGGGGGGGGGGGGGGGGGGGGGGGGGGGGGGGGGGGGGGGGGGGGGGGGGGGGGGGGGGGGGGGAGAGGGGAGAGGGGTGGGGGGGGGGGGGGGGGGGGGGGGGGGTGGGGGGGGGGGGGGGGGGGGGGGGGGGGGGGGGGGGGGGGTGAGGGGGGGGGGGGGGGGGGGGGGGGGGGGGGGGGGGGGGGGGGGGGGGGGGGGGGGTGGGGGGGGGGGGGGGGGGGGGGGGGGGGGGGGGGGGGGGGGGGGGGGGGTGGGGGATGGGGGGGGGGTGGGGGGGGGGGGCGGGGGGGGGGGGGGGGGGGGGGGGAGGGGGGGGGGGGGGGGGGGGGTGGGGGGGGGAGGTGGGGGGAGAAGGGGGGGGGGGGGGGGGGGGGGGGGGGGGGGGGGGGGGGGGGGGGGGGGGGGGGGGGGGGGGGGGGGGGGGGGGGGGGGGGGGGGGGGGGGGGGGGGGGGGACGGGGGGGAGATGGGGGGGAGGGGGGAGGGGGGGGAAGAAGATGGGGGGAGGGGGGGGGAGAAGGGGGGAAAAAAGAGAGAGAAAACACGGGGAGAGAGAATGGGGGAAAGGGAGCACATGAAGGAGAGAAAGATGGGGGGGAGCGTGTAGGAAAAGGTGGGAGAGAGAGAGAATGGGGAAGATGGAGAGAAATAGAGGATGGGGAAGAGTAAAAGAATGCGTGGTAAGGGAGAGAAGAGAGAGAATGGGGGAGAGAGAGAAAGAGAGAAAGAAGGAGATAATGGGGAGAGGAAAAGAGTGTGCGGGAATAGGGAAGAGAGAGAGATCGAAAGAAGGTGTGGGGGAGAGAGAGAGTGTAGGAAAAGTCAAGGGAGAGAATAGGGGAGAAGGAAAGAGAGAGAGAGAGAGAAGGAAAGAAAGAATGAGGGGGAGAGAGAGTGCGGGAAAGGGGGAGTCATAGAAAGAGAGAGCGAGAATGGGGCACAGGGAATGAGCACATGGTAGGGGAGAGAAGAGAGAGAATAGGGAAGAGAGAGGGAGAGAGAGAGAGAAAGAGAAAGAAAGAGGGGGGAGAGAGAGATTGAAAGAAGGAACGGGGGGGGGGGGGGAGAGAGAGAGTGTAGGAAAGGTGAAGAGAGGGGGAGAATTGGGAAGGGGGGGTGATAGAGAGAGAATGGGGCACAGGGAATGAACACATGGTAAGGGGGGGAAGAGAGAGAATGGGGGAGACAGATGGAGAGAAGGGGAGAGAGAGAAAAGAGAAAGAACGAGGAGGGGGAGAGAGAGGGAGATTTAAAGAAGGAATGGGGGGGGGGGGGGAGAGAGAAGGAAAGAAAGAATGGGGGGTGAGAAAATGTAGGAAGGGGGGAGTGATAGAAAAAGATTGGGGGGGGGGAAGGAATGAGAACATGGGGGGGGGGGGTGGAATAGATTGGGGAGACAGAGGGAAAGAGAGAGAAAGTGATAATGAGGAGAGGGAGACAGAGTGTGGGAAGCAACATAGGAAGAGACAGACAGAAGGGGAAGGAGATCAGAGGTTAGGCGTTCAGTAAATGACAATATAGTGTATTTAACAATCACATTTTGTATTAGTGAAGGTGACAACACTTTTCTTACAATGAGACTTGTCCTACCTATAGCCCCGTAGCTGCTGCCCTCAGGGGTGCTGGTAGTGATGGGGTGAGATGCCGCCACCGTTCCTTCACCTGCAAGCACAATGTATCCTGTTAATGCCCATGAAATCAGCCGTCACACTTGTGAGAATCACCTGCATTATAAGACAACTTTCACTATTCATAAGAACTCTGATCAGAGACATGCCAAGGATTAGTATGGGGAATAAGAGGGCCAGTAATCTACTACAGGCATGAAATAGCTGCAATAAAATAGCAACAAATACAAACCAGAAATAAAGACTACTGCAAAGGTATGCAAAGAAAAACAGGTCTGTAGTACCACTTTTGACCATCAGGTGGCAACAAGATCCATTCTTCTTCTCCACTTGCATTATAAGGCAACCTTCACTCATAAGAATTCTAGATGCAGCGTCTCGTGTCAGCGACCAGCTCATCAGGGGGAATTATTCTGAATTCATCTCTATGACTACAAATCACCGAAAGAGAGCAGTTTGTAGCAGAGTGCACCAATCCAATGCTGTAGCACTAGTTTAACTCACATATATGTCAAACACAAGGCCTGCGGGCGGAATCCAGCCCACCAGGCCTTGTCATGTGGCCCAGTTTTGCAGCTAGAATGTGGCAGAACTCTATTCGCCACCTCCAGCTCACACTTTCCGCTCCCCACCTTCTGTGTTTACAAGGGACAGCTTTGCTCTCCGCAGCTCCCAGATCTAACAAATCCCCACACGCACTCATGGCGGGGCACGGCCTGGGCAGATCACTAGAATCTGAGAGAGAGAGAACGATCTTCCTACAAGACGAAGCGGAGGTGGCACTAGAGCCAGGCCAGGTAGGAGAGTGTAGAAATGCGAGAAAGTTTTATGGTGGAGGGGGGTTGCACACTGTGCATAATGCACCCTTAAACCCTGCACTCTGTAAGTAGCATACTCCTGAACTCTGCACTCTATACGTAATGCACTCCTGCACTCTGCACTCTATACGTAACACACTCCTGAACTCTGCACTCTGTACATAGCACACCCCTGAACTCTGCACTCTATACGTAAAACACTCCTGAACTCTGCACATACTGCACCCCTGAACTCTGCACTCTATACGTAATGCACTCCTGCACTCTGCACTCTATACATAGTGCATCCCTGAACTCTGCACTCTTTACATAGCGCTTCCCTGAACCCTGCCCTCTGTACATACTGCACCCCTGAACCCTGCCCTCTGTACATAGCTCACTCCTAAATTCTGAACTCTGTACCTAGCTCACTCCTGAACTCTGTACCTAGCTCACTCCTGAACTCTGTACCTAGCTCACTCCTGAACTCTGTACCTAGCTCACTCCTGAACTCTGTACCTAGCTCACTCCTGAACTCTGTACCTAGCTCACTCCTGAACTCTGTACCTAGCTCACTCCTGAACTCTGTACCTAGCTCACTCCTGAACTCTGTACCTAGCTCACTCCTGAACTCTGCACCTAGCTCACTCCTGAACTCTGCATTCTGTACCTAGCTAACTCCTGAACTCTGCATTCTGTACCTAACTCACTCCTAAATTCTGCACTCTGTACCTAGCTCACTCCTAAATTCTGCACTCTGTACCTAGCTCACTCCTAAATTCTGCACTCTGTACCTAGCTCACTCCTAAATTCTGCACTCTGTACCTAGCCCACTCCTGAACTCTGCACTCTGTACATAGCCCACTCCTGAACTCTGCACTCTGTACATAGCCCACTCCTGAACTCTGTACATAGCCCACTCCTGAATTCGGCACTCTGTACCTAGCTCACGCCTAAATTCTGCACTCTGTACCTAGCTCACTCCTAAATTCTGCACTCTGTACATATCCCACTCCTGAACTCTGCACTCTGTACATAGCCCACTCCTAAACTCTGTACATAGCCCACTCCTAAATTCGGCACTCTGTACATAGCTCACTCTTGTACTCTGCACTCTGTAACTAGCTCAATCCTGTACTCTGCACTCTGTACCTAGCTCACTCCTGAACTCTGCACTCTGTACCTAGCTCACTCCTGAACTCTGCACTCTGTACCTAGCCCACCCCTGAACTCTGCACTCTGTACCTTGCCCACCCCTGAACTCTGCACTCTGTACCTAGCCCACTCCTAAATTCTGCACTTTGTACCTAGCCCACTCCTAAATTCTGCACTTTGTACCTAGCCCACTCCTAAATTTGGCACTCTGTACCTAGCTCACTCTTGTACTCTGACTCTGTACCTAGCTCACTCCTGTACTCTGCACTCTGTAGCTAGCTCAATCCTGTACTCTGCACTCTGTACCTAGATCACTCCTGTACTCTGCACTCTGTACCTAGATCACTCCTGTACTCTGCACTCTGCATGTAGCTCACTCCTGAACTCTGCACTCTGCATGTTGTGTAATCCTGAACGATGCACTGTATACCTAGCGCACCCAAGGTACAACCGGCACTTTGAAGGCAACCAAACTGCTGATGCGGCCTGCAATGAAATTGAATGTGACACCCCCGATTTAACTTGTAGCAGCAACAAATCGCTGGAAGTGAACATGCTGGCTATAAATCACTGTCGATCCCTGGCGTGAGTGATTTGTAGCAGCAATTAAGCGCTCCTATAAAAACTGCCTATCTGACATGGCCTTAACTGTGATTCGGGACGTGCCAAGAATCTAATACAGGAATAAGAGGGCCTGTAATCTATTATAGCTTCCAAAAATAGAAACAAAGTCAAAGTAAAAAAAAATAAAAATACAGCAAAAGTGCGCAAAGAAAAAAACAGGCCTGTATTACTAATTCTGACCAGCAGGTGGAGACAGGATGCATTCTACATTTCTGGTACAGCTGGTAGAATCGGGGGAATGCTGTGACACTTTTTTTTTGTATTGGATTTGTTGAACAGCCAGCCAGCGTGTAAAAGAAGAGTACTAATACTTAGCAGTCCCACTGCAGTCCCACTACACTGTCTTGCAAAGCTATCCCAGGAGAAGAATATGTAGTATACAACTCTACTGCGCATGCACGAAGTGCGCTGCGCTCTCTCACTGGCCCGGCAGAAGGGGAGGGAGGAGGAGGGGGGCCGAGCTGCAGACGTAATTTGCCACGGCCCCGTCACCCGGAAGTGGGGACAGGGTACCTGTAAAAAAACAGGCATCCGCCCCCCCCCCCCCTGAAAGGTGCCAAATGTGGCACCGGTGCCGTGGGGAGGGGGGAGTTTCGTGGAGGAATCATATAAGTGGAAGTTCCACTTTTGGGTGGAGCTCCGCTTTAATTTTTTTTAGCAACAGAATCAGTTTAATATTACACAGAAATCAGGAGGTGTACCTTCATCTGGACTGGCTGCCAAGTTGTGCCCCTTCGACTGCACCCTGTAAGAAAGGAAAATATAAAATGGTATAGAAATATAAAATGGTATACGAGATATAAAAATAGTATAGAAATAAAAAATGGTATATAAGATATAAAAAATTGTATAGAAATAAAAAAATGCTATACAAGATTTAAAATAGTGTAGAAAAATAAAATGGTATATAAGATAGAAAAAATTATAAAAATTAAAAATGGTATATGTAAGATATAAAATAGTATAGAAATATAAAATGGTATTCAAGATATAAAATAGTGTAGAAAAATAAAATGGTATATAAGATAGAAAAAGGTATAAAAATTAAAAATGGTATATGCAAGATATAAAATAGTATAGAAATATAAAATGGTATTCAAGATATAAAATAGTATAGAAATAAAAAAAAAAATGGTATACAAGATATAAAATAGTATAGAAAAAATGCAATATGCAAGATATAAAATAGTATATAAATATAAAATGGTATACAAGATATATAATAGTATAGAAATATAAAATGGTATACAAGATATAAAATTATACTATTTAAAAAAAATGGTATATAAGATATAAAAAAAATGGTATATAAGATATAAAATAGTATAGAAATATAAATTGGTATTCGAGATATAAAACATCATAGAAATAAAAAGTGGCATATAGGATATAAAATAGTATAGAAATAAAAAATGGTATACAGATATAACAGTATAGAAATAAAAAACTGATATATAAGATATAAAATAATATAGAAAAAAATGGTATACAAGATATAAAATAGTATAGAAATACATTTTTTATACAAGATATAAAATAGTATAGAAATAAAAAATGGTATATAAGTGTAGTGATGGCCCTGACCCCTGAAGGCCTAATGGTGACCTCCAGAGTCAGGGAAAGCTGACATCCGTCTTTGTAGAATAGAAATAAAAAAAAAAATAAAAAATGGCATACAAGATATAAAATAGTATAGAAATAAAAATGGTATACAAGATGTATAATGGTATATAAAAAACAAAGTACACCAAGTACTTTCATAATGTAATCATCCATCAGGGAACTCAATAGAGCCCTGGGCGACACCAGCCTGGGTCAGTAAACCATATACATATTATGGGGGGTATAATTGAAGAGCGATATGTCCTGCAAAAGTGTATGTACATTCAATCTGTGTGAATGAGGGCAAAGTTGAATGCTACTAGTCTATTTTCTCTCTATGATCTTCATTCATACAGAATTAGAGTGAATCAGTTAAATTCCACATCATGGCCACTAGATGGAGCTGATGATTATAGCAAATACTATCCAGTGGCTCTAACTGCATGTTTTCTTGATTCACTCTATGAAGAACTTTCACCATGGAGAGAAAATAGCGGGTGAATGGAGTTTCCTGAATGAAAACCTCCTACAATGAAAGAAATTTGTTCACTTTGTAAAAGTTTTCAGTCCTGCTCCTTCGAATTTTCTCGAAAACGAATGCTGATTTGCCCCACTAATGATTACAAAATGGAACGAATGTTCCTAAAATAAAAGTTTTTCAAGCGTAATTTTACTAGAGACATCATAGAGAAGACTGCATGACGTACCTGAAGTGGTGGATGAAGAAGACCAGGAAAGCTCCGAGATAGAAGGTGAAGAAGAAGAGGAGGCACAGCAGTGTGGCGTGGAGATAGACCGAGCCTGAGGGGGAAATAAGGAGAACGTTTCCCGACGTCACCAACTTCCAGAATTGTCATCATTACTACACCCATCTATAGCAGAACTCTGGTCTGCGCTTCATGATGAGGAAGATCGCAACAATGTATCACATGTATCAATATACAGTTGTGCTCATAAGTTTACATACCCTGGCAGAATTTATGATTTCTTGGCCATTTTTCAGAGAATAGGAATGATAACATAAAGACTTTTCTTTCCCTCATGGTTAGTGTTTGGCTGAAGCTATTTATTATCACTCAACTGTTTACTCTTTATAAATCATAATCACAACAGAAACTACCCAAATTACCCTGATCAAAAGTTTACATACCCCAGTCCTTAATACTGTGTATTGCCCCATTTAACATCAATGACAGCTTGAGGTCTTTTGTGGTATTTGTGGATGAGGCTCTTTATCTTCTCAGATGGTAAAGCTGCCCATTCCTCTTGGCACAAAGCCTCCAGTTCCTGTAAATTCTTGGACCGTCTCGCATGAACGGCACGTTTGAGATCTCCCCAGAGTGGCTCAATGATATTGAGGTCAGGAGACTGAGATGGCCACTCCAGAACCTTCACTTTATTCTGCTGTAGCCAATGACAGGTCGAGTTGGCCTTGTGTTTTGGATCCTTGTCATGTTGGAATGTCCAAGTACGTCTCATGCGCAGCTTCCTGGCAGATGAATGCAAATGTTCTTCCAGTATTTTTTGATAACATACTGCATTCATCTTGCCATCAATTTTGACCAAATTTCCTGTGCCTTTGTAGCTCACACATCCCCAAACATCAGCGATCCACCTCCGTGTTTCACAGTAGGGATGGTGGACCTTTCATCATAGGCCTTGTTGACTCCTCTCCAGATGTAGTGTTTATGGTTGTGGCCAAAAAGCTCAAATTTGGTCTCATCACTCCAAATGACTTTGTGGCGGAAGGTTTGAGGTTTGTCTCTGTGCTGTTTGGTGTATTGTAAGTGGGATACTTTGTGGAATTTGTGTAGTAATGTCTTTCTTCTGGCAACTCGACCATGGAGCCCATCTTTCTTCAAGTGCCTCCTTATTGTGCATCTTGAAACAGCCACACCACATGTTTTCAGAGAGTCCTGTATTTCACTGAAGTTATTTGTGGGTTTTTCTTTGTATCCCGAACAATTTTCCTGGCAGTTGTGGCTGAAATTTTAGTTGGTCTACCTGACCGTGGTTTGGTTTCAACAGAACCCCTCATTTCCCACTTCTTGATTAGAGTTTGAACACTGCTGACTGGCATTCTCAATTCCTTGGATATCTTTTTATATCCCTTTCCTCTTTTATACAGTTCAACTACCTTTCCCGCAGATACTTTGACAATTCTATTGCTTTCCCCATGACTCAGAATCCAGAAACGTCAGTGCAGCACTGGATGAAAGATGCAAGGGTCTGTCAGGAGTCCAGAAACTCATTGACCTTTTATACACACACTAATTACAAGCAAAACAGATCACAGGTGAGGATGGTTACCTTTAATAGCCATTCAAACCCCTTTGTGTCAACTTGTGGGCAAGTCATCAGGCCGAAATCACCAGGGTGTGTAAACTTTTGATCAGGGTTATTTGGGTAGTTTCTGTTGTGATTATGATATAAAAAGAGTAAACACAGCCACTCATAGACATTAATGGGTGTACATGGATATACAGCAATACTCCCACAAAGCGTATAGAGTCTTCGATCAGGGGATATGTCTGTAAGCTATCCTCCATGTCTATATGGGGCGGTAGAAAAAGCCTACATAGATTCTACCTGTATCTTCTGCTCCACCTAGTGGCCAAAATGTGGTATAGCCTTTTTCATTGAAGTATTTTAGAAACAATATAGGACATTCCATTCAACTTGGACGAATGCTTCTGACATTCGTGCAACAAATGTTTTCTAAACAGACACCTAAGTAATTCAGCACTCTGCGGCCAGGGCCTGACTGAACTCACTGGAGAGCATGGGCAGGACCATCCCTGTGCCAGTCGCCATACATTGGCCTCACATTCTCCGGCTGTGTACAGAAGAACAGAACGTGGAGGCCTCATCTCTTACCATTAATGGACGGAGTGATGGTGACTTCAATGTGCTTCACTCGCTTCAAGTTCCAGGTGTGATTTCCTGTCCGGCAGAGGAGAAAAACAGCGAAAAGTGTAAAGTGTGTGTATGGATGTACATCCAATGCATACTGAAATTGAGATTTCACCGCACACTGTGCGCTTCGCACATTAGAAGCTGCAGAGAGAACCTGTCTTATTTCCTGGCTGGAGCACATCCAGCATCATCTAGCCCTTTCCTCCCCAGCTTGACTGTCCTCAAATGTGTTCCCTGTTTGTGATTACTAACTTTATGGGGGACGGTGTGACTGGGAAAACACACAGATCCATCTTCCTGCTTAGCAGGAAAACAGATCTCAGTGTCATCCCCTGACAGAACGGAGATCTGCCTTGTTTACTTCAGCCGATCGCCGTTCTGCCTCTGCAGGGAACGATCGCGGGCGGCCGTTGGACATCAAATCCGCCGGACCTGCTGATTGGCCAATCAGAGCGTGCGTTCGCTCGCGAATGCTAGTGCACGAATCGCCGTACGGTCGTACTGCGATTTGCGCAAGCCGAGTCACATTGCCACAGTACATCTGCGGCGGGTGATTGGCAAGTATTTAATGGGCTGTATTTTAGCTCAGTAAATAAAAAAATAGCAAGATCAAGCTTTGTCAGGGTAAGCCCTGACCACAAAAATTCTGACCACAAAATCCGTCTGATTTTTTCCGACACTGGTGTTGCGTACACACGGTCGGACAAAGTTGTCTGAAAATCTGATCATTCTGAACGTGGTGACTTTCGTTGCGTACGACGGGACTACGTAGAGGCTATTAGCCAATAGCTTTGGTCTCGTAATTTGATCTGAGCATGCGTGGCACTTTGTCCGTCAGAATTCTCTACACACGATAAAAAAGTCAGATCTCCAATTTTTGCCGTCGGGAATCCCGACAGAAAAAGTCAGATGGAGCCCACGCATGGCCGGATTTTCCGACAACATGGTCCGACCGGACATTTTCCGTCGGAATTTCTGACCGTGTGTACGGGGCATTAGTGTTATGCCGCGTACACACGACCGGACTTTGATGGACTTAGTCCGGCGGACTGAATCCGACGGACAATTCGATCGTGTGTGGGCTCCAGCGGACTTTTTCTTCCCAAAAGTACGGCGGACCTAGAAATAAAACTTGCTTCAAATCTTTCTGACGGACTCGAGTCCGGGCGAAAAATCCGGTCATCCGTGTGCTGGTCCGATCGACTAAAACCGACGCTAGGGCAGCTATTGGCTACTGGCTATGAACTTCCTTATTCTACGTCATCACGTTCAAATCTGTCGGACTTTTGGAGGGATCGTGTGTGGCCAAGTCCGTTAGTTTGAAAGTCCGGTGGACCTCCACTGCAAAGTCCGTTGGATTGTCCGCCGGACTAAGTCCGTCGAAGAGTCCGCTCGTGTGTACGCGGCATTAGGGTCAAAGGTCAGAATCAGCATATTTTGGGTTGAATAAAAAAAATTTAAAAAAATAATAATGTTAATGTGTTTTAGACAGGATAAAAAAAAAAAAAAAAAGCAAAATGCGCACCATTTTTTCTGGGCTGTATTTCGGGTGCAAACAACAACTAACTATTAATCACATATGTGGTATCACTGCAATCATCAGGGGCAAGAGAATTTATTTTGTTTTTTGTTCTTTGGTGCTTAATTATGATAATAAGAAGAAATTTACAGCTAAATTAACAAAAAAAATATATTCTTTACTATTTTGGGCAAGTTTTGCTTTGATAATAAAAAAATAAAAATCAGGAGATATCCATTACCATTTACTACCAAATAAAAGCCCAATTTGTACTGAAAAAAAAACCCTGCGGTATAATCCACCTGGATACACAAAGTAGTAGTTGTGACGATATGTACAATTTTACTACGGTAACACATGACAAAGTTGCAAAACTGTGCTCAGGCATTTACATTTGTTTTACCCTCAGGCTGCATTCGCACTACAGCATTTGGAATCGTGGGCAGATCTGCCCACAATTTGACAGCGCCGAGGTGTCAATGACAATACGCGGAACTCGCATTCGAGATGCCATTCATTTTAAATGACACCTCAAATCGCGGTGCGGATCTGCCGCGGTTGTCGCGTGATAAAACAACAAGCTGCAATCGTGGCAACCCGCACCGTGTCCGTATGGCGATTTGTGCACTAGCATTCGTGGGCATGCGTGCGGGTAGCTACTGAACTCCGGTACGGCGATTCGTGCACTAGCATTCATGGGCGTGCGTGTGGGTAGCTCCTGAACTCCGGTACGGCAAATTGTGTATTAGCGTTCGTGGGCATGCATGCGGGTAGCTACTGAACTCCGGTACGGCGATTCGTGCACTAGCATTCATGGGCGTGCGTGTGGGTAGCTCCTGAACTCCGGTACGGCAAATTGTGTATTAGCGTTCGTGGGCATGCATGCGGGTAGCTCCTGAACTCAGGTATGGCGATTCGTGCACTAGCGTTTGTGGGCATGCGTGCAGGTAGCTCCTGAGCTTCAGTATGGCTATTCGTGCACTAGCGTTCGTGGGCGTGCGGGTAGCTCCTGAACTCAGATATGGCGATTCGTGCACTAGCGTTCGTGGGCGTGCGTGCGGGTAGCTCCTGAACTCAGGTATGGCGATTCGTGAACTAGCGTTCGTGGGCGTGCGTGCGGGTAGCTCCTGAACTCAGGTATGGCGATTCGTGCACTAGCGTTCGTGGGCGTGCGTGCGGCTAGCTCCTGAACTCAGGTATGGCGATTAGTGCACTAGCGTTCGTGGGCGTGCGTGCGGGTAGCTCCTGAACTCAGATATGGCGATTCGTGCACTAGCGTTCATGGGCGTGCGTGCGGGTAGCTCCTGAACTCAGGTGTGGCGATTAGTGCACTAGCGTTTGTGGGCGTGCAGGTAGCTTCTGAACTCAGGTAAGGGGATTCGTGCACTAGCGTTCGTGGGCGTGCGTGCGGGAAGCTCCTGAACTCAGGAATGGTGATTCGTGCACTAGCGTTCGTGGGCGTGCATGCGGGTAGCTCCTGAACTCAGGTATGGTGATTCGTGCACTAGTGTTCATGGGCGTGCGTGCGGGTAGCTCCTGAACTCAGATATGGCGATTCGTGCACTAGCGTTCATGGGCGTGCGTGCGGGTAGCTCCTGAACTCAGGTGTGGCGATTAGTGCACTAGCGTTTGTGGGCGTGCAGGTAGCTTCTGAACTCAGGTAAGGGGATTCGTGCACTAGCGTTCGTGGGCGTGCGTGCAGGTAGCTCCTGAACTCAGGTATGGCGATTCGTGCACTAGTGTTCATGGGCGTGCATGCGGGTTGCTCCTGAACTCTGGTACGGCGATTTGTGCACTAGCGTTCGTGGGCGTGCGTGTAGCTCCTGGACTCAGGTATGGCGATTCGTGCACTAGCATTCGTGGGCGTGCGTGCGGGTAGCTCCTGAACTCAGGTATGGCGATTCGTGCACTAGTGTTCATGGGCGTGCGGGTAGCTCCTGAACTCTGGTACGGCGATTCGTGCACTAGCATTCGTGGGCATGCGTGCGGGTAGCTCCTGGACTCAGGTACGGCGATACGTGCACTAGCGTTCGTGGGCGTGCATGCGGGTAGCTCCTGGACTCAGGTACGGCGGCACGTGCACTAGCATTCGTGCGGGTAGCTCCAGAACTATTTTTGGGCGACATGCGTCCCGCGATTGCAGCACGTTTTATCGTGCGACAACCGCGGCAGACCCGCACCGCGATTTGAGGTTACATTCAAAATGAATGGCATCTCAAATGCGAGTTCCGCGTATTGTCATTCACACATCGGCGCTGTCAAATTGTGGGGCAGATCTGCCCGGCGATTCAAAACGCTGTCGTGTGAATGAAGCCTTATAACTGAGAAAACTACTATTTTCACTCCTACAGTGAAGCATAACCAGGTAGGTTATAGTGAGAGGGGATGAAAGGAACTAAGAGGCCTCCACCGAATCGCCAGTTATAAGAACTGATGGTCAAAAAGCCTGCAAGTTTGGAATAAATGGTTGTGTAATGTCAGGCTATATGTACTATACACCAGACGTTCTGCACATACAGTCATGTATGTATCATGTATGTATCATGTATGTATCCGCCCACTGCCCTGAAATGAGGAACGATCTCTTCATTTGCAGGATAAGAGATGGAATGATATAAGAAGTCTCCACCGCACCGCTCCGAGTTCAGTATGGAGGAATAGTGAAGATGGAACCACAACTGCAGTTCCTGAGTTTGCCCAGCAGAGAGCAGCATCTTACCGACTGTGGCTGCTGGGATTGACCCGCCGCAGGCATAGTCCTCCGGTTTGATGACAAACACGACGTAGAATTGCCCTTTAGGGAAGTCCTTCCTCTGGGGAACAAGAAGAACAAATGTCAGCCAAACATCAAAGTGAACAAAACAAGATTTCCGTCCTCATAAGACTTTATTCTACAACATAAAAGTTGCCACCAGATAAAAAAAAAAAAAGGCCTATGCAAATATATAATATATGACATAGGCATGAGCAGGGAGTGTGCCAGGTGTGCCTGGGCACACCCTTATCACTACGTTTTAGGGTGGAGAGTGGGGGGAATTGGCTAGTAAATGTGTCATTTATTGGCACTTTCCTCCTGTATTAAAGCACCCCCCACTCTGGATGAAGGAGAACAGGGAGTACATTTGGACAGCAGCATTGTCAGTCTGGGGGGGGGTGAGGAGTGTTAGATGTACTAGCAGATTTAGATACATCAACAAATTGAAGCCAAACTCCAGCTCACACTTTATAATCAGTTACAGAGGTTTTCTTTTCTTTTGGGATAAAACATTTGCTGGCAATAGTACAGATAGGGAGGAGGAGAGAGCCGGGAGGAGGTGCGGGCTGTGCTCTCTCTCTCTCCTCTTTGTGTTGACATAGGATCACTCTCACATCACATTCTCCGGAATGCGACGACTTTGTTGGGGTTTTTTCTGCTTCTAAACTTCTATAAACACCGTTATGTGCCTAGACCAGTGTTTTTTTAACTGGGGTGCTGCGAAGAGTCCTCAGGGGTGCCACAGCAACAGTCCGGTCTGAGCGCAGTCCTTTGTTAACTCCCAACCACAGAGAGGAGAGAGAGAGAGAGAGGAGAGAGCGCACAGCCTGCACCTCCTCCCAGCTCTCTCCTCCTCCCTGCTGCTATCTGTATTACTGTCAGCAAAACTGAAAGCTGTGCAGGCCGCCTGCCTGCGTCCTACCAATCGATGATGTCATCGGTTGCTAGGTGACGTCAGTTGCTAAGGAGGTTTTGCACTAGTAGAGATAGCAGCAGGGAGGAGGAGAGAGCCGGGAGGAGGTGCGGGCTGTGCTCTTATTCTCTTCTCTCTGTGCATGGGAGTTAACATAGGATCACGCTCACATCCAAGTGTACAGGGGTGGATTACCGCCCCCCCCTCTCCTCCCTACACTGCTCTTGTCCAGGCAGCAGAAATGGTTGGTAGGAAGGGAGGTAATCAAACCCTTTACAGTGGGATCTGACATCAATTCTGTGTTGAGGGAGAGGAGCTGGGGGGGGGGGGGGAGAGCACAGCCCACACCTCCTACCAGCTAGGAGGGGGGATTTGTGCTATGGGGGGTTGTGCTAGAAGGGGGGATTTAGGAGGGGGGATTTGGGAGTGGGGGTTTGTGCTAGGAGGGGGATTTGTGCAATGAGGGGAGATTTAGGAGGGGGATTGTGCTAGGAGGAGGGATTTAGGAGGAGGGATTTGGGAGTGGGGGGTTTGTGCTAGGAGGGGTGATTTGTGCTATGAGGGGGGGTTTGTGCTAGGAGGGGGGATATGTGCTATGAGGGGGGAGGGGGGATTTTGGGGGATTTAGGAGGGGGGATATGTGCTATGAGGGGGGGGGGGGGGGGGGGTTGTGCTAGGAGGGGGGATTTAGGAGGGGGGGGTTATGTGCTATGAGGGGGGGTTGTGCTAGGAGGGGGGGGATTTGGGTGTGGGGGGGTTGTGCTAGGAGGAGGGATTTGTGCTATGGGGGGGGGGGGGTTGTGCTAGGAGGGGGGGGGGTTTGGGAGTGGGGGTTTGTGCTAGGAGGGGTATTTGTTCTATGGGGGGGGGGTTGCGCTAGGAGAGGGGATTTAGGAGGGGGGATTTGGGAGTGGGGGTTTGTGCTAGGAGGGGATTTAGGAGGGGGGATTTGGGGGGGGGGAGTTGTGTGGGGGTTTGGGGTGGATTTGGGGGGGGGGAGGAGGGGGGAGGGTTTTTTGGGAGGGTGCTGGGAGTGGGGGGGAGGGGATTGATTTGTGCTAGGAGGGGGGGGGTGGATAGGGGGATGGGGGGGATTGGGGGGTTGTGCTAGAAGGGGGGATTTGGGAGTAGGGAGTTGTGCTATGAGGAGGAATTTGTGCTATGGGGGGGTTGTGTAGGAGGAGGGGGGGGGGGGGGGGATTTAGGGGGAGGGGGGGGGGGGGTATGTGCTATGAGGGAGGGGGGTTGGGGAGGAGGAGGGGGGGGGTACTAGGAGGGGGGATTTGAGGGAGGGGGGGGGGATAGGGGGGATTAGGTATGGGGGGGGGATGAGGGTTAGGGGGGGGTAGGGGGAGGGGGATTTTGGCCGGAGGGGGTTTAGGAGGGGGGGATTTCGGAGGAAGGATGGGAGGATGGGGGATTGGGGGGGAGGATTTAGCGTTGGATAGGAGGGGGATTTGGGGGATAGGAGGGGGGGGGATGGGGGGTGGAGGGGGGGAGGGGGGAGGGGGAGGGAGGATTGGTGGGTGGGGGGGGGGGGAGGGTTTGGGGATATGGGGGGTTTTAGGAGGGGGGGGGTATTTGGTAAAAACTAGGAGGGGGGGGGGGGGGATTTGGATGGGTGTTAGGATGGGTGGAGGTTATGGGGGGGGGGGACTCTAGGGGTCTGGGGGGGGGGGTAGTGCTATGAGGGGGTATTTGGGGGGGATTGGGGAGTTGTGGGATGGGGAGGGGGGCGGGTATGTGCTATGGGGAGGGGGGTTGTTGGGGCTAGGGGGGGGGGGTATTTAGGAGGGGGGGGGGGGGGAGGGGGATTTAGGAGGGGGGATTTAGGAGGGGGGGATATGTGCTATGGGGGGGTGGGGGGGGGGGGTTGTACTAGGAGGGGTATTTAGGGGGGGAGGGGGGATTTAGGAGGGGGGATTTAGGAGGGGGGGGGGATATGTGCTAGGAGGGGGGATAGGAGGGGGGGAGAGGAGGGGGGGGTTGTACTAGGAGGGGGATTTAGGATGGGGGATTTAGGAGGGGGGATTTGGGAGTGGGGGTTATGTGCTAGGAGGGGGGATTTGGGGGGGCGTTAGTGCTAGAAGAGGGGATTTTGTGCTAGGAGGGGGGGGGGGATTTGCTCTTTGCAGATGTGGGTGGGTGCCATTAATTCCTAATGACACCCCCACGCATCAAGCAAATGAACGTACGCTTGCGCCTGCAAAATTGCTTGGCACTACAGTACCGTGCATTTTGGTGTTACAGAATCTTAAAAATCATGCCGCCACCCTTTTGTGTGTCTCACGTGTATTGAGCTGCCCGTTAAAAAATATTCGACATGTGGGAATGCGCAAGAAAGTGCACACGCCACACCGGTGTTCCCCCGAGACTGTGCGCGATTCTTCACTTTAAACGGGCTGAAAAAACACTGGCACAACGTTTTTGAGCGCCATTGTGCATGATCACAAAGGCTGCGTTCGGACCATCGCCACGAGTTTCCTCGCATCACGTGAAGGTCACCCTATTCATTTCAATGGGCTGATCTACATGCAAAAAAAATGCTCAAAGTCCCGGACCCATTTGAGAAACAAAGCTGTGCCGAATCGCATGGTGTCGTGGCACCTGGCAATTTCTCCCACACTTGAAAGTGCACCCGTTGGCAGATGGAAAACCTCACCCAAGAGTGGGCTGCCGGCAGCCATACTGGCAGTATGGTTGAAGCTGTTAGGCCCCTTTCACACCGGGGCGTTTTTCATGCGGTGCAGCGCTAAAAATAGCGCCTGTTCACCGCCTGAAAAAATCCGGCCCCTTTAACTCCAGTGTGAAAGACGGCGGGCTTCCACACTGGAGCGGTGCGCTAGCAGGACGGCAAAAAAAGTCCTGCTAGCAGCATCTTTGGAGCGGGATAGGAGCGGTGTGTTCACCATTCCTTCCCATTGATTAGAATGGGACACCGCGGTAAAACCGCGGCAATACCGCCGCAAAGCGGCGCTCTGCGGGGGTGTTTAACCCTTTTCCGGCCGCTCGCGGGGGGTAAAAACCGCACCGCGAGCGGCCCAATACCGCGGTTAAAACAACGGTAAAGCAGCGCTAAATATAGCGCTGCTTTACCGTCACCGCGGCTCCCGCCCCAGTGTGAAAGGGGCCTTAGGGAGAGCTGAACATTCTGTGTAGGGGGAAGGCTGGGACAAGGGGTGGACGGTTGCCCTGGGCACAATGGTTTACTGTAGGATGGGGGCACCTTTCTTCTGTTACAAGCCTGACAGGAGTAGTGATGGAGGCGGTGATTTTGACAAGCGAATGACTGCTGGGCGTAGGATCTCCTAAGCCTGCACATCATGGGGGGGTTCGCAGTTTGGCATCTATGCCCTGGGCACTGGATGACCTTGTCCCGGCACTGGTAGGGAGATATGTTTGTTCCTTCATCAATTTTGGCACAGGCCTGGTACACGTCCCCTATGGCATTACCCGGCATCTCATGCCTTCACACCCCATTGACATAAAAACTGAACCCAGGCAGGTTCACCCATCCCTAGTTATACTCTAAAGCCAATTCTAGTCAAAACCCTTTGGTTGGACAGACTGGAGAAGGGGCTGAGCTTCAATCGGGTCTTCATTGTCCTCTTGGACTTCCGGTGTGGTCACCGAGGTAGAAAGTCATGTATAGAACCTGAAGGACCCCTTACCCGGATGGTAATAGCCGCCTGCTTTGTCATAGACTGGTAGATGCCATTGAATTCCACGTTATGGTCCTGATCATAGACGGGGCACTGGAAGAGAACAGAGAAGATTATCAGGAGATGGTCTGTGTGCAACCTGAGCTCCAGCAGCTCTTGAGGTACCACATCCAGCACGGTGGACAGATCGAAAAAGTTTCATTGTACAGTGAAGGAAAAAAAGTATTTGACCCCCCCTGCTGATTTTGCACGTTTGCCCATTGACAAAGAAATGATCAGTCTATATTTTTAATGGTCGGTTTATTTTAACAGTGAGAGAGACAGAGTAAGCTACAAAAATATCCAGAAAAACGCATTTAAAAAAAAGTTATAAATTGATTTGAATTTTAATGAGTGAAATAAGTATTTGATCCCCCTATCAATCAGCAAAATTTCTGGCTCCCAGGTGTCTTTCATACAGGTAATGAGCTGAGATTAGGAGCACTCTCTAAGGCATGGGTCTCAAACTGGTGGCCCTCCAGCTGTTGCAGAACTACAATTCCCATGAGGCATTGCAAGGCTGACAGTTACAAGCATGACTCCCATAGGCCGAGGCATGATGGGACTTGTAGTTCTGCAACAGCTGGAGGGCCGCCAGTTTGAGACCCCTGCTCTAAGGCTATATTTAGCGGCGCTTTACCGTCGTTTTAGCGGCGCTATTCGGGCGCTAGCGGGGCAGTTTTAACCCCCTCTAGCAGCTGAAAAAGCGTTAAAACCGTCCGCAAAGCGCCGCTTTGCAGGCGGGTTTACAGCGCTGCCCCATTGTTTTCTATGGGAAGGGGCGCTTTAGGAGCAGTAAATACACCGCTCCTACAGCGCTCCAAAGATGCGGCTTGCAGGACTTTTTTGACCGCCCTGCAAGCGCACCGCTGGAGACACAGCAGTGGCTGTTTCCGGGCGCTTTGCAGGCGCTATTTTTAGCGATGTAGCGCCTGCAAAGCGCCCCAGTGTGAAAGGTGCTTAAAGCGGTGTTCCGGCCGAAATTATACTTTTTAAATAAAAATACCCCTATAATACACAAGCTTAATGTATTCTAGTAAAGTTAGTCTGTAAACTAAGGTCTGTTTTGTTAGTTTTTAGCAGTAGTTTGTTATTTTATAAACTTGCAGCAGGCCGTGGCCATCTTAAGTGTGGGCATCTGAAGCCAGACTGTATTTCTTCTTGGATCTCATCCTTGCAGATCTCGTACATGCTCAGTGCAGCACAAGCAGTGTAATAGGTTTCAGGTCAGGTTTCCATAGCAACGGCAGTTTGAGAGGAAGTTGCTGCCCCTTCCCAGGAGGCATTGCAAACAGGAAATGATGCGATGGGCCGCGGCCAGGGAGGAGGAAGTGAAAAATTAATACAGCAAATATACAGTCTGTGCTGAAAAATAAATAAAAAAAATATCCAATTTGTTTACAGTGCACAGTTTAGTGAGGGATGCTGAAGAGTTGTAAAAGTGGGTGGAACTCCACTTTAAGAACGGGTTAACACTATACTACACGACAGTAGTACAACTTTCATCCTACTTTGCTCTGCGACATCAGTCCTACATTGGTCCTACATTTTTCCTACATCCATCCGACTTCAATGAACAGGGATCCGACTCGGATCCCCGCCAATACCAGGAACTGTGTTTGGTATGAATCTTGAGGGGGAGCTCCACGCGCATACCAGGCTGGAATGGATTTTAAGGGGAACCCCCCTACGCCGAAAAAACGCCCAAAATCCATACCAGACCCTTATCCGAGCACGCAGCCGGCCGGTCAGGAAAAGGGGTGGGGATGAGTGAGCGCCCCACCCCCCTCCTGAACCGTACCAGGCCGCATGCCCTCAACATGGGGGGGTGGATGCTTTGGTTGGCCGTTGGTTGTCGGGGTCTGCGGGTGGGTGGGGTTCATCGGAATCCGGGAGCACCCTATGTGAATGAGTATGGGGTACCCCTACCCAGCCACCTGGGGAAAAAGTGTCAATAAAAAAACACACTAGGCATCTTTTTAAAGTAATTCATTAGGCAGCTTCGGGGGTCTTCTTCCGACTTAGGGGGTCTCTTCCGACTTCTCCGCGCTCTCTGGCCTCTTCTCCCGGGCTCCTCCGCTATCTTCTTCCAGCTCTTTTACTAGCGTTGGCCCCGTCTTCTTCTTCTTCCCTCTTCTGTTCTTCCGATGTTGACACGATGCTCTCTCCCGCTGCAATGCTGTGTGCGCAACGATTTATATAGGCATGGGGCGTGGTCACCGGGTGATGTCATCCGGTGACCCGCCCCTTATGACATCACCTCCCGGGGCATGCTCTTGAGAGGGGGAACCCATGCCGGTTTTTTATTTAAAATTTGGCATGGAGTTCCTCCTCAAGATCATCAGAGCACAAGTCGCATGCCAAAGTCGGAACACCGTCTTGCATGATCCGACTTTGGCATGCCACTTGTGCTCTGATGATCTTGAGGAGGAACTCCATGCCAAATTTTAAATAAAAAAAAACGGCATGGGTTCCCCCTCCAAGAGCATGCCCCGGGCGGACTTCAATGATAGTCAATAGGTTGGGATCAAAGTCGGACCAAAGTAATGCAAGGAGCATTTTCAAAGTCGGACCAGTTGTGTCGGACCAGTTAAGACGGCTCCCATGGCGAAACATTGATTTACACACGTCATGCGACATGAGCTCCCGATGTCGGAGCGTTTGTCATATCAGTGTGAACCCGGCCAAAAGGAGTGCTCCTAATCTCAGCTTGTTACCTGTATAAAAGACACCTGTCCACAGAAGCAATCACTCAGATTCCAATCTCTCCACCATGACCAAGGCCAAAGATCTGTCCAAGGATGTCGGGGAGAAGATTGTAGACCTACACAAATGCTGGAATGGGCTACAAGACCATCGCCAAGCAGCTTGGTGAGGAGGTGACAACAGTTGGTGCGATTGTTCGCAAATGAAAGGAACATAAAATTACGCTCACTCTCCCTCGGTTTGGGGCTCCATGGAAGATCTCACCTCGTGGAGGTTCAATGATCCTGAGAACGGTGAGGAATCGCCCAGAGCTACATGGAAGAATCTTGCCAATGATCTCAGCTGGGACCATAGTCACCAAGAAAACAATCGGTAACACACTACACCACGAAGGACTGAAATCCTGCAGCGCATGCAAGATCCCCCTGCTCAAGAAATCACATGTTCAGCCCGTCTGAAGTTTGCTAATGAACATCTGAATGATTCAGAGGAGAACTGGGTGAAAGTGTTGTGGTCAGATGGCAAGTGGTTAATATGCAAATCAATTTATAACTTTTTTGAAATGCGGTTTTCTGGATTTTTTTGTTGTTATTCCGTCTCTCACTGTTAAAATAAACCGGCCATTAAAATTATAGACCAATCATTTCTTTTTTTTTGAAAAATCTGTTTATTGAAATTTTAATATGCATAACATACAACATATGATGCGTCCGCAAGACAACATCCAAAAACTGGCCGAGGCCAACTGTCTAACATAGACCAACTACCGTATTTAATCGGCGTATAACACGCACTTTTTCCCCTTAAAATCGGGGGAAAGTCGTGGGTGCGTGTTATACGCCGATACCCCAAAAAAAAAATAGAAAAATGGCAAGCGCCGCTGAAAAAATAGCGAGCGCTGCCGAAAAAACCCGAAGCGCGGCCGAAAAAGAACGAAGCGCTCCCGGAAAAAGCCGAGCAGACTCTGCTCTGCTCGTAGTCCCGCCTCCCATCGCTCGCTCCGGAAACAGCAGCTTAGCCGTCCGAGTCGGCTCAGCTTTTTCCGGGGGCGCTTCGGTCTTTTTCAGCCGTGCTTTGGGTTTTTTTCGGCGGCGCACGCAACAGAGCGTCTCGCGGCGGGAAATTTAAACCCGCAAAAGACTGAAAATGACGCTGGCAAGCTACAATGACGCTGGGCAGGCTGCAATGACGCTGGGCAAGGCTGCAATGACGCTGGGCAAGGCTGCAATGACGCTGGGCAAGGCTGCAAATGACGCTGGGCAAGGCTGCAATGATGCTGGGCAAGCTACAGTGACGCTGGGCAAGGCTGCAATGATGCTGGGCAAGCTACAGTGACGCTGGGCAAGGCTGCAAATGACGCTTAAATGTAAGTTGTTTTTTCTTCCCCTAAACTTCCCTCCTAAAACTTTTTTTCCTTAAAATGCCTCCTAAACTTGGGGTGCGTGTTATACGCCGGTGCGTGTTATACGCCGATAAATACGGTAATTAAAACTTTGTAATAAGGTAACATTGAATTTACTAGGCCTTTCCAGGCGGAGATACTCGGAGCCACCGTTTTTTTTCCAGGCTAGTAGAATAGCCTTCTTGCCATAAAAGAACAGTATACTCAACATTGTACGCATGGCCCTTGAGGGCACCACATCATCAACCAGCCCCAGGAGACAAACTCTAAAGCCCCATACACACGGTCGGATTTTCCGATGGATTCTGTCCTATCGGACAATGTTGTCGGATTTTCCGACCGTGTGTAGGCACCATCGGACATTTTCCATCGGATTGTCCGACGGACAAAGTTGTATCTCCTGCTCTAAAAATTTTCCGACAACAAAGTCCGATCACACCAATTCCGATCGTGTGTAGCGAATTCCGACGGACAAAGTGCCACGCATGCTCAGATCACATTACAAGACCAAAGCTATTGGCTACTAGCCTCTACGTAGTCCCGTCGTAGGCAACAAACGTCACCACGTTCAGAATGATCGGATTTTCCGACAACTTTGTCTGACCGTGTGTATGCAACACTAGTGTCGGACTAAATCAGTCAGACCAAATCCGATGGATTTGGTGGTCGGATTTTCCGACCGTGTGTACGGGGCTTTACATTCAATGGAATCGGGACGGATATAAGTTCTGTAATACATGCATGGATATCCGTCCAGAATTTCTGGACGTGGTGGCAATGCCAGAAAATGTGGTCAGCGTCAGCAGGTGAATGGGAACATCTCCAACACTCCGTTGAGGCTGAGGGAAAAATCTTCCCCAGTCTAGCCGGTGTGTAGTAACTCCTATGTAGAAATTTGAATTGAATCAGCCTATCCCTGGCCGGCACCAGGTTCTTGAAGGGTTGAGTCCATAAGTCATCCCAATCCTCGCCCCCCCCCGAATCTCTGGGACTTCTCTCACCCATTTTTCCCTGCATCTGGTAATAGTTTTGGGAGTCACTTTAAAGAATTCCTTGTACGTTTCAGAGAGAGGCTTTGTTAGCTCCTCTCTAGACTGATCATTTCTTTTTCAGTGGGCAAACATAAATATTCAGGCAGGGGATCAAATACTTTTTTTCCCCTCGCTGTAATGGGCATGGGGGTCCTTTTTTTCAGAAATAACATACCGTATATACTCGAGTATAAGCCGAGTTTTTCAGCACATTTTTTTGTGCTGAAAGTGCCCCCCTCGGCTTATACTCGAGTCAAGCACTTTTTTCTGCAGCAAAAAAAAAAAAAAATCCCGACCCGACTTTGGGGCCCCGTATCTCGGGGCCACTTGGGTCTAGGAATCCCAAATTTGGTGTGCCAACCCAGTGGACCTAGCACTACAACATATCCAAGATGGGGTTCCGAGCACTAAGTGGCCCCGATATACGGGGCCCTAAATTCGGTTTGGAAAATGTCAAGCACTTTTCTGCAGCAGAAAAGTGCTTGATATTTTCCAAACCGACTTTGGGGCCCCGTATATCGGGGGCCACTTGGTGCTAGGAACCCCAGCTTGGATATGTTGTTGTGCTAGTTCCACTGGGGTTCCTAGCACTAAGTGGCCCCGAGATACGGGGCCCCAAAGTCGGTTCGGAAAATGTCATTCTCTGCTGCAGAAAAGTGCTTGACATTTTCTGACCCGAATTTGGGGCCCCGTATCTCGGGGACACTTGGAGCTAGGAACCCCAAATTTGGCATTCAAACCCAGTTGAACTAGCACTACAACATATCCAAAGATGGATTCCTAGTACTAAGGGACCCCGAGATACAGGGCCCCAAATCGGTCAACTGTGTCCATCTGCATGGGCACAGTGAGGCTGCAAATGGGCATCGTTGACCCTCTTTTCCACTTACAGTAGCTGCGCATTTCTCACCCTAGGCTTATACTCGAGTCAATACGTTTTCCCCGATTTTTGTGGTAAAATTAGGTGCCTCGGCTTATATTCGGGTCGGCCTATACTCGAGTATATACGGTAACAAATGCTTTATTCAGTTTCTAAATCAGAGCGGAGTATTGCAGAGCTCTGCAGGTGCTGAACTACACGTGACCCCAGGTCCTGGAGGCCGGCAATTTATCCCCCCCCATCCCCGGCCGCGAACGATTTCCTCATCATTACTGCAGAATCCACAGGCCATCCACAATTCCTGTCTTCCCGCTGACTCTCTAATTTGCTGACAGGCTGCGGGAGCCGAGTCTGCCTGCTGAGCGATGGGCTGTTCTGTATTGCTGGCCAAGAGCAAAAAAAGCTGCGCGCTGGATCACGTCTCCAATTAACACCGTGGGGTCACATGACAGTGAGACGGTCTCTTATGTTTTCAGTATAAAGCTGAAGGGAAGGTTATTTTTGACATTATTGTTTGTAAAAAGACTGAAATTAAAAAATAAAAAGCCAAAGGGGGAGGTACGAAACAAAGAATGAATGAAGAACTACAACCACAAATTTTCAAAATGACCAGTTATGATTTACTGGCAGAAAAAAAAATGTTTTACTATCCAAAGTTAAAACAACAACAACAAGGGCAGAAGATTTAATAGATGGAAAGATGAAAAAATGACTGCAGGTTCCGCTTTAACCGGTTCCCGACCGGCGCACGACGATGTACGTCGGCAGAATGGCACGGACAGGCATAAGGGCGTACAGGTACGTCCCTTTAAGAATGTCGCCATGCCATCGCATGTGCGCCGCCGGTCGACACCCCCCGGGAGTCCGGTCGCAGGTCCTGCGGACTCGATTGCCGCGGGGATACCCGCGATCGTCTCACGGGGAGGCTGAACGGGGAGATGCGGAAGTAAAAAGCATCTCCCCGTTCTGCCTAGCAACAAGTGACACTGATCTCTGCTCCCTGTAATTGGAGCAGAGATCAGTGTTCACTAAAACACAGCCACGCCCCCCCACAGTTACTAACACGCCCCTAGGACACACTTAACCCCTACACTGCCACCTAGTGGTTAACCCCTTCACTGCCAGTGTCATTTACACAGGAATCAGTGCATTTAAATAGCACTGATTGCTGTATAAATGACAATGGTCCCAAAAATGTGTCAAAAATGTCCGATGTGTCCGCCATAATGTCGCAGTCACAATAAAAACCGCTGATCGCCGCCATTACTAGTAAAAAAAAAAATTATTAATAAAAATGCTATAAAACTATCCCTATTTTGTAAACGCTATAACTTTTGCGCAAACCAATCAACATTATTGCTTATTGCGATTTTCTTTTTTTTTTAATGAAAAATATGTAGAAGAATACGTATCGGCATAAACTGAGGAAAAAAAAATGTTTTATTTATTTTTGGGGATATTTATTATAGCAAAAGTAAAAAATAATGTGTTTTTTACAAAATTGTCGCTCTTTTTTTGTTTTATAGCGCAAAAAATAAAAAACGCAGGGGCGATCAAATACCACCAAAAGAAAGCTCTATTTGTGGGGGGAAAAAGGACGTCAATTTTGTTTAGGAGCCACGTCGCACGACTGCGCAATTGTCAGTTAAAGCGACGCAGTGCCGAATCGCAAAAAGCGCTCTGGTCTTAAGCCAGCAAAATGGTCCGGGCTGAAAGTGGTTAATGTCGTTGCATTTGGATTGTTACAAGAAGGAGTCGCACCTTTTCAGCTGTGTGTGTAATCTGAGCTTCAGCTATTGTGAGCTTTGCAAAGAGCTGTTATTTTTTGTTTTAGTTATAATCACACCAAAAAAAAAGAAAAAAGAGTGACAGGAGCAACGTCAAACGGACGAATCAAATACATGTACTGTATACAGGCGAGACGGGATCACCCCCCCCCCCCCCCCCCACCTAAGCCTATCAGCTACTTACCGCAATATCCTGGACAGACACCACAGTGCAGGGATAGGTGTTTGGTGAGCGAACCTTGATAACCACCGAGTCCACTCCTTCCGGGAACGTGTACAGGAAATACTGCAAACAACAAGCGGGGAAAAATATTAGTTTTATGGCCTTGCTGTTCCATATTTCGAATACCAATCTGTAGATTCTCTCTCTCTCTCTCTTGTGTGTATTTTTTTTTGGGGGGGGGGGGGGCGTGTTAAAAAATCCAAATACTGAGAGAAGTAGAACTCCAGCCTTCGTTTTCAGATGGAGTTCAGGAGGAGAAGGGACTCTTGTTGGGTTTTCATTGTAGTATCCCCTATTGGGGAGATTCACCCTTCACTTCCCGTCTCAGAGATAGTAGTCAACAGCAGACATGTGCACATTTTCGGATTTCCGAATTTCTGAATTTTTGAATTTCCGAATTTCGCATTTTCGGATTTCCGAATTTTCGACTTTTCAGATTTCCGAATTTCCAAATTTCGCATTTTTGGATTTCCGAATTTCCGAATTTCGCATTTTTGGATTTCCGAATTTCACATTTTCGGATTTCCGAATTTTCTGAATTTTTGAATTTCCGAATTTCGCATTTTCGGATTTCCGAATTTCGACTTTTCAGATTTCCGAATTTTGCATTTTAGGTTTTCTGAATTTCCGAATTTCACATTTCCAAATTTCGAATTTCGACTTCAGATTCCCGAATTTCCGAATTTCGCATTTTTGGATTTCCGAATTTCCGAATTTCACATTTTCGGATTTCCGAATTTCAAATTTTTCCGGATTTCCGAATTTCGAATTTTCGTATTTCCGAATTTCGAATTTTTGAATTTCCGAATTTCGTATTTTCGAATTTCAAATTTTCGGATTTCCGAATTATCGGATTTCCGATTCATCGGATTTCCGAATTATCGAATTTCCGAATTTTGGATTTTCGGTTTTTCGGAATTCTGAATTTCCGGACTTTCAGAATTCGGGAATTCAAAGATTTGACAATCCCAAAATTTGAAAAAAGATAGAAAATATCAGTTTAATTAATAACTATTAAATTAACGAGTATGAATTTATCCAAAGTTACGAATTATCTGAAATAACGAATGCCACATCTAAACAAATGGAACGGAACAAATTAATAATAAATAATTAATAATAATAAAAAGGTTTTATTATTATTATTGTTATTTATTATTATTATTAGATTGTTACATTCCATTTGGTTAGATGCGGCATTCGTTATTTCAGATAATTCGTAACTTTGGATAAATACAATACCTATAATTTAATAGTTAGTTATTATTTAGAATTAAACTGATTTTCTTTTTTTTCAGATTTTCGATTTTTCAAATTTTAGAATTTCCGAATTCCGAAAATTTGGAATTCCGAAAATCCGAAAATCCAAAATTCGGAATTCGGAAATTAGAAAATTAGAAAATCCGGAAATTAAAAATTAGAAAATTCGGAAATCCGAAAATTTGGAAATCCGAAAATTCGGAAATCCGAAAATTCGGAAATCCGAACATTCGGAAATTCGGAAATCCGAAAATTCGAACATTCGGAAATACGAAAATGCGAAATTCGGAAATTCAGAAATCCGAAAATTCGAAATTCGAAAATTTGGAAATTCGGAAATCCGAAAATTTGAAATTCGGAAATGCGGAAATTTCGGAAATTCGTAATTTCGCAAATTTTATAATTCAGAAATGTCGGAAATTGAAAAATTCGGAAATTCGGAATTAACGAATTTGTCAAAATTCGTTAAAAAACTAATTAGGAACTGAACGAATTGCACATGTCTAGTCAACAGAACAGGAAGTGAAAGAAAATCTCCCTGGAGGAGGCCGAGGCAGCAATAAAAACCAGAAGAAAAAAAAACAGAGCTTTATAGCATTTCCCCATTGCATAATAATACCAGAATTCTCAGGATCGATGGGTAACGGATTCTATAATAATTAAGCTCTATAAATATGAGCATCTTGGGCTCGTCTATATAAGAAATATTCGGAAACAATCACAGACTGGGCGTTTTGTCACATGTTGTTTTTTTCTTTTACGAGTGTTTTTAAGCATTTTTTCAGCGTTGGCGTTTTAAAGAGCAGAAACAATGACAAGTCATACCTGCTGTCAGGAATCAGCTAAGTGATGTCAGAGGTCGCTCCAGTCCTCCAAGGACATAGAGCCGAGTGGGGGGCCACCTTGGCCTCACTCGACTTCCTGCCTAGCCATCAGACGCACCTCTCCCATCCTCTTTTCTGATAAAAGTGGTCTCTGTGGCGGATTCGCCGCAAAATCACTTTTATAGGGAGCCGTCCTCTCCCCTCTGAGATATGGAGGTGAGTGAGGGAAAGATGGACCCCCCCCCCCCCCCCGCTCGGCTCCATAACATTGGATGATGAAAGCGAAGCCAAACGTTACTATCGGGGTCACAGAGCTTCCTACACTGCCTGTCATTGATCGGCTGTTTCCCTGTCATCGGGAAAGCCGATCAGTGACGTCAGACGTCAGCCACGCCCCCTAATGTAAAAAAAAAAAACACACACGTCACAGACCATAACCCCTCCCCGCCCCCTAGTGGTTAACTCCTTCACTACCAGTGTCATTTATACAGGAATCAATGCATTTAAATAGCACTGATTGCTGTATAAATGACAATGGTCCCAAAAATGTCCGATGTGTCCGCCATAATGTCGCAGTCACAATAAAAATCGCAGATCTCCGCCATTACTAGTAAAAAAAAAAAATATTAATAAAAATGCTATAAAAACTATCCCCTATTTTGTAAACGCTATAAACTTTTGCGCAAACCAATCAATAATCGCTAATTGCGATTTTTTTTTACCAAAAATATGTAGAAGAATACGTATCGGCCTAAACTGAGGAAAAAATATGTTTTTTTATATATTTTTTGGGGATATTTATTATAGCAAAAAGTAAAAAATATTAAATTTTTTTAAAATTGTCGCTCTATTTTTGTTTATAGCGCAAAAAATAGGGGATCAAATACCACCAAAAGAAAGCTCTATTTGTGGGAAAAAAGGACGCCAATTTTGTTTGGTAGCCACGTCGCACGACCGCGCAATTGTAAGTTAAAGCGACGCAGTGCCGAATCGCAAAAAGGGGCCTGGTCCATTGGCTGCAAATTGGTCCGGGGCTGAAGTGGTTATTTTATTTATAATTTTTTTTTTATTGCATTTAAGTGTAAATATGAGATGTGAGGTCTTTTTGACCCCCAGAGCTCACATTTAAGAGGTCCTGCCATGCTTTTTTTTTTTTTCTATTACAAGGGATGTTTACATTTCTTGTAATAGGAATTAAAGTGCCCCAAAAAAAATGTTTTAAAAGGACAGTGTAAAAATAAAAAAATAAAAAGTTAAATAAATAAGAATTTTTTTTTTTTTTAAAGCGCCGCGTGCAGAAGCAAACGCACAAGTTTATTAGGATAAATACTGCATTGAGGAAAAAGTGTTAATGATTTTTTTTTTTCTTAATTTTTAATTATAATTTGTAAATAATTAGTAAATTAATATTTAATTTCAACTGCATCTTCCAGCTAATAATTATTTACTAATTATAATGAATTATGAAAATGGTGTTCAAAGCACACATGTGCGGTAACGCCGCGAGCAATACTTCTAGCAAAAAGACTGCAAGTCAAAACTGGTAACCTGTAGAAATTTTTAAGCGTCGCCTACGGAGATTTTTTTAAGAGTCAAAGTTTGTCGTCATTCCACGAGCGGGGCGCAATTTTTGAAGCGTGACATGTTGGGTATCAATTTACTCGGCGTAACATTATCTTTCACAATATGCTGTCTTATTTTTTTTAATTAAAAAAAAAGTGTATTTTTTCCCCCCCAAAAAAGTGCGCTTGTAAGACCGCTGCGCAAACACGGTGTGACATAAAGTATTGCAACGACCGCCATTTTATTCTCTAGGGTGTCTGAAAAAAAATCTATAATGTTTGGGGGTTCTAAGTAATTTTCTAGCAAAAAAAAATAAATAAATAAAAAGATTTTAACTTGTAAATACCGAGTCAGAAAAATTGGTCCGGTCCTTAAGTGGTTAATGCCACGTATGATAGAAATGTCAGAACTGGCCTGGGGGGGGGGGGGGGGGGTCAAGTGGTTAAAGTAGAACTTTTACTAAAAAAAAAGTGAACGGACAGGCTTTTCAACCCCTTCCTTCCCAGCCCGAAGACGAGGATTGGCTTCCCAATTACACGTCAACTGTGATTGGCTGTCTATGACAGGTCGATCGCTGAGCTGGGAGCAGGCTGTGAGTGCGCTCTCAGCACGGAAAGCTGCAGAAAATATATGGCGGCACACAACTAATGCCGCGTACGCACGATTGGACTATCCGGCGGACTTGGTCCGGCACAATCCGCCCGTGTCCGCCCTTTCCCAAAAGTCCGGCGGACTTAGAAAGAAGTCTTGACTCAAAATTCGGTCTTCTGTGTGCTAGTCCACCGGACTTTTGAAATGAACGGACTTGCCCACACACGGAGTAAAGTCCGTTCATTTCAAAAGTCCGGCGGACCTCCGCCAAAGTTCCGACGGCTTGTCCGCGGGAAAAGTCCGGGTGTGTGTGGGCAAGTCCGCTCGTTCGGAAAGTCCGGCGGACCTCCGCTGGAAAGTCCGGCCGATTGTCCGCCGGACTAAGTCCATCGGAATAAGTATGCCGGATAGTCCGATCGTATGTACGCGGCATTAGGATAAATACTGCATTGAGGAACAAATGTTAATGATTTATTTTATTTTTTAAATTCTTAATAATTAATTATAATTAGTAAATAATTAATACATTTATATTTAATTTCAACTGCGTCTTCCAGCTGATAATTATTTACTAATTATAATGAATTATTAATGAATTAACATTTAATTTCAACCGTGTCTTCCAGTCAAAAACATTTACTTTTAATTTCTTATCAACCGGTTTATTACTAATTATAATTAATTAATTAATTAATTAACAATTAATTATTATTTACTAAGTATAATTAATTATCATTTACTAATTATAATTAATTATTAATTAACGTTACTAATTATTAAAACTAGAAAATATAAATGTATGTAACCAAATATGAGAGAGAGAGGGGAGGGAGGGATAAGTATAAGTTCAAATATTTGTATTTTATGTGAAAAGGTAATATTTTTATATTTAATGATGTTGTTAAACCTAAATAATATATATATAAAATAAAAAATATTTTTTTATAAGAATATAAAATATAAAAAAATAAAAAATAAAAAAAAATAAAAATAAAAAAGGTAACCAAATACGACGTATAATACGTTTGGACTATAAACACTAAAAGATATAAATGCACAGAAGATAAGGCTCCAAAATAAAATAAAAAAATTAAAAAAAACGCTCTAGCACTTGCGGGGGGTTAAAGTCTACAGACTGCGACGGGTCCCGGCCGTCCTCCTTCCATAGATGTCTATTTGCTCTCCCGATGACGATATTGGATTTCGATTTGCGTGTTTTTCCCCCCCCCCCGGGGCGGCTCTGGCTGAATCATTATTGACACGTATAGGGAGTCCGCCCGGCACTCTCCGGCATTTATTTCATCCACCCAGAAGGTAAACGCAGAGCATCTGATAAAAGGGCAGGACGCGGCGAGGGCGATCTTACCTGAGGCTGGGACGGTGAGGCACTGAAATTCATAGAAACTCCGGTCCTGGAAGAGAGCCAAGAAAGGAGAGATGGGGGTCAACCGATAGACAACACAACTGCAGAAAACTGGCCATACACATTGCAACATGGTGACACCATCTGTTAAAGTGGACCTGTCACCCTATATTTATTAAAGAGGAACTGCTGTCTGCTCACATCGTTTGTAAATTAAAACATATTTGCCCTTCTGAAGCTTCCCTCCAACCGCTTTGCATATTATTTTATATATACTGTGATTCTGTACTCGCCGAATATGCTGCAGAAATCTCCCCCCACCGAGTCTGGCTGCAGCCATTTTAACTGTGGGCAGCTGAAGCTGCTGCCTGTTCACTTCCTGGATTTACACAGAGGCACACCTCCAGCTCTGCAGCTCTCATTGGCCCTCTTATGACTCATCTCCCCTCCCTTCTTCATACCTCCCAACTGTCCCTGATTTCGAGGGACTGTCTCTGATATGGAGCAATGTCCCTCTGTCCCTTTCCCCCCCCCTCATTTGTCCCTCATTTTGGTCTGATCCATATAGTATACAAAATTCACTTTTCACCTTTCAAAAATTGTTTCCGAGTGCTAAACCTTTCATCCAATATCTAAATTGCTGCTTTTGTACATTTTAAAAGCCAATATAAAGGAATAGTGGTAGTAGTAGGGTAGTGTGGTAGTAGTAGGGTAGTGGTAAAAAAAAAAAGTCTTTATGGATTTAATTAACCTTTTTTTGGTTAATTTTCTTTTAAGGGGGTGTGGCAATGGGTGTGTCCTATGCCTACATACGTTTGTTAGTAGGTGTCCCTCATTCCCATCTCAAAATGTTGGGAGGTGTGCTTCTTGGCAGAGTGAGAGAGAGCTGTGTATGATGTCATAAGCCTAGGCCAATGACCAAACAGGAAACAGGAAGTGGGCTGTATAAGGGATTTACTTGCAGAAAAAATGTTTTACTATCCAAAGTTAAAGTGACACTAAAGGTTCGGGTTTTTAAAAAAAAAAACAACAAACATGTCATACTTACCTCCACTGTGCAGCTCGTTTTGCACAGAGTGGCCCCGAACCTCCTCTTCTGGGGTCCCCCGGTGGCTCTCCCCGCATCAGATAACCCTCTGGGAGAAGCACTCTCTCCGAGGGGGTTTACCTTGCGTCCATAGATGCCGAATGCAGGACTCGGCCCCGCCCCCCAGTGGCCGCGTCATTGGATTTGATTGACAGCAGAGGGAGCCAATGGCTGCGCTACTATCAATCTATTCAATCAAAAGCCGAGAACCCCAGACAGAGAGAGAGAGAGAGAGAGCGCTTCCCCGTGGGACAAGTTCCAGGGTTCAGGTAAGGAAAACGGGGGGGGGGGGGGCTGGGGGGGCGATCACTGCCAGGTGTTTTTTCACCTTAAAGCGGAGCTCCACCCTAAAGTGGAACTTCCGCTTATCGGATTCCTCCCCCCCTTCGGTGCCACAATTGGCACCTTTCAGGGGGGAGGGGGGTGCAGATACCTGTATAATACAGGTAATGGCACCTACTTCTGGGACTAGTTGCCCCGCCCCTATCCGAGGATGCCCGCCCATATCCGAGGATGCCCCGTTGTGTCTTGGGAAACACACAGTTCCCAGGACACAACGGGGACCAATAAAGACGCGCAGCGCGACTCGCGCATGCGCAGTCGGGCAGTGAAGCCGCAACGCTTCACTTCCTGATTCCCTGACCGAGGATGGCGGTGGGGCAGCTGAGAGACGAGCGATCTTCTGCCGACATCGCTGGACCCCGGGACAGGTAAGTGTCCATTTATTAAAAGTCAGCAGCTGCAGTATTTGTAGCTGCTGACTCTTAAAAAAAAAAAATCAGGTTGACTCCCTCTTTAACCGCTTCAGCACCGGGCCATTTTACCCCCTTCCTTACCAGAGCACTTTTTGCGATTCGGCACTGCGTCGCTTTAACTAACAATTGCGCGGTCGTGCGACGTTACACCCAAACAAAATTGACGTCCTTTTTTTCCACAAATAGAGCTTTCTTTTGGTGGTATTTGATCGCCCCTGCGTTTTTTATTTTTTGTGCTATAAACAAAAGAAGAGCGACAATTTTGACAAAAAACACAATATTTTTTACTTTTTGCTATAATAAATATCCCATTTTTTTTTAAAAAAAAAAACTAAAAAAATTATTTTTACTCAGTTTAGGCCGATACGTATTCTTCTACATATTTTTGGTAAAAAAAAAAATCGCAATAAGCGTATATTGATCGGTTTGCGCAAAAGTTATAGCGTCTACAAAATAGGGGATAGATTAATTGAATTTTTTTTTTTTTTTTTCTAGTAATGGCGGCGATCTGCGATTTTTTTTTCGTGACTGCGACATTGCGGCGGACACTTCGGACACTTTTGACACATTTTTGGAACCATTCACATTTACACAGCGATCGTTGCTATAAAATTGCACTGATTACTGTGTAAATGTCACTGGCAGGGAAGGGGTTAACACTAGGGGGCGCTGCAGGGGTTAATGTATTCCCTATAGGAGTGATTCTAACTGTGGGGGGAGGGGACTCACAAGGGGAGGAGACCGATCAGTGTTCCTCCGTACTGGGATCACATGATCGGTCTCCTCTCCGCTGACAGGACGTGGAGCTGTGTGTTTACACACACAGCTCCACGGTCCCGCACGGTCCCGTTGTTTTAACGGGCAATCGCGGGTGCCCGGCGGACATCGCGGCCGCCGGGCACTTGCACCGGGTCCCGAGCGATGCCCCCCAGGCGGCCGGGAATGTGAGGACGTCATATGACGCCCACCCAGGATGGGAGATCCACCTTGTGGGCGTCATATGACTATAAGGCGGTATTGAAGTGGTTAATGCATAGGATGAAAAAACACGAACCTTTACAGCCCCTTAAAAAAATAAAAAAAAAACAAGGGCAGAAGATTTAATAGAAGGAAAGATGAAAAAATTACTTCCGCTCCGCTTTAAAGAGCGAATTAAATGTCAGCAGCTACAAATACTGCAGCTGCTGACTTTTAATAATCGGACACTTACCTGTCCCGGGGTCCAGCGATGCGAGACCCCCCCTCGTTCCCCTCTCCGCTCGCGGCGCCGGCATTCTCAATGTGGGCACAGCCGGGCACCCACTGCGCATGCGCGAGCAGCGCCGTGCGCCGTGATTCGACGCTCATTCATCTGGGACACATGACAGGTCCCAGATGACTGTGCGGCGCCTAGGGGAAGTGATGTCATTGCCCGGGCACTGAAGGTGGCAGACTACGAGGGGCCCCCTAGCAACAGGCATTTAGAGGTGAGTAAAAAAAAATTTTTTTTCCAATTACTTTTTTTTTCTTTTTTTTAATGATTTTTAAGCCAAATTTTTTTTTTGGGTGGCAACACCACTTTAACCACCTGATTACTTTGCACTTAAACCCCCCTCCTGCCCAGACCAATTTTCAGCTTTCGGCTCTGACGCACTTTGAATGACAATTGCGCGGTCATACAACACTGTACCCAAATTAAATTTTTATCATTTTTTTCCCACAAATAGAGATTTCTTTTGGCGGTATTTTCTCAGCTGGGGGTTTTATTTTTTGCTAAACAAACAAAAAAAGATGGAAAATTTAAAAAAAAAAAAAAAAATCATGTTTAATAGTTTTTTATAACATTTTGCAAACAGGTAATTTTTCTGCTTCATTGATATGCGCTGATGAGGCGGCACAGGTGGGCACTGATAGGCTGCACTGGTGGGGACAGATAAGTCGGTACTGATGGGGACAGCAAAGATGGCACTGATGGGCACGGATGGGTGGCACCGATGGGCACTGATGGATGACACTGATGGGTGGCACTGATGGGTGGCACTGATGGGTGGCACTGATGGGTGGCACTGATGGCACTGGTAGGTGACACAGATGAGCACTGGCAGGTGACACTGATGTGCAGCACTGGCACTGTGGGCACTGAGAGATGGCACTGTGGGCACTGAGAGATGGCACTGTGGGCACTGAGAGATGGCACTGTGGGCACTGGTGGGCGGCACTTTAATTGGGCAAAGGTGGGCACCATGGATTGGGCACATTGCAGTGAGAGGGACTGATGTCCCTCTCACTGCCGCCGGTGATCGGCCTTTTTTTTTTTTTCTCCTCGCGCTGTTAGCGCGAGGAGGAAAAAAAGCCGATTACCGGCTCTGTTATTATCACATGATCAGCTGTCATTGGCTCGGATCTGTGATCCAGCTAGTCTCACAGACTCGCTGATCACAGAGCGCGCCGCGTGCGCCCTTCAGGGGGCGCGCAGGCAGCTCGTGGCCGGGACGCCGCCGTCATTCGGCTATAGCGCAGATCTCAGGTAGTTAAGGCTTGATTCACACTAATGCGTTTTTTGATGCATTTTGCAGAAATGCAGGGAAATGTTTTTAACATGGGTTCCTATGGAACATGTTCACATCAATGCATTTTTGTGCCTCTGCGTTTTTGGGAAAGGGTCGGGGACTTTTTTTCCTGCAAAATGCAGCGTTTTGCATGTAATAGAAGTCAATGAACCCCCATCCAAAATGCAAGTACCCCGTTTCTACCGTTTACCGCGATTTGCGTTTTCTTTCCCGTTTTTTACATGTATATATATAGCCGGTTGCTAAGCAACCACAGTGTAAAAAATAAATAAATAAATAAAAAAAAAAAATGCAAAACGCGGCAAGCACCGCAAAAAGCACTGTAGAAACGCTTTAAAGCAACATGCATAGATGTGAATGGAGCCTAAGTGCAGCAAATTCAGCAAGGTGTCGGTGTAATACTTCCAGATATTTATTACTGCTTACAGGGATCACAATACTCCTCGTTCTCATCTGATTTCACGCCTCCCATCTTGTGACTTGTTACAAAGTTACAATGTTTCAGTCTGATCACTGGGGGGGGGGGGAGGAGGGGAGACTGAGGTAATGCTATCGCTTGCCTGCAGCAGACTGATGACATCATCTCAGCCTGGGAAAAGTCACTGGATCGGTGTTCTGTCGAGAAGTGCCCGGTATGTCCTGCGCATGCGGCGTACGGAACAGCACAACAGCCGGATTTGCCAATCAGCTGGGCTGACGTAACCAGGGCGCATGCGCACATCGTAGGAGGCGTCTCTCGATGGGAGATACCTATACAAACAGCGGGGGGGAGACCGCAGTTCTCAGATTGTGCATCGCTGCTGCTGGAGGGCGGCGAGTGGCTGTGTTGAACAGCTGGTTTTGTCTCCGGACCATCAGCACACTACAAAGCCGCCCCGCAACAGCGGGGAACAATGTGAGAACTACGGTCCCCCCCCCCCCCCCGCTGTTTGTACTGGTTTCAATAGTGGCTGTGAAAAGGTATCTCCCATCGAGAGACGCCTCCTACGCATGCGCCCTGGTTACGTCGCTCTAAGCTGACCGGCATTTCAGCTGAAGTGCAGCTCCGTCCTGCGCAGGCACTATTCGATGGGGGGCACTTCTTGACAGAACACTGGAAGTCAATTTATAAAGCATTCATTAACCACTTCAGCCCCGGACCAATTGGCAGCCAAAGGACCAGGCCCCTTTTTGCAATTCGGCACTGCGTCGCTTTAACTAACAATTGCGCGGTCATGCGATGTGGCTCCAAAACAAAATTGGCGTCCTTTTTTTCCCACAAATAGAGCTTTCTTTTGGTGGTATTTGATCGCCCCTGCGGTTTTTATTTTTTGCGCTATAAACAAAAATAGAGCGACAATTTTGAAAAAAATGCAATATTTTTTACTTTATGCTATAATAAATATCCCCAAAAAATATATAAAAAAACATATTTTTTCCTCAGTTTAGGCCGATACGTATTCTTCTACATATTTTGGTAAAAAAAATCGCAATTAGCGATTATTGATTAGTTTGCGCAAAAGTTATAGCGTTTACAAAATAGGGGATAGTTTTATAGCATTTTTATTAATATTTTTTTTTTTATTAGTAATGGCGGCGATCAGCGATTTTTATTGTGACTGCGACATTTTGGCGGACACATCGGACATTTTTGACACATTTTTGGGACATTTGTCATTTATACAGCAATCAATGCTATTTAAATAGCACTGATTCCTATGTAAATGACAGTTGTAGTTAGGGGGTTAACCACTAGGGGGCGGGGAGGAGTCAGTGTGACGTGTTGTGTTTTTTTTTACAGTAGGGGGGCGTGGCTGTACGTCTGACGTCATTGATCGGCGTTCCCGATGACAGGGAACCGCCGATCACTGACAGTCAATGTAGGAAGCGCGGGGAGAGGTTTGTTTACATAGACCTCTCCCCGTTCTTCCGCTCCGTAACCCGATCGCTGGATACCAGCGGCGATCGGGTCCGCTGGTCCCGCGGCCGTGGTCACGGAGCTCCCGGGCAGGCAAATTAAAGGGGACGTACAGGTACGTCCTTTTGCCTGCCCGTGCCATTCTGTTGACGTATATCTACAGGAGGCGGTCGGGAAGCGGTTAAAGTGTTACTAAACCCAGTAATACAGTTGCAAAAAAAAAAAAGTATGTGAACCCTTATCAAATGAAATGGATTTCTGCACAAATTGGTCATAAAATGCGATCTGATCTTCATCTACTGCCGCGTACACACGGTCAGAATTCTCGTCGGAAAAAGCTCTGACGGTTTTCCCGTCGGAATTCCGACGGAATTTCGCTCAAACTGTGTCCTACACACGGTCACACCAAATTCCGACGGTCTGTAACACAGCGGCATAAAACACGTTCGGCTGCACTATAAAAGGGAAGTTTAATGCTTCCGAGCATGCGTCGAATTGTTTCCGAGCATGCGTCGGAATTTTGCTTGTCGGAATTGCATACACACGATCGGAAAATCCGATAGAAAGGTTTTCCGTCTGAAAAATTGAGAACAGGTTCTCAATCCAAAGTCCGTCGGAAATTCCGACAGAAAAAGACCGATGGGCATACACACGGTCGGAAAATCCGTTGAAAGGCTCCCATCTGACTGTTTCCAGCGGAAATTCCGACCGTGTGTACGCCGCATAAGTCACAACAATAGACCATCACTGTCTGCTTAAACTAATAATGCACAAAGAATTAAATGTTACCATGTTTTTATTGAACGCACCTAATGTAAACATTCACAGTGCAGGTGGAAAAAGTATGTGAACCCCTAGACCAGTGATGGTGAACCTTGGCACCCCAGATGTTTTAGAACTACATTTCCCATGATGCTCCACTACACTGCAGAGTGCCTGAGCATCATTGGAAAAAATGTAGTTCCAAAACATCTGGGGTGCCAAGGTTCACCATCACTGCCCTAGACTAATGTGATCTCCAAGAGCTAATTGGAGTGAGGTGTCGGCCAACCAATGAGGATGAGTCCAATCAATGAGATGAGATTGGAGGTGGTGGTTACAGCTGCCCTATAAAAAAACACACACCAGTTCTGGGTTTGCTTTTCACAAGAAGCACTGCCTGATATGAATGATGCCTCGCACAAAAGAGCTCTCAGAAGACCTACGATCAGGGGCGGACTGACCATTCGGCCACTCGGGCACTTCCCGAGGGCCCTGGGCCACTAGGGGGCCCCATCAGGGTTGCCAGCCTCAGTAAAACCAGGGACAGTATGTAAAAATCAGTGTTTTTTTTTTTACATCTGTTTCTGAAATGTCCCTTACCGACATCCTTTTGGTCTAAAAATCCCGAGATTATAGCTGCCCCACCTCTCCAGTACCTTCTCAGCCAATAGAAACATGTCTGTGTATACTGTGTGTACATGTATGTGTATACTGTGTGATTGTATACTGTGTGGCCCCATAATCTCTGATTGCCAGGGGGCCCCATAATCTCCTATTGCCCGGGGGCCCCATGAGTTGTCAGTCCGCCCCTGCCTACGATTAAGGCCCCTTTCACACTGAGGGCACTTTGCAGGCGCTAAAGTGCTAAAAAATAGCGCCTGCAAAGCGCCCTGAAAGAGCTGCTCGATGCACTCCAGTGTGAAAGCCCCGAAGGTGCGCTTGCAGGACGCTAAAAAAAGTCCTGCAAGCCGCATCTTTGGAGCGCTGTAGGAGCCGTGTATTTACCGCTCCTAAAGCGCCCCTTCCCATTGAAAACAATGGGGCAGCGCTCCAAACCCGCCTGCAAAGCGCCGCTGCGGGCGGTTTTAACCCTTTTTCGGCCGCCAGTGGGGGTTAAAACTGCCCCGCTAGCGGCCGAATAGCGCCGCAAAAACGACGGTAAAGTGCCGCTAAATATAGCGCCGCTTTACCGCCAGCGCGCTCACCGCCCCAGTGTGAAAGTAGCCTTAGAATTGTTGACTTATGCATAAAGCTGGAAAGGGTTATAAAAGTATCTCCACAGGCCTTGCTGTTCATCAGTCCTCGGTAAGACAAATTGTCTATAAATGGAGAGAGTTCAGCACTGCTGCTACTCTCCCTAGGAGTGGAGCGTCCTGTAAAGATGACTGCAAGAGCACAGCGCAGACTTCTCAATGAGGTGAAGAGGAATCCTAGAGTGTCAGCTAAAGACTTACAAAAGTCTCTGGCATATGCTAACATCCCTGTTAGCGAATCTACGATACGTAAAACACTAAACAAGGCGAGGGATGTGGCGGCAGAAGGTGAGTGGATGCCCGCTAACAGGCGTTGCCATGATGGATCTGAAATGACCGGTGCTCTTTAAATGTAAGGACTTAGTACTGCTGGTAGTTAGACTCTTTAATTTTATTTTTACTGCTTGCCCTTCCTCCTCACATTCAGAGCCTGGTACATATGCATTTTTCTTCAAATCATACAGTTTGTAGTGTACATAGATTTGCAAAACAATCTTCAAACAATCATACAGTTTGTAGTGTACATAGTTTTGCAAAACAAATAAAGGAATATCCCCGAGCTTTGTTTTATCTCATGGTTACAGTGAAATTGTGTGAATCCATCAATGCAGTGCATGTTATCTCAGCTTGCAGAGCTTGGATTCACTGAATGAGTTTACCCAAAATGTAAATATTGCAGAATATACAGCCTCATGCTACATAACTAAGCTCCATTTCATGCTGAATTAACTAAATTATTAATGTATCGTATATAGAAAACTATCTTTGGATAGATGTTTACTCCAAAAGGCAATTTATTAAAATAAATTTGATAAAAATCAAAAAAATCTGAGTTATATAAAAAAAAAAATCTGATTTAAAAAAAAAACATTTATAAAAATCATCGATTTTTATCCACCCTGACCTCCCTGTACAAAACTATATAAAAAAGTTTTGAGTGGTGTTGGGCTTTAACAAATCTTTAGTTTCAGCTGATTGGTTGGCAGTATCCGCCTATAATGGCGGCCATGCGCATTGATTAGCCGCGGACCGCTGAAGGTAACGCAATCTACTACTTACAGGAGTTCGAAGTTGAGCAGCCGGGTGACGATGAGCTCGTACTGCACTCTGGAGGGCGCCATGGAGGCAATGTCGATGTACATGAGCTGATCGGAGGGCGGAGCCTGGCCCTCGGGGTCGTGGGGGCACAGCGTGCGGCTGACGTCCTGGTAGGTGTACGTCATCTGATAACTAGAGAGATGAAATGTCACAGATACATTCAACTGAAACTGGGGATGTACAAACCTGGGGGGGGGGTGACAACATAATGCTCAGAGATAAAGGAAGCCAGAGTTATATGCAAATCTTGACTTCTGCTGTAAATGTCAAGTTTGATCCCACCCACTCCCATGTCTTTTTAGAGGGCCTGTATTGTGATTGGTGGGTTTACTGATCTATACAGGAGTTTATTCCCAACATTCATTAGAATATGACAGACACTTGGATGATTGAGGAAAAATTTTCAGTGTTGCAGAGTAAATTAGGTTGAACAGAACATTGAGGCAGGGGGAGGACAGGGATATGGGGGAGGAGGCTGCAGGGAGGACAGGAATCTGGGGGAGGAGGCTGCAGGGAGGACAGAGATCTGGGGGAGGAGGCTGCAGGGGAGACGGGGATCTGAGGGAGGAGTCTGCAGGGAGGACAGGGATCTGGGGGAGGAGTCTGCAGGGAGGACAGGGATCTGGGGGAGGAGGCTGCAGGGGGGACAGGGATCTGGGGGAGGAGGCTGCAGGGGGGGGGGCAGGGATGACATGGATCTGGGGGAGGAGGATGCAGGGGGGCAGGGATCTGGGGGAGGAGGCTGCAGGGAGGACAGGGATCTGGGGGAGGAGGCTGCAGGGGAGACAGGGATCCGAGGGAGGGGTCTGCAGGGAGGACAGGGATCTGGGGGAGGAGGCTGCAGGGGGGGGCAGGGATCTGGGGGAGGAGGCTGCAGGGGGACAGGGATCTGGGGGAGGAGGCTGCAGGGAGGACAGGGATCTGGGGGAGGAGGCTGCAGGGGGGGGCAGGGATCTGGGGGAGGAGGCTGCAGGGGGGGACAGGGATCTGGGGGGAGGAGGATGCAGGGGGGACAGGGATCTGGGGGAGGAGGCTGCAGGGGGGACAGGGATCTGGGGGGAGGAGGCTGCAGGGGGGGGCAGGGATCTGGGGGGAGGAGGCTGCAGGGATTTGGGGGAGGAGACTGCAGGGGGGCAGGGATCTGGGGGAGGAGACTGCAGGGGGGGCAGGGATCTGGAGGAGGAGGCTGCAGGGGGGGGCAGGGATCTGGGGGAGGAGGCTGCAGGGGGACAGGGATCTGGGGGGAGGAGGCTGCAGGGGGGCAGGGATCTGGGGGGAGGAGGATGCAGGGGGGACAGGGATCTGGGGGGAGGAGGCTGCAGGGGAGGACAGGGATCTGAGGGAGGAGTCTGCAGGGAGGACAGGGATCTGGGGGAGGAGTCTGCAGGGGGGACAGGGATCTAGGGGAGGAGACTGCAGGGGAGAACAGGGATCTGAGGGAGGAGTCTGCAGGGAGGACAGGGATCTGGGGGAGGAGTCTGCAGGGGGGACAGGGATCTTGGGGGGAGACTGCAGGGGGCAGGGAACTGGGGGAGGAGACTGCAGGGGGGACAGGGATCTGGGGGGAGGAGGCTGCAGGGGTGACAGGGATCTGGGGGTGGCTGCAGGGGGGCCAGGGATCTGGGGGTGGCTGCAGGGGGGACAGGGATCTGGGGGGAGGAGGCTGCAGGGGGGGGCAGGGATCTGGGGGGAGGAGGCTGCAGGGGGGGGCAGGGATCTGGGGAGGAGACTGCAGGGGGGCAGGGATCTGGGGGAGGAGACTGCAGGGGGGGCAGGGATCTGGAGGAGGAGGCTGCAGGGGGGGGCAGGGATCTGGGGGAGGAGGCTGCAGGGGGGACAGGGATCTGGGGGGAGGAGGCTGCAGGGGGGCAGGGATCTGGGGGGAGGAGGATGCAGGGGGGACAGAGATCTGGGGGAGGAGGCTGCAGGGGAGACGGGGATCTGAGGGAGGAGTCTGCAGGGAGGACCGGGATCTGGGGGAGGAGGCTGCAGGGAGGACAGGGATCTGGGGGAGGAGGCTGCAGGGGGGACAGGGATCTGGGGGAGGAGGCTGCAGGGGGGGCAGGGATGACATGGATCTGGGGGAGGAGGATGCAGGGGGGCAGGGATCTGGGGGAGGAGGCTGCAGAGAGGACAGGGATCTGGGGGAGGAGGCTGCAGGGGAGACAGGGATCCGAGGGAGGGGTCTGCAGGGAGGACAGGGATCTGGGGGAGGAGGCTGCAGGGGGGGGGGCAGGGATCTGGGGGAGGAGGCTGCAGGGGGGACAGGGATCTGGGGGAGGAGGCTGCAGGGAGGACAGGGATCTGGGGGAGGAGGCTGCAGGGGGGGGGCAGGGATCTGGGGGAGGAGGCTGCAGGGGGGACAGGGATCTGGGGGGAGGAGGCTGCAGGGGGGACAGGGATCTGGGGGTGGCTGCAGGGGGGACAGGAATCTGGGGGGAGGAGGCTGCAGGGGGGGCAGGGATCTGGGGGGAGGAGGCTGCAGGGGGGCAGGGATCTGGGGGAGGAGACTGCAGGGGGGCAGGGATCTGTGGGAGGAGACTGCAGGGGGGGCAGGGATCTGGAGGAGGAGGCTGCAGGGGGGGGCAGGGATCTGGGGGAGGAGGCTGCAGGGGGGACAGGGATCTGGGGGGAGGAGGCTGCAGGGGGGCAGGGATCTGGGGGGAGGAGGATGCAGGGGGGACAGGGATCTGGGGGGAGGAGGCTGCAGGGGAGGACAGGGATCTGAGGGAGGAGTCTGCAGGGAGGACAGGGATCTGGGGGAGGAGTCTGCAGGGGGGACAGGGATCTAGGGGAGGAGACTGCAGGGGAGAACAGGGATCTGAGGGAGGAGTCTGCAGGGAGGACAGGGATCTGGGGGAGGAGTCTGCAGGGGGGACAGGGATCTTGGGGGGAGACTGCAGGGGGCAGGGAACTGGGGGAGGAGACTGCAGGGGGACAGGGATCTGGGGGGAGGAGGTTGCAGGGGTGACAGGGATCTGGGGGTGGCTGCAGGGGGGACAGGGATCTGGGGGTGGCTGCAGGGGGGACAGGGATCTGGGGGAGGAGGCTGCAGGGGGGGCAGGGATCTGGGGGGAGGAGGCTGCAGGGGGGGCAGGGATCTGGGGAGGAGACTGCAGGGGGGCAGGGATCTGGGGGAGGAGACTGCAGGGGGGGCAGGGATCTGGAGGAGGAGGCTGCAGGGGGGGGGGGCAGGGATCTGGGGGAGGAGGCTGCAGGGGGGACAGGGATCTGGGGGGGGGGGGGGGGGAGGCTGCAGGGGGGCAGGGATCTGGGGGGAGGAGGATGCAGGGGGGACAGGGATCTGGGGGGAGGAGGCTGCAGGGGAGGACAGGGATCTGAGGGAGGAGTCTGCAGGGAGGACAGGGATCTGGGGGAGGAGTCTGCAGGGGGGACAGGGATCTTGGGGGGAGACTGCAGGGGGCAGGGAACTGGGGGAGGAGACTGCAGGGGGGACAGGGATCTGGGGGGAGGAGGCTGCAGGGGTGACAGGGATCTGGGGGTGGCTGCAGGGGGGACAGGGATCTGGGGGTGGCTGCAGGGGGGACAGGGATCTGGGGGGAGGAGGCTGCAGGGGGGGCAGGGATCTGGGGGGAGGAGGCTGCAGGGGGGCAGGGATCTGGGGAGGAGACTGCAGGGGGGCAGGGATCTGGGGGAGGAGACTGCAGGGGGGGCAGGGATCTGGAGGAGGAGGCTGCAGGGGGGGGCAGGGATCTGGGGGAGGAGGCTGCAGGGGGGACAGGGATCTGGGGGGGGAGGCTGCAGGGGGGCAGGGATCTGGGGGGAGGGGGATGCAGGGGGGACAGGGATCTGGGGGGAGGAGGCTGCAGGGGAGGACAGGGATCTGAGGGAGGAGTCTGCAGGGAGGACAGGGATCTGGGGGAGGAGTCTGCAGGGGGGACAGGGATCTTGGGGGGAGACTGCAGGGGGCAGGGAACTGGGGGAGGAGGCTGCAGGGGTGACAGGGATCTGGGGGTGGCTGCAGGGGGGACAGGGATCTGGGGGTGGCTGCAGGGGGGACAGGGATCTGGGGGGAGGAGGCTGCAGGGGGGGCAGGGATCTGGGGGGAGGAGGCTGCAGGGGGGGGCAGGGATCTGGGGAGGAGACTGCAGGGGGGCAGGGATCTGGGGGAGGAGACTGCAGGGGGGGCAGGGATCTGGAGGAGGAGGCTGCAGGGGGGGGGGGGGCAGGGATCTGGGGGAGGAGGCTGCAGGGGGGACAGGGATCTGGGGGGAGGAGGCTGCAGGGGGGCAGGGATCTGGGGGGAGGAGGATGCAGGGGGGACAGGGATCTGGGGGGGAGGAGGCTGCAGGGGAGGACAGGGATCTGAGGGAGGAGTCTGCAGGGAGGACAGGGATCTGGGGGAGGAGTCTGCAGGGGGGACAGGGATCTAGGGGAGGAGACTGCAGGGGGGAACAGGGATCTGAGGGAGGAGTCTGCAGGGAGGACAGGGATCTGGGGGAGGAGTCTGCAGGGGGGACAGGGATCTGGGGGAGGAGTCTGCAGGGGGGACAGGGAACTGGGGAAGGAGACTGCAGGGGGACAGCAATGGGGAGGAGACTGCAGGGGGACAGCAACCTGGAGGAGGAGGTTGCAGGGGGACAGCAATCTGGAGGAGGAGGCTGCAGGGGGACAGGGATCTGGAAGAGGAAGCTACAGGGGGGACAGGGATCTAGGGGTGGATACTGCAGGTGGGACATGGATCTGGGAGAGGAGGCTCCCAGGGGTGGAGGACAGGAAGCTTGGAGAAGTAGTATAATTCATGGGTGACAAGGGGCTGTGGGGAAAACTGGAGGTAGTACAGGGAGCCGGGGCGGGGGAAGCGGTTGCAGTGGGACCAGGGAGTATGGGGGGATGGAGGGGTCTGCAGCGGGGTCTGCATCAAGTCAAACATTCCAGGATGGGAAGCTCACGTTATGTGGAGCGTTCCTCTAAGAGAAGACACTTACTATCCTCTGAAGGCGAGTGGGACCTGCCATGACAGTACCGCCTTCTGCTGGCGAACTACGAAGAGGACGGGGAACTCCAGATCATCGGAATCGGAGCGGACAAAAACCCGGAGAGCGTCCACCTGGAGGAAGAGAGCGGAGCGATGATGAATGCAGAGCCAGCTGCACTTTTAAATCATTATATCACAAAGTAACCTTTATTACGGGATATATATTTTATTTTATAAAAATTTGAACTTTTGATTGATTGACGTTTATTAAGCAAATCAGAAATAAAACATCTGTTATATAATTATATGCATTATCCAGCAAAGTGCAATGCGCCTCCAAAGAGAAACAAAACTGCTTTCAGTTAATTGGAGTCCAAAAACAGTGAATTCTGATTGGCTGCCACAGGTTTCTGCCATACCTGCTGTTAGAATCAGGTGAGCGATCTGGTCGCCCTTCTATACCAAGCCATATTTCCACCACTAGAGCCCACCACCCACTCAACACCCATCTGCCGGGGTCATCTCTTTATACAAAACCCCCCTAACCCCGTCTCTCTCTTTTTTTTTTTTCATACCTTTATAGCTTTTTCATACCTCTGAAAAGCAATCTGCAGATTGATAGGTGGTGAGGAGGTGATATGTTGCTTCATCACCACCAGAATTAACCCTGTAAATACCCCACTAACGTGCCGCAATTGCGCGTGTTGCGCGTGGTTGCAGGGCGACCCCATAGACTTGTATAGGTCACGTGGTTGGGGTGGGGGGAAGTAAAATCACAAGGTTTTACTACCCCCTGACTGCATGTGTAAATGAACCCTAATGAACCGCATACGCACGATCGGAAATGCCGCCAGCAAAAGTCCGATGTGAGCTTTTGGTCGGAAAATGCGACTGTGTGTACGCTCCATCAGACTTTGCAGCATTTCCACCAGCAAAAGATTGAGAGCAGGTTCTCAATTTTTCGCTCGGAAAAAGTTCCAATCGGAAATTCCGATCGTCTGTACCAATTCCGACGCGCAAAATTCCTATGCATGCTCGGAAACAATTTGACGCATGCTCGGAAGCATTGAAATTCATTTTCTCGGCTCGTCGTAGTGTTGTACGTCACCGTGTTCTTGACGGTCAAAGGTTCAGAGAACTTGTGTGACCGTGTGTATGCAAGCCAAGCTTGAGCGGAATTCCATCGGAAAAAACATCCAAGATTTTTCTGATGGAAATTCCGCTCGTGTGTACCTATACAGGTGCGATGGACCACACACACACACACACGTGCATTTTTGCGCATTTTCACGCGTCAAATTTAGGGCAGCTCATTGATTTCATGGGCTCCCCTACGCACAAAAACCTGGAAAATTGCCCCGCGCTAAAACGCTTGGTAGTTTGTTAACATTCATTTTTGCGAACGCATGCATGTTGCTAGATGGATGGGGATTCCATCAAGAATTAATGACGCTGCCGCAATGTCTGAGCATTTCTGAAAGCTCGCAATTCTGCGTGCGTTTTCCCGCAACAAACAAATGTGAGCTAACGATGAATACGGCCCCGCGTCTATGACAATCCATCCAAAACGTCATTTCGCTGATTTAGCCATTTTCAAAAGTATGCAGCTTTTGAATTATTAGCGCTGAAGTGGCTCCCATATCAGAAAATACTTTTATCTCCTGTGTTAATGGGTTGCAGCAGCTTCGCACAGTCTGAATAATTCATATTTACACATCACTGGGGCGGCGAGGATTACGTAACGCGTTCCTCCCCCCCTACTCCCCGGCGCTCCCAGCTGAATTCATTTGGAATAATTCTCAGCGATATACTGCCATCAGCGCGGAGTCTGGCGGGGTATTCACAGGGTTAATCGGTGCGCCGGGTTGCATCTCGCTCATGTCCTGCTTTCCACGCAGCAGCCTGGCAACCGGCCGCTTGTGGATGGATCTCCAGGAACGGCTCGTGATTCCCTCCTGTGTTGCCATGGCAACCAAGGCCTGGCACTGAACTGTGTGTGCGCTTCTACCGCACACCCCCCGATCACATCATCCATGTACAGCTCATTAATGTCAGAAATACGAAAGGTGACAGAAAAATAAAAGGGGGGGGGGTGCAATGGCAGCCATGATGGAGGCGCGGTGACGAAAGTTCTGTAAGGCCTCAAACACATATTCCAGTCCATGAAAGATTGATGGCGGGAACTTTTGTTCAAAATATAGTCAGGATGATGATGTACATTTTCATGTTCACAAAAGCTGTGAACCTCTAAAGTAGGACCACTCACGAAAGGTAACAGAAAAATAAGGGGGGGGGTGCAATGGCAGCCATGATGGAGGCGCGGTGACGAAAGTTCTGTAAGGCCTCAAACACATATTCGAGTTGATGAAAGATTCATGGCGGAACTTTTGTTCAAAATATAGTCAGGATGATGATGTACATTTTCATGTTCACAAAAGCTAAATTTTTTATTAGATATGGATGAAGTGGAGATGGGTGTGGACCTCTGTCACGTTTTACTGCTGTCCATGACCCCCAATTCCTCTAGAGATTTCCCCCCACTTCCTCTATTATCATTGGGACATTAAGTGAGGTAGTATAAGTCCTAAGCAGCAGACATAAACAAAACAAAAGACCCCACTGGAGAGATTTCCCCCCACTTCCTGAATGATCATTGGGACACGATGTGAGGTAGAATCCGTCCAACGCAGACAGAAACAAAACAAAAGACCCCACTGGAGAGATTTACCCTCACTTCCTGAATGATCATTGGGACAGGATGTGAGGTAGAATCCATCCAACGCAGACATAAACAAAACAAAAGACCCCACTGGAAGAGATTTCCCCCCCACTCCATGTATGATCATTGGGACAGGATGTGAGGTAGAATCCGTCCAACACAGACAATAAACAAAACAAAAGACCCCACTGGAGAGATTTCCCCTCACTTCCTTAATCAACATTGGAACAGGATGTGAGGTAGAATCTGTCCAATGCAGACATAAACAAAACAAAAGACCCACTGGAGAGATTTCCCCCCACTTCCTGTATGATCATTGGGACAGGATGTGAGGTAGAATCTGTCCAACACAGACAATAAACAAAACAAAAGACCCCACTGGAGAGATTTCCCCTCACTTCCTTAATCAACATTGGAACAGGATGTGAGGTAGAATCTGTCCAATGCAGACATAAACAAAACAAAAGACCCCACTGGAGAGATTTCCCTCACTTCCTGTATGATCATTGGAACAGGATGTGAGGTAGAATCCATCCAACACAGACAATAAACAAAACAAAAGACCCCACTGGAGAGATTTCCCCCCACTTCCTGTATGATCATTGGGACAGGATGCGAGGTAGAATCTGTCCAACGCAGACATAAACAAAACAAAAGACCCCACTGGAGAGATTTCCCCCCACTTCCTGTATGATCATTGGGACAGGATGTGAGGTAGAATCTGTCCAACGCAGACAATAAACAAAACAAAAGACCCCACTGGAGAGATTTCCCCTCACTTCCTGAATGATCATTGGGACAGGATGTGAGGTAGAATCTGTCCAACGCAGAAAAAAAACTAAACAAAAGACCCCACTGGAGAGATTTCCCCCCACTTCCTGTATGATCATTGGGACAGGATGTGAGGTAGAATCCGCCCAACGCAGACATAAACAAAACAAAAGACCCCACTGGAGAGATTTCCCCCCACTTCCTGTATGATCATTGGGACAGGATGTGAGGTAGAATCTGTTCAACGCAGGCAATAAACTAAACAAAAGACCCCACTGGAGAGATTTCCCCCACTTCCTGTATGATCATTGGAACAGAATGTGAGGTAGAATCCGTCCAACGCAGACATAAACAAAACAAAAGACCCCACTGGAGAGATTTCCCCTCACTTCCTGAATGATCATTGGGACAGGATGTGAGGTAGAATCCGTCCAACGCAGACATAAACAAAACAAAAGACCCCACTGGAGAGATTTCCCCAGTTGCCATCTAGATAAAGGAAGGCCGTAGTCGTGGTGTATCTGGATTTTGCAAAAGCATTTGACACAGTTCCCCATAAACGTTTACTGTACAAAATAAGTTCAGTTGGCATGGACCATAGGGTGAGTACATGGATTGAAAACTGGCTACAAGGGTGAGTTCAGAGGGTGGTGATAAATGGGGGGTACTCGGAATGGTCGGGGTGGGTAGTGGGGTCCCCCAGGGTTCTGTGCGGGGACCAATCCTGTTTAATTTGTTCATAAACGACCTGGAGGATGGGCATGGGGGAAACAGTTCAATCTCTGTATTTGCGGACGATACTAAGCTAAGCAGGGCAATAACTTCTCCGCAGGATGTGGAAACCTTGCAAAAAGATCTGAACAAATGAATGGGGTGGGCAACTACATGGCAAATGAGGTTCAATGTAGAAAAATTTTAAATAATGCATTTGGGTGGCAAAAATATGAATGCAATCTAAACACTGGGGGAGAACCTCTGGGGGGATCTAGGATGGAAAAGGACCTGGGGGTCCTAGTAGATGATAGGCTCAGCAATGGCATGCAATGCCAAGCTGCTGCTAACAAAGCAAACAGAATATTGGCATTAAAAAGGGGTTCAACTCCAGAGATAAAACGATAATTCTCCCGCTCTACAAGACTCTGGTCCGGCCGCACCTGGAGTATGCTGTCCAGTTCTGGGCACCAGTCCTCAGGAAGGATGTACTGGAAATGTTGCGAGTACAAAGAAGGGCAACAAAGCTAATAAAGGGTCTGGAGGATATTAGTTATGAGGAAAGGTTGTGAGCACTGAACTTATTCTCTCTGGAGAAGAGACGCTTGAGAGGGGATATGATTTTAATATACAAATACCGGACTGGTGACCCCACAATAGGGATAAAACTTTTTTGCAGAAGGGAGTTTAACAAGACACGTGGCCACTCATTAACCACTTTCAGACCGGACCAATTTGCAGCCAAAGGACCAGGCCCCTTTTTGCGATTCGGCACTGAGTCGCTTTAACTGACAATTGCGCGGTCGTGCGACGTGGCTCCCAAACAAAATTGACGTCCTTTTTTTCCCACAAATAGAGCTTTCTTTTGGTGGTATTTGATCGCCCCTGCGGTTTTTATTTTTTGCGCTATAAACAAAAAAGTGCGACAATTTTGAAAAAAACGCATTCTTTTTTATTTTTTGCTATAATAAATATCCCCCAAAAATATATAAACATTTTTTTTTCCTCAGTTTAGGCCGATACGTATTCTTCTACATATTTTTGGTAAAAAAAAAATCGCAAAAAGCGATTATTGATTGGTTTGCGCAGAAGTTATAGCGTTTACAAGATAGGGGATAGTTTTATAGCATTTTTATTAATAATTTTTTTTTTATTAGTAATGGTGGCGATGAGCGATTTTTTTATTGTGACTGCGACATTGTGGCGGACACATCGGCCATTTTTGACACATTTTTGGGACCACTGTCATTTATACAGCAATCAATGCTATTTAAATGCATTGATTCCTGTATAAATGACACTGGCAGTGAAGGGGTTAACCAATAGGGGGCAGTGTAGGGGTTAGTATGCCTAGGGGTGTGTTTCTTACTGTGGGGGGGGGGCGTGGCTGTCAGCTAGTGAATGCTGATCTCTGCTCCAATCACAGGGAGCAGAGATCGGCGTCACTAGTTGCTAGGCAGAACGGGGAGATGCTGTTTATTTCCGCATCTCCCGTTCAGCCTTCCCGTGAGACGATCGCGGGTGTCCCCGCGGCGATCGAGTCTGCGGGACCCGCGACCGGCCTCATGGGAGTCACGACCGGCGAGGGAGTCACGACCGGCGCGAGATCGTCGGCGTGCGCCAGTCGGGAACCGGTTAAAATTAGAAGAAAAGAGGTTTAACCTTAAACCACGTAGATGGTTCTTTACTGTAAGAGCAGCAAGGATGTGGAATTCCCTTCCACAGGCGGTGGTTTCAGCGGGGGAGCATTGATAGTTTCATAAAAAAAAGTCATTGATAAAAAAAAAAAAAAAATGAAAAAAAAAAAAAGCGTAGGGGTCCCCCAAATTCAATAACCAGGCCCTTCAGGTCTGGGATGGATATTAAGGGGGATCCCAGCCAAAAAAAAAAAAAAAAAATGGCGTAGGGTCCCCCTCAAAATCCATACCAGACCCTTGAGGTCTGGTATGGATTTTAAGGGGAACCCTAGCCAAAAAAAATGGCGTGGGGTCCCCCTCAAAATCCATACCAGACCCTTATCCGAGCACGCAACCTGGCAGGCCGCAGGAAAAGAGGGGGGGACGAGAGCGGCCCCCCCTCTCGCCTGAACCGTACCAGGCCACATGCCCTCAACATTGGGAGGATGCTTTGGGGGTCTAAGACCCCTAAAGCACCTTGTCCCCATGTTGATTAGGACAAGGGCCTCTTCCCCACAACCCTGGCCGGTGGTTGTGGGGGTCTGCGGGCGGGGGGGCTTATCGGAATCTGGAAGCCCCCTTTAACAAGGGGACCCCCAGATCCCGGCCCCCCCCCTGTGGAAATGGTAAGGGGGTACAGTACCCCTACCATTTCACCAAAAAAGTGGCAAAAATGGTAAAAAAGACAGGAGACAGTCTCTTCATCTTCTCCTTCCTTCATCTTCTTCCTTCTTTCTTCTTCCTTCGGATTCTTCCTCTTCTCCTTCCTTCATCTTCTTCCGTCTTCGTCTTCCATTTTCTTCTTCCTCGATCCGCTTCTTCTTGCGCTGGTCTTCTCGTCCTTCTCGTGCCGGCATCTTCTTCATGGCGTCGGCGTCGGGGTCACCAGGTGCCCTCCATTCTAAAAGACCTGTCCGACGGATGCGGAGCCTCACACAGCGGGAGCCTCCCATTGCGCGGAGCGGCACAGGACAGAGACACCGACGCCGACGCCACCGGAAGAAGATGCCCCACGAGAAGGACGAGACGACCAGCGCAAGAAGAAGCGGATCGGAGGAAGAAGAAAATGGAAGAAGAAGTGGAAAGAAGGAAGGAAGGAGAAGATGAAGAACCGAAGGATGAAGAAAAAGAAGAAAGAAGATTTTAATAAAGGAATTGTCAAGACTGTCTCCTGTCACACAGGGGGGGCGCTCTCGTCCCCCCTCTTTTCCTGCTGCCAGGTTGCGTGCTCGGAGAAGGGACTGGTATGGATTTTGAGGGGGACCCCACGCCATTTTTTTTGGCTAGGGTTCCCCTTAAAATCACCAGACCTCAAGGGACTGGTATGGATTTTGAGGGGGACCCTACGCCATTTTTTTTTTTTTTTTTTTTGGCTGGGATCCCCCTTAATATCCATCCCAGGGAAGAAGGGGGGGACCCCTACGCTTTTTTTTTTGGTTTTATTAATGAATGACAGCTCTCTGTGTTACAGGAGCCAAAGTGATTTAAATAGCTTTCTTCCTGCAAAATGACACTTTTTTGCAGGGAAAGTTCTAAGCACAGGAAACCTGCCCTACTTCACAGGCTACCTATAGACACCCCCCAGTGTCTTTTTTCGACCTCACCTACTATGTAACTCCTGCTAAATGAAGTGATGTGGAAAGTATGAACATCTTGTAGGACTCATACACAGGGCCCGCAGCTTCTGCACACTATCAGGGAGCGAGACTCCCTGCCCAGACCTCATAATGGTTGAGGTATTCAGACTCGGGACCTCCATGATATGATGATGCTGAAGCTTCTGGTATTTCCTTCTCGTGATGCACAGAGCTGCCTAATGCTGCTCATCAATGGCCCCTGGCACTGGCAGCTCAGGCCTGCAGCCTCGGGCTCCCTCTCCAGACGTGTAATTGCTTTCTAATGAGAAGAGAGCCCCGAGATCACAGACTTCCTGAGGATAATGGCTTCCTATTGATCTTGGGTTTATCTATCAGCTGCCAGCGGATAGGCATTGAACCATCACAATGAGAAGGGAGGACCTGGAGGAAACTGCAAGGAGGAGGGATGGATGACAGACATATGAATGAGAGGCCATCCGCTTACGGCGAGGAGTTTTTCCACCCTTCTGACACTGTAATTCTTTGGAAAATCGGGTCCTTCTTGTATGTGTTGGCCAGTGAGAACGAAGATTAAAGTGTATCAAAAGCCAACATTTTGTGTTCGAATGGAGTGAAGAAAATTTAAAATCTGTCACCAGCAGTGGCGGCTGGTGCTAAAAATTTTTGGGGGCGCAAACAAACAGCCTCACTGTGCCATCAAACGCTGCCACTGTGCCCAAAACCCTGCCACTGTGCCCATTAAACGCTGCCACTGTGCCCATTAAATGCTGCCACTGTGCCCATTAAACCTGCCACTGTGCCCATTAACGCTGCCACTGTGCCCATCTAACACTGCCACTGTGCCCATCTAACGCTGCCACTGTGCCCATTAAATGTGCCACTGTGCCCATTAAACGCTGCCACTGTGCCCATCTAACGCTGCCACTGTGCCCCAAGTGCTGCCATTGTGCCTCAAATGCTGCCACTGTGCCCATTAAATGCTGCCACTGTGCTCCAAACACTGCCACTGTGCCCCAACGCTGCCACTGTGCCCCAAGTGCTGCCACTGTGCTCATCTAACGCTGCCACTGTGCCCAAGTGCTGCCATTGTGCCTCAAATGCTGCCACTGTGCCCATTAAATGCTGCTACTGTGCTCCAAACACTGCTACTGTGCCCCAAGTGCTGCCACTGTGCCCATCTAACGCTGCCACTGTGCCCCAAGTGCTGTCACTGTGCCCATCTAACGCTGCCACTGTGCCCCAAGTGCTGCCACTGTGCCCATCTAACGCTGCCACTGTGCCCCAAGTGCTGTCACTGTGCCCATTAAATGCTGCCAATGTGCCCTCCGCCCGCCATCTACCGGCACTTAGCTTGTCTCAGTGTGCAGCTGGTGACGGCGTCAGGCGGCGGGCAGTGTCTCCTCATTGCGACCCGATATCTTCTCCTGTGATTGGACGCCTAGGCGTCCAATCACAGCAACTGTGACTTCAGCCAATCAGGTGACAGGTAACACAGACCCGCAACCTGATTGGCTGAGAGGCGGGTCAGTGTTAGGGAAGCGATGTATTCGCTTCTCTAACACAACACTGTGTAAACAGCGAACGCACAGCATTGCGCCCGCTGTTTACACTTATGGAAGCCTATTAGAGCACACCGCTCTAATCAGGTCACCTATTAGAGCTAACAGCTCTAATAGGGCGCTTCCAAAAACACCCCCCCCCCGCTGTAATTCAGATGCCCGGCGCCTGACAAGGGGCTGGACACCTGAATAGGGGTCGGCAGCGGTGACAATAGATAGATTCATGCAATGCATGAATCAATCTATTGGTGATAGAGCGGTGCAGGAGAGTGGGGGCGGCACTCATGCGCCCTCTATGCACGCACCGCCACTGGACCACAGCAGGATGTGAGGGGAATACTTTCAGTGGGACATTTGGGAGTGCTGATCTCCTGGTCCCTTGCCATGGGCAGAGGCGGCTCTCTAATTAGGCAAATTATGCGGTCGCCTAGGGCCTCGCTCTTACAGGGGCCTCCCAACTGCCTAATTTGCCTAAGAGCCATCCCTGAGGCTGTCCTACAGGGCACCCATGGATGAGACAAAGCCGCGCCTGTCACTCTCTGGCTCCTGTCAGATTTGTAAAGACATAGACGCATGCGGGCATGGATTATCCTCCCTCTCTCTCAGCTCTTTCTGGCGCTTCCGCTCAGTGTGCTTCAACGCTGTCTGCAAAAGTCTTACAAGGGAGGAGGTGGAGCTGCAGCTTGCTGAGATGGGAGTGAATGCTCATGGAGTGACGATGAGTGCTTCTTGCAAAGGATCAGAAATCCCCCTGTGCCCTCCTCCTGCACATACCACCCACCTCTATTCACCCCGTTCCCCCCTTCTGCACATACCACCCACCCCTATTCACCCTGTGCCCCCCTCCTGCACATACCACCACCCCTATTCACTCTGTGCCCCCCTCTTGCACATACCACCCACCCCTATTCCCCCGTGCCCCCCTCCTGCACATACCACCCACCCCTATTCACCCGTGCCCCCCTCCTGCACATACCACCCACCCCTATTCACTCCGTGCCCCCCTCCTGCACATACCACCCACCCCTATTCACCCTGTACTCCCCTCCTGCACATACCACTCACCAGTATTCACTCCGTGCCCCCCTCCTGCACATACCACCCACCTCTATTCACCCCGTGCCCCCCTCCTGCACATACCACCCACCCCTATTCACCCTGTGCCCCCTCCTGCACATACCACCACCCCTATTCACTCTGTGCCCCCCTCTTGCACATACCACCCACCCCTCTTCACCCTGTGCCCCCTCCTGCACATACCACCCACCCCTATTCACTCCGTGCCCCCCTCTTGCACATACCACCCACCCCTATTCACTCTGTGCCCCCCCTCCTGCACATACCACCCACCCCTATTCACCCCGTGCCCCGCTCCTGCACATACCACCCACCCCTATTCACCCCGTGCCCCCTCCTGCACATACCACCCACCCCTATTCACCCAGTGCTCCCCTCCTGCACATACCACCCAGCCCTATTCACCCCGTGCCCCCCTCCTGCACATACCACCCACCCCTATTCACCCGTGCCCCCCTCCTGCACATACCACCCACCCCTATTCACCTTGACGTGGAGCATCTAACTACTGCTGCTGCTTGTATGGGTGGGATGTGTACTGCGCCAATCCTTGCTGACCCTCCTCTCCTATTCATCCCATGTGATTGGCGCAGTACACATCCCACCCACACAAGCAGCAGCAGTAATAAGATGCTCGGCCTCAGGAGTTCATCCTTAACCCCTGCAAAGGGTGTGAGTGGGGCCTCATGTCTAAATTTTGCCCTAAGGCCTCACAAAGCCTAGAGCCGCCTCTGGCCATGGGCCATGGTTCCTCCTGGTGAACCCTACATCACTACTGTGTCCTGCACTGTTTCCTGTAGTGATGTGGAGGTCAGCGAGAGGAATCAACGATCACTCAAAGGGTACCAGCAGACTGGCACTACCGGAAGTGCCGGTTTCTGAAGAAGACCTCATCTGGTGATTTCTCTTTCTGTAGGAGGCCTTTTGGCTTAGGGTGAAGGTCACTCTGTGCAAGTCCCCAACTCTGGATCCTTGATTGAGCTCCAGACCTTCACGTTTCCTACTCGGTGTTTGTCAGTTGGTGTCACACACTGAGGAACCATCTTTTCCGCCTAGTGTACAAAAACCATGAGTGATGAACCAAAGATTTAAAATGTTGATTCCTCCGCCCATAAGACCTTCTTTTTAGTCTTCAAGAGTCCACTAGCCACAGTTCCTGGTCCATGCGAGCCTCTCTTTTTACCAGAATAAAAGAAAAAAGTGTAGCTCTACATAAAATATGGTGATTGTCCATATATTAAATAATAGTCCCATGTGCAATTCAGCCTCTCCATTTGTCCTATTAAAAGAAAATGATGGAAAGTAGCTCATCCATGTATTTATGGACCTTGCTTTGTGCACTGGTCCAAATCATTTGGTGGAGGGGGGATTATGGTGTGGGGGGTTGTTTTTCAGGGGTTGGGCTTGGCCCCTTAGTTCCAGTGAAGGGAACTTTTAAGGCGTCAGAATACCAAGACATTTTGGACAATTTCATGCTCCCTTCCTCCCGCCCCTTCCTGTACCAACATGACTGCACACCAGTGCACAAAGCAAAGTCCATAAAGACATGGATGAGCGAGTTTGGGGTAGAGGAACTTGACTAGCCTGCACAGAGTCCTGACCTCAACCCAATAGAACCGTGATGGCGAACCTATGGCACGTGTGCCACAGCTGGCATGCAGAGCCATCTCTGTGAGCACACGAGAGGGTCCAGGACGGAGCTAGAGGTCTCTATCTCCTCTCAGCCCCCCTCTTTTTCTGCCACCCCCTCTTTGTGTCTCCCTCTCTCTGTTCCCCCTCTCAGCTCACCCCTCTCTCTCAGCATCTCTCTCGCACCCCTCTCTCTCTCTGTCCCCTTCTCTTTCTCTGTCCCCCCTCTCTCACACCCTCTCTCTCTGTCCCCCATCTCTCACTCTCTCTGTCCCCCCTCCCTCTCTCTGTCACCTCTCTCTCTCAGCATTTCTCTCACACCCCTCTCTGTCTCCCTCTCTCTCAGCCCCCCCTCCCTATCTTTCAGCGCCTCTCTCTCAGCCCCTCTCCCTCTCTCTCCCCCTCTCCCTCTCTCTCAGCCCCTCTCTCTCAGCCCCTCTCCCTCTCTCTCAGCCCCTCTCCCTCTCTCTCAGCCCCTCACTCTCTCAGCCCCTCACCCTCTCTCTGTTCCCTCTCTCTTTCAGCATATCTCTCACACCCCTCTCTCTCTGTCTCCTCTCTCTCAGCCCCCCTCCCTATCTTTCAGCGCCTCTCTCTCAGCCCCTCTCCCTCTCTCTCAGCCCCTCTTCCTCTCTCTCAGCCCCTCACCCTCTCTCTCAGCCCCTCTCCCTCTCTCTCAGCCCCTCTCCCTCTCTCTCAGCCCCTCACTCTCTCAGCCCCTCACCCTCTCTCTCCCTCTCTCTCAGCCTATCTCTCACACCCTCTCTCTCTCTGTCTCCTCTCTCTCAGCCCCCTCCCTCTCTTTCAGCGCCTCTCTCTCAGCCCCTCTCCCTCTCTCTCAGCCCCTCTCCCTCTCTCTCAGCCCCTCACCCTCTCTCTCAGCCCCTCTCCCTCTCTCTGTTCCTCTCTCTTTCAGCATATCTCCCACACCCCTCTCTCTCTGTCCCCCTCTCTCTCAGCATCTCTCTCACACCCCTCACTCTAGCTGTCCCCTCTCTCTCTCTCTCTCTCTCACAAACCCCTCTCTCTCGCTCAGCCCCCTCTCTCGCGAATTGCCATGTTGGCACTTTGCAACACAAAACCAATGTATTTATTTCAGTTTGGGCACTCGGGATCAAAAAGGTTCGCCATCACTGCAATAGAACACCTTTGGGATAAATTAAGAGTGGGACACTGAAAGCCAGGCCTTCTCGCCCAACATCAGTGCCTGACCTCACAAATTCTCTTCTGGAAGAATGGTCAAACGTTCCCATAGACACACTCCTAAACCTTGTGGACGGCCTTCCCAGAAGAGTTGAAGCTGTTATAGCTGCAAAGGGGGGGCCAACTCAATATTGAACCCAACGGACTAAGACTGCCCTTAAAATTCATGTGCGTGTAAAGGAAGGCGTCCCAATACTAAACATATACAGTGCCATGAAAAAGTATTCATACCCCTTGAAATTTTCCACATTTTGTCATGTTACAACCAAAAACGTGAATGTATTTTATTGGGATTTTATGTGATAGGCGCTTAAAATTGTGAAGTGGAAGGAAAATCATAAATGGTTTTCAAATTTTTTACAAATAAATATCTGAAAAGTGTGATGGGGCATTTGTATTCAGTCCCCTTTAGTCTGATACCCCCAACTAAAATCTAGTGGAACCAATTGCCTTCAGAAGTCACTATTAGTTAATAGAGTCCCCCTGTGTGTATTTTAATCTCGGTATAAATACAGCTGTTCTGTGAAGCCCTCAGAGGTTTGTTAGAGAACCTTAGTGAACAAACAACATCATAAAGGCCAAGGAACACACCAGACAGGTCAGGGATAAAGTTGTGGAGATGTTTAAAGCAGGGTTAGGTTATAAAACAATATGCCAAGCTTTGAACATCTCATGGAGCTCTGTTCATACCATCATCTGAAAATGGAAAGAGTATGGCACAACTGCAAACCTACCAAGACATGGCCGTCCACCTAAACTGACCGGGCCGGGCAGGGAGATTGTTAATCAGAGAAGCAGCCAAGAGGTCCATGGAAACTCTGGAGGAGCTGCAGAGATCCACAGCTCAGGTGGGAGAATCTGTCCACAGGACAACTATTAAGCCCCATACACACGCGCGGATTATCCGAGGACCGGGTCCGTCAGACCATGTCCGTCATACTTTGTCCGATGTTGGTTTTGCGTACACACGGTCGGACAAAGTTGTCGGAAAATCCGATCATTCTGAACGTGGTGACGTTTGTTTCCTACGACGGGACTACGTAGAGGCTAGTAGCCAATAGCTTTGGTCTTGTAATGTGATCTGAGCATGCGTAGCACTTTGTCCGGTCGGACTACCATACACATGATCGGATTTGGTGTGATCGGACCTTGTTGTCCAAAAATCTATCCAGCAGGAGATAGGAATTTGTCCGTCAGACAATCTGATGGAAACTGTCCGATGGTGCATACACACGGTCTGATTTTCCGACAACATTGTAGGATAGGACAGAATCCATCGGAAAATCCTACCGTGTGTATGGGGCTTTAGTCGTGTTCTCCACAAATCTGCCCTTTATGGAAGAGTGACAAGAAGAAAGACATTGGAGAAAGAAAGTCATAAGAAGTCCTGTTTGGAGTTTGTGAGAAGCCATGTGGGGGACACAGCAAACATGTGGAAGAAGGTGATCTGGTCAGATGAGACAGAAATTGAACTTTTTGACCTGAAAGCAAAAGGCTGTATGTGGCGGAAAACTAACACTGCACATCACCCTGAACACACCATCCCCACTGTGAAACATGGTGGTGGCAGCATCATGTGGTGGGGATGCTTTTCTTCAGCAGGGACAGGGAAGCTGGTTAGAGTTGATGGGAAGATGGATGGGGCCAAATACAGGGAAATCTTAGAAGAAAACCTGTTAAGCCCCATACACACGGTCGGACTTTTTCATAGATTCTGTCCGATCAGACAATGTTGTTGAAAAATCAGACCGTGTGTAGGCACCATCGGACAGTGTACGTCGGATTGTCCGACGGACAAAGTCTTATCTCCTGCTGGAAAGATTTGCCGACAACACGGTCCGATCACACCAAATCCGATCGTGTGTACGGTTGTCCGACCGGACAAAGTGCTACGCATGCTCAGATCACATTACAAGACCAAAGCTATTGGCTACTAGCCTCTACGTAGTCCCGTCGTAGGCAACAAACGTCACCACGTTCAGAATGATCGGATTTTCCGACAACTTTGTCCGACCGTGTGTACGCAAAACCAACATCGGACAAAGTATGACGGACATGATCCGACGGACCTGGTCCGCGGATTGTCCGACCGTGTGTATGGGGCTTTAGAATGGCCCAGTCACAGTCCAGACCTAAATCACATTGAGAATCTGTGGCAAGACTTGAAAATTTCTGTTCACAGACGCTCTCCATCCAATCTGACAGAACTTGAGATATTTTGCAAAGTAGAAGAATGGGCAAAAATGTCCCTCTCTAGATGTGCAAAGCTGGTAGAGACACCCCCAAAAAGACTTGCAGCTGGAATTGCAGAGAAAGGGGGTTCTACAAAGTATTGACTCCGGGGGGCGCCATACAAATGTACCCCACACTTTTCACATATTTATTTGTAAAACGTTTTGAAAACCATTTATCATTTTCCTTCCACTTCACAATTATGGTGCCACTTTGTGTTGGTCTATCACATAAAATCCCAATAAAATACATTTACGTTTTTGGTTGTAACATGACAAAATGTGGGAAAATGTATGAATACTTTTTCAGGGCTCTGTATTTATGTCATGTGAATGAAGAAAATGAATGAAGGTCCTTCATGACAGGACGGTTGGTCTATCACATAAAATCCCAATAAAATACATTTACGTTTTTGGTTGTAACTATTTTGAAAATGAATGAAGGTCCTTCATGACAGGACGGTTGGCACCCTTCCAACTATTTTGTTAGGCCCCATGCACACGAGACGCGTCCATGCACACAGTCTCGTTTTTTCCCGTTTTTATGCAGTTGCGTTTAACTTTTTCCAGAAGCAAAAAAATGCGTTCAGACACTTTGCTTTTCCACGTTTCAGACGCAAAACGCGTCTAAACCGCGTCTAAACGTGAAACGCAGGCACCTGCGTTTAGCCGCGTTTGCGTTTATAAGCCTTTTTAAAGGAACCCAATTTTTTTGACCAGAAAACTCAGAAATATGATGGTAAAACCATAAAAAATACTAGAAAAAATTGTTTAAAATGTCGTAATTAGTTTAGATAGTTCATAGAGCATATATACTCACTGATGTATACATGTTTGTGAAATATCCAACGGACATTCGCTGTGCCATCAACGGATGGGTCCAATATCGAGAAGCTCTGACTCTGGACCTCTCATACAAATTTGCGATGACATTGCTGCCTCATGAAGAGCGACATCAGAAAGAGAGGCAAATGCGTCTCGTGTGCATTGGGCCTTGGGCTGTAATTACATTTGGAAAGCGAAGGTTACATTTAGGTGAACAGAGCAAACGATGATCCTCCCGGACCTGCACAGATCTACTATTTGCTGTAATTAAGTCTCAGCCTCCGACTCTCTATAATCCTCAATGCTTTATTCTAATAACTGGGCCAGTTCTGGCCAAACCAGTATGTCTAATGTGATCATCAACACAGGAACCCTTCTACAGAGCCTAGCGAGCCGGAGCAGAGCTGAGCTCCACGTCTTTACATACAAAAAGCCTTCCCGTCATTTCTATTACTACTTCAAGCATTAAAATAATTTATTGCATGAACCAAATGTGTTGACAATTAATGTACATATCGGATGTACTAACAACCTTTTCTTTATCTCTGTCTCCGTTTCCTTCTTTCCTTAACCGCTTCCGCACCGGGCCATTTTACCCCCTTCCTTACCAGAGCACTTTTTGCGATTCGGCACTGCGTCGCTTTAACTGACAATTGCACGGTCGTGCGACGTTACACCCAAACAAAATTGACGTCCTTTTTTTCCCCACAAATAGAGCTTTCTTTTGGTGGTATTTGATCACCTCTGCGGTTTTTATTTTTTGCGCTATAAACAAAAGAAGAGCGACAATTTTGAAAAAAAAAACACAATATTTTTTACTTTTTGCTATAATAAATAGCCCATTTTTAAAAAAAAAAACGATTTTTTTCCTCAGTTTAGGCCGATACGTATTCTTCTACATATTTTTGGTAAAAAAAATCGTAATAAGCGTATATTTATCGGTTTGCGCAAAAGTTATAGCGTCTACAAAATAGGGGATAGATTTATTGCATTTTTTTTTTTTTTACTAGTAATGGCGGCGATCTGCGTTTTTTTTTTTTTTTTGTGACTGCGACATTGCGGCGGACACTTTCGGACACTTTTGACACATTTTTGGGACCATTCACATTTACACAGCGATCGTTGCTATAAAATTGCATTGATTACTGTGTAAATGTGACTGGCAGGGAAGGGGTTAACACTAGGGGGCGCTGCAGGGGTTAAAATATTCCCTAATGTAGTGATTCTAACTGTGGGGGGAGGGGGACTCACAAGGGGAGGAGACCGATCGGTGTTCCTCCGTACTGGGATCACATGATCGGTCTCCTCGCCACTGACAGCACGTGGAGCTATGTGTTTACACACACAGCTCCACGGTCCCGCACGGTCCCGTTGTTTTAACGGGCAATCGCGGGTGCCCGGCAGACATCGCGGCCGCCGGGCACTCGCACCGGGTCCCGAGCGACGCCGCGGGCGCGCGCACCCCCTAGGCGGCCGGGAATGGGAGGACGTCATATGACACCCACCCAGGATGGGAGATCCACCTGCTGGGCGTCATATCACTATACGCGGGTAGGGAAGTGGTTAAAGCTGACCTCCAGCCTCCCCTTCAGTCTTGCACCTCGGCTATGGAATGCTCTACCAAACAACATCCGCTTGGAAGAAAACCATCAGGCCTTCAGGAAAAAACTCAAGACCCACCTCTTCTAAACATGGCATCACAACAAGTGCAGACAAGCGCCTTGAGGCGATTCAGTTCACATTTGCAGCGCTATACAAATCATTCATTCATTCATGAACGGTTGTATCGGCTCCTCTCCTGGACTGAAATGGCTTCCTCTGATTTCACTGCACACTGTGAGCTTCTCACAATGTGCATTAGAAGCTGCAGCAAGTCTGATAGAGCTCCGCCTCATTTCCTGGCTGAAGGACATCCAGCGTCTTCTATCCCTTTCCTCTACCAGCCTGACTGTCCCTGGCCCGCCCCTTTCATTCATTGGATTTCAGTTCTACCAATCGTGGAGGTCTCTCCCATAGTATACCTCTTAGGTGTCTTTCCCCCAATATTACTTGTGCTAATTAAAGTGGAAGTAAACCCTTACAAACCACTTTGGCCTACAGGTAAGCCTAGATTAAGGCTTACCTGTAGGTCCAACAAATATCTCCTAAACCTACATGGTTTAGGAGATATTTAGAAAAAAAGAGGCATCGCTGTCTACGGCGCATGCGCCGTAGACAGTGGCGCGCAGGCGCACTGCGCATGCCGAGATCACGGCGATATGCCGCTTTCGTACGCATGCGGGAGTGACGTCATCGCCGATCCAGCGAATGACAGCGCTGGAGTGGCGAGACCCGGAAGTCACTCCGGGCTTGATGGCGGCGGAGAAGGTCGTGGATGAGGACCGCTTCGGGGGCTTCGTTCTCAGGTAAGTTATTCATAATGAGCTAGTATGCTATGCATACTAGCTCATTATGTCTTTGCCTTGCAGGTTCCCTATTTTTTTTTTTTTTTTTGGAGGAAGGTTTACTTCCTCTTTAAGTCACCTATTGTTTCTGTCTGTCTGATCATCTCTTTCAGAGGTGGTTGATATTGTGACCACTCTACCTTGTTATGGGAGTAATAGGTAATGAGGTCAACGGCGCTACCTATGGCACAAAAGTGTATTGTGAGTACCACCACTACAAAGCTATGGAGATAGGGGTACAGTAAAAAATAATAATAATAAGTGCCTCTCTGTTAGTGGCTATAAGCCATTCTCCACTAGTGTGTAATCTGTACACATGTGCAATAGTAGTTGTGCCTGCCTAGTGTACCACTAGGGTATCTATAGTGCACAAAAAGGCAAATCCAGCTGGATGCCTGAAAAACCAAAACCCATATAAAGCTGGCCATACACGGGTCGAATTTCGAAAGAACTTTCTTTCGAAAATCTTATCCAAGAATTTTCGTATGAACTTCGCACCATTAGTGGGCTGCAGCAACGGCCGATTTTCGCGCGGCCATCAAATTAAAAAAATCCGACATGTTGGAAATTTTTTTTAAAAACGAACGATTTTCGAACCAATGATGGGAGAATCGTGCGAGAAATGAAATCGAAAAAGAAATGCGCATGTGCAAGAAAAGAAGATTCCCGGAAAGAAAAGAAGATTCCCAGACAAGAAAATTATTTTCTGTAGGAACATGAGGTGAAATTGAAGGTTTGGTTGGTCGAATTTCGAAATCAATGGTGGCGCCATCCGATCACAAAATGCACAAATTTTCTGATTTTCAAAAGAAAGATCTTTCGAAATTCGACCCGTGTATGGTCAGCTTAACCGCTTCCCGACCGCGCCATGTACATATACGTGTGCAGAATGGCTGCCCGTGGGTCGCGCGCGCGCCGCTGTGACCCCGTCCGCGGGACCAGCGGACCCGATTGCCACTGGTGTCCCGCGATCGGGTCACAGAGCTGAAGAACGGGGAGAGGTTTGTTTACACAAACCTCTCCCCATGCTTCCTACACTGCCTGTCATTGATCGGCTGTTCCCTGTCATCGGGAAAGCCGATCAATGATGTCAGACATCAGCCCCGCCCCAATGTAAAAAAAACACACACGTCACAGCCCATAACCCCTCCCCTCCCCCTAGTGGTTAACCCCTTCACTACAACTGTCATTTATACAGGAATCAATGCATTTAAATAGAATTGATTGCTGTATAAATGACAATGGTCCCAAAAATGTGTCAAAAATGTCTGATGTGTCCGCCATAATGTTGCAGTCACAATAAAAATCGCTGATCGCCGCCATTACTAGTAAAAAAAAAAAAAATATTAATAATAATGCTATAAAACTATCCCCTATTTTGCAAAAAATGCTATAACTTTTGCGCACACCAATCAATAATCGCTAATTGCGATTTTTTTTTACCAAAAATATGTAGAAGAATACGTATCGGCCTAAACTGAGGAAAAAAAAATTTTTTTATATATTTTTTGGGGATATTTATTATAGCAAAAAGCAAAAAAATATTGCATTGTTTTCAAAATTCTCGCTCTATTTTTGTTTATAGCGCAAAAAATAAAAAACCACAGGGGCGATCAAATACCACCAAAAGAAAGCTCTATTTGTGGGAAAAAAAGGACGCCAATTTTGTTTGGGAGCCACGTCGCACGACCAGCAATTGTCAGTTAAAGCGACGCAGTGCCGAATCGCAAAAAGGGCCTGGTCCTTTGGCTGCCAATTGGTCCGGGGCTGAAGTGGTTAAGTGAAACAAAACGAGTAATTAGAACAACGTGACCCACTGGTGATTAGTTACCAGTGCACGCACACCTGAAACAGGTGTTGAGTAAGGTGGCAAAAGATACTACGCACCATCCAATACCAATGAAGGGTACTGTATACATTTTTTTTTCACACAAGTGTCCACCTGGTGCAGGTGATAAACCAAAATAACGATAAAGTATATAACGTGAAAAAAACGTGTATGGTAAAACTATAGATATACATACATGAGTAGCATATATATAGTTGTATAGTCAACCCAAGTTAATAATTATATAGAGGTCTCCACAACACAGAGGTCTATATCCTGACACAGTGACGTGTTAACCGGCATATAAAAGCAGCACGTTGAGCGTGCGCTATTAAACCGCAACCGTATTTAGTAATGTAAAAAGAGCAGTAGTAAGCAAAACGTCCAAACTAAACAATAATTAGATCAACATAAAAGTCCAAAGTGTAATCTGTGGAGCTTGGGACATCCAGTAGCAGGAAATAAAAGTGACTTGTTGTGCTTGCAGATATTCTGGGTGACACGGGTACACCCAGAATATGATTCCCCACTCACCAGATCCCTGCACCCCTGCAGGGGTAATAAGCGTATAGGTCACACTCTGGCTGGTCCTGGCTCCAAGTTCAGATGATCCAGTTATGGGGTATCCGCGATGTTTAAGGCACTTGGGGTATTATGGTGTGTTTAGTATGGTCCTCATAGAGGGAAGAACAGAAACACTCCCATAGTGCAGCGGGTTCAAAAAGTATAGAAACTTCCTTTTTATTTAAAAATTAATTAAAAAATTGACTATAAAACAATAACAACAAATAACAACAATAACTATAAAAACATAAACATGCAGCGAAAAAACGAGATGAACCCAGTTACACTTGCCTACTAGGCAAAGCTTTTATGCTGGGGTAGCTGGGTATACAAAAATCCGTGCTTCCAGGAAGCGTGTGGGCTATTAGCGGGCGGTTTGGGCTCCAGCTGCGCTCCACCGACCTTCCGGAAGTGACGTAGTAACGTAGTGTGCGTGGCTCCGTCGGACTAGTTTCGTCAGTGACGTCTTCTACCTTGTTATAGAACCATTGTGGGATGTTTATTCTTATAATAATGTGTATTGTACTTTGTATTTAGGGTGGTGGGCTTGGTGCCGAATAGTCTGGGTGGGCACTAAGTCATCTAGGTGGCTAGTTGTTTAACCACTTGACCACTGGGCAGTTAAACCCCCTTCCTAACCAGACCAATTTTCAGCTTTCGGTGCTCTCACACTTTAAATGACAATTACTCAGTCATGCAACACTCTACCCAAATTAATTTTGTGTCCTTTTTTTAACACAAATACAGCTTTCTTTTGGTGGTATTTAATCACCGCTGGGTTTTTATTTTTTGCGCTATAAATCAAAAAATACTGAAAATTCTGTAAAAAAAAAATAAAAAATGATTTGTTTCTATTAAAAAATATTGCAGAGTATTGGCGAGTATTGGCGAGTATTGGCAGAGTATTGGCAGATTATTGGCAAGTATTGGCAGAGTATTGGCAGAGTATTGGCAGATTATTGGCAAGTATTGGCAGAGTATTGGCAGAGTATTGGCAGAGTATTGCAGTGTTGCACAGTATTGGTAGAGTATTGCACAGTGGTGGCAGAGCATTGCACAGTGGTGGCAGAGCATTGTACAGTGTTGGCAGAGCATTGCACAGTGGTGGCAGAGTATTGCACAGTGGTGGCAGAGTATCGATCGGTACAGAGAGGGGAGGGAGGAACCGGCGTCATGACGTGACGCCGGTTTGTGTACATGTGATCGCTCCGTCATTTGACGAAGCGATCACGTGGTAAACGGCCGATATCAGCGGCCGTTTACCGTGATCCGTGATCCGTGATGCGCCGGGTCCTCGATGTTCCCGAGTGTGTGCCCCAGGGGGCGCGCGGGAGCAAGTTTCTGGGTGGAAGCCCGTCGGACGTCCACTTAGAACAAGCCGACCGCGCTGTAGCCGTCTTTCGACTATGGCGCGGTCGGCATGTGGTTAAGTAGCTACTGTTTATGTTGGCTGTCCCTTAGTTATGTTAATTATATTCCTGTATACAGTTGTCTTTGCATACGATAATGTGATCAGCCTCACCTGATTGTGTAGTACAGGGGGTCCCCGAGTTACGAACTCGTTAGGGACTGGCCGCCTGTACGGAAGTCGGAAATGTTCGTAAGTCGGCCGCGCATGCGCAGACCGACAAATACGGAGATTTTCCGGACATTTCCGATGTTCTGTCTATTGCCGTTCTGCGCATGCGCGGCAAATTACGGACATTTCCGGCATTTTCCGAGGCTCCGTATGGCCGCGCATGCGCAGAACGGCCGAAAGACGGCAAAAGAGGAGGAAAAATGGCGGAGGGTCCCTGCAGCGCCCCGTTCGTAAGTAGGGGTTGTTCGTAGGTCGGGCGTTCGTAAGTCGGGGACCCCCTGTATATATAAATTCTGTGTGAGTTTTCAATAAACAGTTCCAGTTCTCATACAAGCTATTGTCGGCTAGTCTTGTATGGTCGGCTATAATATCTGGTTTCTATGTCCAGACTGGAGGAAGCTGTATATCTTGCGGGGTGCTGGACGGTTCCGTCACAGTCCCCAAGCATGTTTGAAGCCATTTATTGTTGACTGACTCATTACCTCTACCGGAAGTCTATTCCAAGCATCAACTACCCTTTCAGTAAAACAATACTTTCTAAGATTAGTTTTCATTTTTCCTCCAGTTAGTTTGAGGTCCCCGTGTTCTTGATTTTGGCTTCGTATTGAAAAAACTGCCCTCCCTGAACCTTATTCACCCCCTTGATGTATTTACAGGTTTCAATCATGTCTCCCCTTTCCCTTCTTTCCTCCAGACTGTACACATTAGGTTCCTGAGGTCGTTTTTTGATATATTTTATCCCCCAGACCTTTCACCATTTGTGTTGGTCTCTGGGCTCATTCTATTTTATCAATGTCTTTCAGTAAATGAGGTTTCCAGAAGCACAGAGACCTCATTATGACATCAATGGGCCTAAAATAAGATATGTAATGAAATCAGAAAGGTTTTATTTAATAATTTTATTAGAATGTTGAAGGGGAGGAGGAACAGGGAAAGTGAAATATAAACAGATTTAAGATGTAGAATAATGATCTCCATGTAACGGAACGTCCCACACTCCGCTTGACTGCTTCTGTCTAATACCACTTCCTCCCGTCTGAATATAGATATTAGATATTATAGCCGCATATTACAACCAAGAACTAGGCAGGACTCATTTGGCTGCAAAGCTGGAACATGGACTGTTTATTTGAACAGAGGCACACAGAGATATACACTCAGGGGACAATCCCCCCTCCTTTGCATAATGAAACAGGGCGGGGTAGACTTTACTTCCACCAGTAGCATGACACAGGTGGATTCAAACTTCTCATCGGTAGACTGTCCTATCAGCAGGGGGAGCTGTTGGAGAAATTCCACCCTCCCTCCTCACAGCAGCTAATCCACATACACATATACATCCCATAATAGTTTGCTCCCAAGGCAGACACAAATAATAGAACAATGGGATACAGCCACACCTCAAACGATCTAGTAAAGAATCTACAACGGTATATGAGACAATATACAATATATTTATATATATATATATATATACACAATGTTCCAGTGTGGTTGTACAGTGAGTCTGATTAGTGCAGATCAGACTGGGGTTCTCGGTCACCCTGTGCCCCTAATAGACACAGGGTAACTTACACATAGGAGGGCCTGGGGAAGCTGGACAAGAAGATTCCAGTGCTCTCCAAGGTAAGCTGGGTTCCACAAGCCCCCTGCCCAAAGTGCCTCCCGTCACATATACGTCATAATTTTACCTATCATGTTCCATGTTTATACTCTAACTCCGGATGCAAAAAAAAACTGAAGCACACAAAAAAAGTGCACAGGGTGTACACTTGGCCCTCCTCTAAAGAGAAAGGAACCTGGCCCTGATTCCCTGGGGGGGGCGAGACTCCTGACAGGGACTGGGGTATTCGTGGCTTACCTAGTCGACATACCAGGCGAACCCCATTCTTCATGGCACCTGCCGAGGCAAGGTCCACCAAAGTTCTAGGTGGGGCTCCCCTGAAAGGAGACCCCATGGGAGGGGGAAAACCTGACTATAAGAACACATGCCTCCCCCCCCCCCCCCTCCATGACTTTCAGGGGAAGCCTGAGAACCTACACCCTACAAGTTGGGAATGTGCTGTGCAAAAACATACAGACATAAAAAAGAAGAATGGAGGAAAACGAGACGTTTGGCATACAAATTCCACCTGTCCTGATTACCTCTCTTGTTATCTACAATGTTTGCAATCTGTTGTAATATGATCAATGTACTTTTCAACATTTCTGCCATTTGCTGTGACTTCTTTATTTGATGTGCGCTTTTGACTTGCAAGTCATCGACCTTATGCTTTTATCTGTGTACCTGACAGCGGTCACAAGCTGCATTCTTTAAAACGTTTGAATAAAAATGCATAGAAAGTGAAAAATTACGCCTGTCCCAACCAGAGGTGACCCGTCCATTACAGTCACACGGTCGCCGCCCCCTCTATCAATGCCACCCCCTATATTACTGCATAGCATAGCATGAATCTATCCACGGCCGCCGCGGCCACCCCCTATTCATGTGTCCGACCCCTTTCAGGACGTTTTTTTTTTTTGAAGCACCTGATTAGAGCCATAGGCTCTACTATGCTTCAAAATAGGGTGGACGCAGAGCATTGCGCTCGGAGCCCACCCAGGTAGGTTAGAAAAGCAAATGAATATTTGCTCTTTTAACACTGAATCGCCTCTCTGCCAATCAGAAAGCGTTTCCCGATTGGCTAGAAGTTTGGGTGATCCTATTGGAAGCCTAGGAGGAGGGGAGGAGATGCACGGCAGAAGCCGCCGTGATCTCAGAAGAGGAGGGGACACAGGAGATGCTGCCAGATGCCCACCGCAGCCTGATCTTCTTCCTGATGTGCCTGCCACTGTGTGCCCGCCGATCCCTGCCGATGTGTGCCCACCGATCCCCGCTGCCGATGGGGTAAGTGCCAGTGGCCCGGCAGACAGCGGGGGGGGGGGGGGGGTTGTGGTGCCGGGAAGGGGGGTGGGGTTTGCCTACCCCCCAAACAAAAAAACACCAGCCGCCACTGGTCCCATCCAAAAGGCCCAGCCCAGGAGCTGCAAAATAAAGCGTGGCAGGGCGCTGTGACCAAGGAGCCATACTAAAATCATAGTGAGAGTGTGAGAGACTCCTAAACTGCCCTTCCAGGGGCACAATCGTTGTGGGCTTTTCCATGGTCCTTCGGGGCAACAGTGTTAATTTCAACGTCAAATTTCTATTTAGTTTTAGTTTTTTGACTAAAATGGAATTTTAGTTTTAGTCGTAGTTCAGTCACCTGAATTGTTTTAGTTATATTTTAGTCATCTGAATTGTTTTAGTTTTAGTCGTTTTTAGTTGTATTTTAGTCAACTAAAATCTCCAGTACATTTTAGTCAACTAAAATCTCCAGTACATTTTAGTCAACTAAAATCTCCAGTACATTTTAGTCGACTAAAATCAAATGGGTTTAGTTAACCGCTTGCCGACTGTATACTGTATATATATACGGCGAAAAGCGCACCAAAGTTGTTGCAAACAATACATTTCAAACCGCATCGCAAACGCAGCGTAGCAATGTTACATAGTTAGTCAGGTTGAAAAAAGACACAAGTCCATCTAGTTTATGGAAAAGTCACATAAGATTTAAAGGGAAGTACTTCCGATGTGCTTTTGTCACGCTGGAAATGTGCCTTCTAGAGCGGGAAATGCGAATAGGTGTGAGCCACTTAAAGAGGAGTTCCCCTTAAAAAAAATGTAAAGTCAGCAGCTACAAATACTGCAGCTGCTGACTTTTATAAATCGGACACTTACCTGTTCCAGGGTCCAGCGATGCGGAGGAAACGAAGCCCCGCTCGTTCCTCCCTCCGCTCAGCGGCGCTGGCATTCTAAGCCCCTGTACACACGGTCGGACATTCCGACCGCAAAATCCGTCTGATTTTTTCCGACGGATTTTGTCCGAAACTGGCGTTGCACACACACGGTCGGACAAAGTTGTCGGAAAATCCGGTTCGTTCGGAACGTGGTGACGTCCGTTCTTTACGACGGAACTACGCTCAAGCTAGTAGCCAATAGCTTTGGTCTCGTAATTTGATCTGAGCATGCGTGGCACTTTGTGCGATCGGAATTCTCTACAAACGATCGGACAAAGTCCGATCGGATTTTGTTGTCGAAAATTTTTTTCCGTCGGAATTTCCGATGGAAAAAGTCAGACACACGATCGGATTTTCCGACACTATAATCCGATCTGACCTTTTCAGTCGGATTTTCCTGACCGTGTGTACGGGGCATAACTGTGGACACCCGGCTGTGGCTTCACACCCGGGCACCCACGGCGCAAGCGCCGTGATTGGCCGCGCAGTCATCTGGGTCCTGTCACGTGTCCCAGATGACTGACAGGAGGGAGGGAGCCCTTCCTGCGCCGAGGGGAAGTGATGTCACCAGCCCGGGCACTGAAGGAGGCAGACTACGAGGAACCCCCTAGCAACAGGCATTTAGAGGTGAGTGAGTTTTTTTTTAGGAATTTTAACCACTTCAATACCGCCCACTGTCATATGACGCCCACAAGGTGAATCTCCCATCCTGGGTGGGCGTCATATGACGTCCTCAGATTCCCGGCCGCCTGGGGGGCGCGCGCGCGCGCCCGCGGCATCACTCGGGACCCGGTGCGAGTGCCCGGCGGCCGCGATGTCCGCCGGGCACCCGCGATTGCCCGTTGAAACAACGGGACCGTGCGGGACCGTGGAGCTGTGTGTGTAAACACACAGCTCCACGTCCTGTCAGCAGGGAGGAGACCAATCATGTGATCCCAGTACGGAGGAACACCGATCGGTCTTCTCCCCTTGAGTCCCCTCCCCCCACAGTTAGAGTCACTCCTATAGGGACACACATTAACCCCTCCAGCGCCCCCTAGTGTTAACCCCTTCCCTGCCAGTCACATTTACACAGTAATCATTGCAATTTTATAGCAACGATCGCTGTGTAAATGTGAATGGTTCCAAAAATGTGCCAAAAGTGTCCGAAGTGTCCGCCGCAATGTCGGAGTCACGAAAAAAAAAAATCGCAGATCGCCGCCATTACTAGTAAAAAAAAAAAAAAAAAAAATTCAATAAATCTATCCCCTATTTTGTAGACGCTATAAACTTTTGCGCAAACCGATCAATATACGCTTATTGCGATTTTTTTATACCAAAAATATGTAGTAAGAATACGTATCGGCCTAAACTGAGGAAAAAAATTGTTTTTTTTAAAAAAAATGGGATATTTATTATAGCAAAAAGTAAAAAATATTTGTTTTTTTTCAAAATTGTCGCTCTTCTTTTGTTTATAGCGCAAAAAATAAAAACCGCAGAGGTGATCAAATACCACCAAAAGAAAGCTCTATTTGTGGGAAAAAAAGCGTCAATTTTGTTTGGGTGTAACGTCGCATGACCGCGCAATTGTTAGTTAAAGCGACGCAGTGCCGAATCGCAAAAAGTGCTCTGGTAAGGAGGGTGTAAAATGGCCCGGTGCTGAAGCGGTTAATGATACTTTTATTTTTTGTGTGCAACACCACTTTAAGCTTTGCCTGGAAATGAAGTGACAATCTTTGGGGAGACATCGTAACATTATAGCGAGTAGACAACCCGCGGTGATAAAGCGAATCTCTACTTCTTCCTCTGAGGACTTTTCTGGGGTTTGTCTAATCATGGATTCTGCAGAAAAACACCCGGCAGACCCGGCCGAGGAAGAAAACCCGACTATTCAATTGAGTAAATACATTAGGAATGATCTGCAGGTCTTTATTAACCTCATCAATTTCCCCATCCAATAACGCTCTCTGGATGATATATCCGATGTTCCCAGGAAGTGGGGGGAGGGGGACGCCGAGCGCCTCTCACTGCCGCCGTCTCTCTGCTCTCGTAAATCCAGATGAATGACTCGATCATTGATTTGGAAAATACAATCGGCTCTATTTGTTCTCTTCCCGGGTGAAACTTCTGGCACTTTCCTGCCGCATGAGAAGCTGCACCTGGTTATCCCGCGTCATGCGCCGGTCGCCTTGGATCCCCTCCAGATCTCGGGTTAATGGTTAACCTATAGGTGTGTTGAGAGGGCACTGGGAGAGGTCGAAACGTAGCTTCTACACCCCAAATCTGTCTCTAAATTCCACCCTCTTATACACTATATTATCAAAAGTATTGGGACGCCTGTCTTTACTCGCACATGAACTTTATTGGCAGGGTCGGTGCTACCACTAGGAAAACTAGGCAGCCGCATAGGGCGCACAGCTGTCTAGGGGCACCCGGCCGCTGGTTTCTTTGGATGTCTGCATACCTTGCAGCATGTAACTAACTCAGTCCGACCAGTAGTGTAATTAGAGGTGCAGCACTGGAGCCAGCGCTAGAGGAAGCAGAGCCAATGCTTCCTGTATAGCGGTGCCTTCTGTCACATGGGCGGGGCAAAGGGGGTGGAGTCAGGGGTGGAGCCAATGGGGCGGCAAAATGAGGTTTCGCCTTGGGCAGTGATGGTGAACCTTGGCACCCCAGATGTTTTGGAACTTCATTACCCATGATGCTCATGCACTCTGCAGTGTAGTTCAGCATCATGGGAAATGTAGTTCCAAAAACATCTGGGGTGCCAAGGTTCGCCATCACTGCCCTAGGGTGTCAAAAATCCTTGCACCAGCCATGTTTATTGGCATCCCAGTCTTAGTCCGTAGGGCTCAATATTGAGTTGGCCCACCCTCTGCAGCTATAACAGCTTCAACTCTTCTGGGAAGGCCGTCCACAAGGTTTATTTTTTTTTTTTTTAATTTTTTTATTTATAACAAGGAAAGGGACCCTGTCGGGTCTATGGGAATGTTTGACCATTCTTCCTGAAGTGCACATTTGTGAGTGTGCCTGAGCTACTGTTAGTTTTACTTGACGTTGGATGTCCACAAGGTTTAGGAGGCCTGGCTCGCAGTCTCCACTCTAATTCATCCCAAAGGTGTTCTATCAGGTTGAGGTCAGGACTCTGTGCAGGCCAGTCAAGTTCCTCCACCCCCAAACTCGCTCATCCGTGTCTTTATGGACCTTGCCTTGTGCACTGGTCCAAATCATTTGGTGGAGGGGGGATTATGGTGTGGGGGTTGTTTTTCAGGGGTTGGGTTGGCCCCTTAGTTCCAGTGAAGGGAACTCTTAAGGCATCAACTCTCCAAGACATTTTGGACAATTTCATGCTCCCAACTTTGTGGGAACATTTTGGGGACGGCCCCTTCCTGTTCCAACATGACTGCGCACCAGTGTACAATGCAAGGTCCATAAAGACATGGATGAGCGAGTTTGGAGTGGAGGAACTTGACTTGCACAGAGTCCTGACCTCAACCCGATAGAACACCTTTGGGATGAATTAGAGCAGAGACTGCGAGCCAGGCCTTCTCATCCAACATCAGTGCCTGACCTCACAAATGCGCTTCTGGAAGAAGTGACTCTTGTGTGCTCACAGTCCATCTGTTATCTAGTAATTCCAGTGTGCCGGGTGACACCAAGTGCATTATCAGTCCACATGTCATCCAGTGACTCCAATGCCCCCAATGACTCCGATTGCACTCCCAGTCCACCAGTTATCTAGAGTCTCCGGTGAGTCCAGTGGCACCAGTCTGCTCCAAGTTCACATATCATCCAGCTGTTGTTAGAAACCAAGAGGCCCCATACAGCCAACCTAAATGGGCCCCCCAAACACAGCTTACTATACTTCTATTATGAATGAACACAATGAGTGATCGGTACTGATCACTCGTTGTGCACATTCAGGGCTGCCGTTAGAATTGACGGGGGCCCATACAGCCTACCTGACAGGACCTCCTTCCCCCTGCTGGTGACCCCTCTAGTGATATAAAGATCCATATAGAGGAATCAGGATCTCCTTCCTCCTCCTGGTGACCCCTCTAGTGATATAAAGATCTCTATATAGAGGAATCAGGACCTCCTTCCTCCTGCTGGTGACCCCTCTAGTGATATAAAGATCTATATAGAGGAATCAGGACCTCCTTCCTCCTCCTGGTGATCCCTCTAGTGATATAAAGATCTATATAGAGGAATCAGGACCTCCTTCCTCCTCCTGGTGACCCCTCTAGTGATATAAAGATCTATACAGAGGAATCAGGACCTCCTTCCTCCTTCTGGTGACCCCTCTAGTGATATAAAGATCTATATAGAGGAATCAGGACCTCCTTCCTCCTCTGGTGACCCCTCTAGTGATATAAAGGTCTATATAGAGGAATCAGGACCTCCTTCCTCCTCTGGTGACCCCTCTAGTGATATAAAGAGATCTATATAGAGGAATCAGGACCTCCTTCCTCCTGCTGGTGACCCCTCTAGTGATATAAAGATCTATATAGAGGAATCAGGACCTCCTTCCTCCTTCTGGTGATCCCTCTAGTGATATACAGATCTATATAGAGGAATCAGGACCTCCTTCCTCCTGCTGCTGACATAAAGATCTATATAGAGGAATCAGGACCTCCTTCCTCCTCCTGGTGATCCCTCTAGTGATATAAAGATCTATATAGAGGAATCAGGACCTCCTTCCTCAATGCTGGTGACCCCTCTAGTGATATAAAGATCTATATAGAGGAATCAGGACCTCCTTCCTCCTTCTGGTGACCCCTCTAGTGATATAAAGATCCATATAGAGGAATCAGGACCTCCTTCCTCCTCTGGTGACCCCTCTAGAGATCTTTATAGAGGAATCAGGACCTCCTTCCTTCTGCTGGTAAAGGTCTATATAAAGGTCTATATAGAGGAATCAGGACCTCCTTCCTCCTTCTGGTGACCCCTCTAGTGATATAAAGATCTATATAGAGAATCAGGATCTCCTTCCTTCTCCTGGTGACCCCTCTAGTGATATAAAGATCTATATAGAGGAATCAGGACCTCCTTCCTCTTCTGGTGATCCCTCTAGTGATATAAAGACCCCTCTAGTGATATAAAGATCTATATAGAGGAATCAGGACCCCCTTCCTCCTCCCGGTGATCCCTCTAGTGATATAAAGGTCTATATAGAAGAATCAGGACCTCCTTCCTCCTTCTGGCGATCCCTCTAGTGATATAAAGATCTATATAGGAGGAATCAGGACCTCCTTCCTCCTGCTGGTGACCCCTCTAGTGATATAAAGATCTATATAGAGGAATCAGGACCTCCTTCTCCTGCTGGTGACCCCTCTAGTGATATAAAGATCTATATAGAGGAATCAGGACCTCCTTCCTCCTGCTGGTGACCCCTCTAGTGATATAAAGACCTATATAGGGGAATCAGGACCTCCTTCCTCCTCCTGGTGACTCCTCTAGTGATATAAAGACCTATATAGAGGAATCAGGACCTCCTTCCTCCTTCTGGTGATCCCTTAAGTGATATAAAGATCTATATAGAGGAATCAGGACCTCCTTCCTCCTGCTGGTGACCCCTCTAGTGATATAACGATCTATATAGAGGAATCAGGACCTCCTTCCTCCTGCTGGTGACCCCTCTAGTGATATAAAGATCTATATAGAGGAATCAGGACCTCCTTCCTCCTCCTGGTGACCCCTCTAGTGATATAAAGATCCCTATAGAGGAATCAGGACCTCCTTCCTCCTGCTGGTGACCCCTCTAGTGATATAAAGATCCCTATAGAGGAATCAGGACCTCCTTCCTCCTGCTGGTGACCCCTCTAGTGATATAAAGATCCATATAGAGGAATCAGGACCTCCTTCCTCCTCCTGGTGACCCCTCTAGTCATATAAAGATCTATATAGAGGAATCAGGACCTCCTTCCTCCTCTGGTGACCCCTCTAGTGATATAAAGATCTATATAGAGGAATCAGGACCTCCTTCCTCCTCTGGTGACCCCTCTAGTGATATAAAGATCTATACAAAGGAATCAGGACCTCCTTCCTCCTTCTGGTGACCCCTCTAGTGATATAAAGATCTATATAGAGGAATCAGGACCTCCTTCCTTCCTCTGGTGACCCCTCTAGTGATATAAAGAGATCTATATAGAGGAATCAGGACCTCCTTCCTCCTTCTGGTGACCCCTCTAGTGATATAAAGATCTATATAGAGGAATCAGGACTGGCTCTGAAAGTATTTAACCAACTGGGACATGATAACAATCAGTAAGTTAGTATTTTGATAAGGAAATCAGCAATGGCTGCCCCCATGTCCCTCTCATGACAGGTGTTTAAAAGGAGTAGTTGTTACTCTGTCAGTAGGTGGCGCTCTGATCCGGCGCAGGTCACACAAACGTCATGCAAACTGCACCTTTATTCTTGCTGCTCGAGCACTATGGGCACTATGGGCGCCCAGGCAGGGAGAGCCTTGACCTCTGTACAGGACATACTGTGCCGGCCGTACACTTCATCTACAAATATTACACAGGCTGATGTGTGTACAGTCACTGCAGATACACAACGAGGCTCCGAGCCAAGGCACATTCTGTGTATACAGAGATAGAGACTATAGGGAACTCCCACGGGGGACACAGGCAGAAATAAGAACCCGACAGGGGCTCAACCCCTCACCGCTCCAGCCAAACACAAAAAAATCGTTTTGAAATTTTAGGTGTTTACATGTTTAAAACAGGTTTTATTGATAGAAAATTACTTAGAACCCCCAAACATTGTTTTTTTTTTTCTAACACCCTAGAGAATAAAATGGCGGACGTTGCAATACTTTTTTTCACACCGTATTTGCGCAGCGGTCTTACAAGCGCACTTTTTTTTTTGGAAAAAAAAAAAACTTTTTTTGAATAAAAAAATAAGACAACAGTAAAGTTAGTCCAATTTTTTTATATATCGTGAAAGATAATGTTATGCCGAGTAAATTGATACCCAACATGTCACGCTTCAAAATTGCGCCCGCTCGTGGATTGGCGTCAAACTTTTACCCTCAAGAATCTCCACAGGCGACGTTTAAAAAAATCTACAGGTTGCATGTTTTGCGTTACAGAGGGAGGTCTAGGTCTAGAATTATTGCGCTCACTCTACCGATCGCGGCGATACCTCACATGTGTGGTTTGACCACCGTTTTCATATGCGGGCGCTACTCACGTATGCGTTTCGCTTCTGCACGCGAGCTCGGCGGGACGGGGCGCATTTAAAAATGAAAATTCATTTTTTCAGATTTATTTTACCTTTTTATTTTTTATTTTTACACTGTTCTTTTTAAAAAAAAAATTAAAATTGTGTCACGTTTATTCCTATTACAAGGAATAAACGTGAGCTCGGCAGGACGAGGCGCTTTAACAAATTTTATTTATTTTTTTACTTGATTTTATTTATTTTTACACTGTTTTAAAAAAAAAATACAAATTGGGTCATTTTTATTCCTATTCCAAGGAATAAACGTGAGCTCGGCGGGACGAGGTGCTTTAAAAATATATTATTTTTTTTCTTATTTATTTTACTTGATTTTATTTATTTTTACACTGTTTTAAAAAAATAAATAAAAATTGGGTCACTTTTATTCCTATTACAAGGAATGTAAACATCCCTTGTAATAGAAAAAAAGCATGACAGGTCCCCTTACATATGAAATCTGGGGGGTCAAAAAGTCCTCAGATCTCATATTTGGACTTAAATGCAAAAAAAAAAAATGTAAAAAAAAAACGACATTGAGAAAATGTGCCTTTACGAGGTATGGGCGGAAGTGACGTTTTGACGCCGCTTCCGCCCTGCTATGGTATAAAGACGGGTGGGGGACATCTTAGCCTCACTCGTCTCCATACCCAGCAGAGGAAAGGACCCGATCGGGGTGGGGGCACCTCTCCCGCCGCCGATAACGAATCTGCCACGGAGACCACCATTATCGTAAACACGACCGGCGCCTGAAGAGATGGATATATCGGTTGTGGCAGCAGCTGCTGCCGTTACGGAGATATCCCTCTTCAAAAAAGGGACGTACATCGCCGTGCGCTGGTCGTAAAGTGGTTAAGAATATAAAAAAAATAAAAACTATATATTTATATATATATATATATATATATATATATTTTTTTTATTTTTTCTCTTTCTTGGACAGAATGGAGATAAATGTGAAAGAAAACTGTATCTGGAAAGTATGTATATGAAATATGTATTTTGTTTGTTTTTGAAGATAAAAAATTAATTAAAAAAGCCCTTTTTTTAAAAAAATTTTCCCCTTTTTTTAAACTAAAAAAAAATGCCAACTGCCTACATGAACAGCTTGTCATGTAGACAGACGGCACTGTTCAAAAGCCGCGCCGCCTCCTCCCGCACGTCCGTGATAGGCGGACACTAATTTTCCCAGCAGCGCAGTGTTCCGCCTATCACGGATGTTCTCTCATTCTCATCTCATGGACGAGGATGAGATGAGATCCGTGATAGGCGGAACACTGCACATGACTGCTTGGAAAACCGAGTGTTCCTCCTATCACGGACGAGGAGGAGGAGGAGGCGCGGCTTTCAAACCTGCAATGGCGCCTGGAGCCTCAGCGCGTACGAGGGACACCGCACACCGGACACCGCACACCGCACACTGGACACCGCACACCGAGGGACAGCGGCCCCTGAGGGACGCGGGACACCGGATCGATCTGTCACAGGTAGGCTGCACTGGGGACACGGGGGGGTTGTATAGGACACAGGGGACATGTAGATGGGCATTTGGTGACACTTTTCCACGTACAGTAGCTGCTCCATTTCCCCCCCTCGGCTTATACACGGGTCATTAACTTTTCCCATTTTTTTGTGGTAAATCAGGGGCCTCGGCTTATACTCGGGACGGCCTATACTCGAGTATATACGGTATATGTATATGAAATATGTATTTTGTATGTTTATTAAAAAAGTACTGAATTAAAAAAAATAAAAATAAGAAAAACTGAACAAAAAATCCAACTGGGTAAGTAGGACCCCCTCATAACGACTGCAACAGCTGAATCTCTGAGAGATATCAAAAGCTGTCAGGGTTTCAAACCCAATAGAAATTTCAGTTTAGATCAGCTAAACTTTTGGGTTAGGGGGTTATGGTTAGGGTTGGGGTTAGGGTTAGGCTGTTATGGTTAGGGTTGGGTTTAGGGTTGGGGTTGGGGTTAGGGTTAGGCTGTTATGGTTAGGGTTGGGTTTAGGGTTGGGGTTGGGGTTAGGCTGTTATGGTTAGGGTTGGGTTTAGGGTTGGGTTGGGGTTAGGGTTAGGCTGTTATGGTTAGGGTTGGGTTTAGGGTTGGGGTTGGGGTTAGGCTGTTATGGTTAGGGTTGGGTTTAGGGTTGGGGTTGGGGTTAGGCTGTTATGGTTAGGGTTGGGGTTAGGGTTAGGCTGTTATGGTTAGGGTTGGGTTTAGGGTTGGGGTTGGGGTTAGGGTTAGGCTGTTATGGTTAGGGTTGGGTTTAGGTTTGGGGTTGGGGTTAGGGTTAGGCTGTTATGGTTAGGGTTGGGTTTAGGGTTAGGCTGTTATGGTTGGGTTTAGGGTTGGGGTTGGGGTTAGGCTGTTATGGTTAGGGTTGGGTTTAGGGTTGGGGTTAGGGTTAGGCTGTTATGGTTAGGGTTGGGTTTAGGGTTGGGGTTGGGGTTAGGGTTAGGCTGTTATGGTTAGGGTTGGGGTTAGGGTTAGGCTGTTATGGTTAGGGTTGGGTTTAGGGTTGGGGTTGGGGTTAGGGTTAGGCTGTTATGGTTAGGGTTGGGTTTAGGGTTGGGGTTGGGGTTAGGGTTAGGCTGTTATGGTTAGGGTTGGGGTTAGGGTTAGGCTGTTATGGTTAGGGTTGGGGTTAGGGTTAGGGTTAGGCTGTTATGGTTAGGGTTGGGTTTAGGGTTGGGGTTAGGGTTAGGGTTAGGCTGTTATGGTTAGGGTTGGTTTTAGGGTTGGGGTTGGGGTTAGGGTTAGGCTGTTATGGTTAGGGTTGGGGTTAGGGTTAGGCTGTTATGGTTAGGGTTGGGTTTAGGGTTGGGGTTAGGCTGTTATGGTTAGGGTTGGGTTTAGGGTTGGGGTTGGGGTTAGGGTTAGGCTGTTATGGTTAGGGTTGGGTTTACGGTTGGGGTTGGGGTTAGGGTTAGGCTGTTATGGTTAGGGTTGGGGTTAGGGTTAGGCTGTTATGGTTAGGGTTGGGTTTAGGGTTGGGGTTAGGGTTAGGCTGTTATGGTTAGGGTTGGGTTAAGGGTTGGGGTTGGAGTTAGGGTTAGGCTGTTATGGTTAGGGTTGGGTTTAGGGTTAGGCTGTTATGGTTGGGTTTAGGGTTGGGGTTAGGCTGGTATGGTTAGGGTTGGGTTTAGGGTTGGGGTTGGGGTTAGGGTTAGGCTGTTATGGTTAGGGTTGGGTTTAGGGTTGGGGTTAGGGTTAGGCTGTTATGGTTAGGGTTGGGTTTAGGGTTGGGGTTGGGGTTAGGGTTAGGCTGTTATGGTTAGGGTTGGGTTTAGGGTTAGGCTGTTATGGTTGGGGTTAGGCTGTTATGGTTAGGGTTGGGTTTAGGGTTGGGGTTAGGGTTAGGCTGTTATGGTTAGGGTTGGGTTTAGGGTTGGGGTTGGGGTTAGGTTTAGGCTGTTATGGTTAGGGTTGGAGTTAGGGTTAGGCTGTTATGGTTAGGGTTGGGTTTAGGGTTGGGGTTAGGGTTAGGCTGTTATGGTTAGGGTTGGGTTTAGGGTTGGGGTTGGGGTTAGGGTTAGGCTGTTATGGTTAGGGTTGGGGTTAGGGTTAGGCTGTTATGGTTAGGGTTGGGTTTAGGGTTGGGGTTGGGGTTAGGGTTAGGCTGTTATGGTTAGGGTTGGGGTTAGGGTTAGGCTGTTATGGTTAGGTTTGGGTTTAGGGTTGGGGTTGGGGTTAGGGTTAGGCTGTTATGGTTGGGTTTAGGGTTGGGGTTAGGCTGTTATGGTTAGGGTTGGGTTTAGGGTTGGGGTTAGGGTTAGGCTGTTATGGTTGGGTTTAGGGTTGGGGTTGGGGTTAGGGTTAGGCTGTTATGGTTAGGGTTGGAGTTAGGGTTAGGCTGTTATGGTTAGGGTTGGGTTTAGGGTTGGGGTTAGGGTTAGGCTGTTATGGTTAGGGTTGGATTTAGGGTTGGGGTTGGGGTTAGGGTTAGGCTGTTATGGTTAGGGTTGGGGTTAGGGTTAGGGTGTTATGGTTAGGGTTGGGTTTAGGGTTTTGGGGTTGGGGTTAGGGTTAGGGTGTTAGGGTTAGGGGGTTGGGGTTAGGGTTAGGCTGTTATGGTTAGAGTTGGGTTTAGGGTTGGGGTTGGGGTTAGGGTTAGGCTGTTATGGTTAGGGTTGGGTTTATGGTTAGGGTTTTCCCTTGAAGAACAAGGCTAGGACTCAGGGATTGGAATAGGGACCTGCTCCAAAGGTCAAAAGGTCAGAAGGTGTGTCCCCCAGAGGTCAAGGGTCAAGAGGCCTGGCTGACCCACCCCCACCAAAGTGTTTTCCGCCTACCCCAACTAAGTCGGGGAATGAACAAGTTGGGGAAATTCCCGGTGCCTCAAAACAAATAGGTGTGAAAAGACTAATGCCGCGTACACACGATCGGAATTGTCGTCGGAAAAAGCTCTGATGGTGTTCCCGACGGAATTCCGCTCAAACTGTCTTGCCTACACACGGTCACTCCAAATTACGACCATCAAGAACGCGGTGAGGTACAACACTACGACGAGCCGAGAAAAAATTAAGTTCAATGTTCCGAGCATGCGTAGGAATTTTGTGCGTCAGAATTGCTACAGACGATCGGAATTTCCGATAGAAACTTTTTCCGTCGAAAAATTGAGAACATGCTCTCAAATTTTTGCTGGCGGGAATTCGGCTAGCAAAATTTCAGATGGAGCCTACACATGGTTGCATTTTCCGATGAAAAGCTCTCATCAGTCTATTGCTGGCCGAAATTCTGATTTGGGGCATAACAGTTCTTTTTTCTTTTTTGGAAAGTATCCACAGCCACAGAGTAAAAAAGACTGTCCTCCGCCAGCCTGCTGCAGAGGGGGACCCTTGCTCTCTGTATGGAAGCAGAGAACCAATCAGCTAAATACATTCTAGGATCATCCAAAAAAATGTTCAATGTTCTACAGTTAGTTTTCTTTAGAAAGCAGCCACAACCTGAGTGAGAAGGCCTGTCCCCTGCCAGCATGCTACAAAGAAGGACCCTCGTACTGTGTGTGGAAGCCGTGCTCTGTGAGCAAAGCACAGATTTGCAGTTCATGAATACAGAACTGAAACTCGGGAAGCTGAAATCCACAGTAGCCAATCAGATTGTTGTTCTGTTATCCCAGGGAAGTAAAGGTGAACTCTGATTGGCCATCGAAGATAAACGTTTAGCTTTGTTTTATTTTTATTTTCAGTCATGCCACTGGATAATTATTGCTTTATCTGTGCCCTCCCACCCGACACCCAGATGTCCACCATTGGTGTGCCCGGCAGGCTGAGCCGTGTCTTGTCAGAGATGTCATGCCATTCTCTGGATGGAGTCCACGAGGAACCATTGAAGTCAGTAGGATGTCTCTCTATTATAATTGCACCCTGTTCCTCCACTTTCTCTTGCCTTACATCCTCTGCAGGACAGATCTACAATCTATAACACTATAATCTCTGTGTCCGGCTGCTTCTACCCAAATACCATTGTCACTATTCTCCCAGGACACTTGTAGAGGCACCAAGAAATGCGTGCCTTCCACGTATCTGAATCAACGAATTGCAAATCTGGCCACGCACATCGCAATCAGACTCTACAATGTAAGATTATCAGCGCAGTCCCAACAGTGCCCACCAGTGCTGACAATCTGTGCCCACCAGTGCCTCCTCATCAGTGTCCCCTATCCGTGCCGCCTACCAGTGCCCATCAGTGCCTCCTCATAAGTGCCCATCAGTGCCTCCTCATCAGTGTCACCTATCCGTGCCACCTACCAGTGCCCATCAGTGCCTCCTCATAAGTGCCCATCAGTGCCTCCTCATCAGTGTCACCTATCCATGCCACCCACCAGTGCCCATAAGTGCCTCCTCATAAGTGTCCATCAATGTCACCTATCCATGCCACCTACCAGTGCCCATCAGTGCCTTTTCATAAGTGCCCATCAGTGCCTCCTCATCGGTGTCACCTATCCATGCCACCTACCAGTGCCCATAAGTGCCTCCTCATAAGTGTCCATCAGTGTCACCTATCCATGCCACCTACCAGTGCCTATAAGTGCCTCCTGATAAGTGCCCATCAGTGCCTCCTCATCAGTGTCACCTATCCATGCCGCCTACCAGTGCCCATTAATGCCTCCTCATAAGTGCCCATCAGTGCCTCCTCATCAGTGTCACCATGCTGCCTACCAGTGCCCATGAGTGCCTCCTCATAAGTGCTCATCAGCCCCTCCTCAGCAGTGTCACCTTTCCATGCCGCCTACCAGTGCCCATGAGTGCCTCCTCATAAGTGCTCATCAGCCCCTCCTCATCAGTGTCACCTTTCCATGCCACCTACCAGTGCCCATAAGTGCCTCCTCATAAGTGCCCACCAGTGCCTCCTCATAAGTGCCCACCAGTGCCTCCTCATCTGTGTCACCTATCCAATGCCGCCTACCAGTGCCCATCAGTGCCTCCTCATCAGCGCACATCAATGAAGGAGAAAAATTACCTGTTTGCAAAATTTTATAAAAAACTTTTTTTTTTTTAATTTAAAATTTTCGGTCTTTATTCATTTATTTAGCAACAAATTAAAAACCCAGTGGTGATTAACCACTTCCACACCGGGCCGATTCTGGCACTCCTACATGTAAAAATCATCACTTCTTTTGCTAGAAAATGATCCAGACCCTAGGGAAAAAAATGGCGACCGTTGCAAGTTTTTTGCGCAGAAATTTTCAAACGCGTTTTTTCTTTTGGGAGAAAAAAAAAAACACTTTCATGAATTAAAGAAAAATAAAAAAAAAATATTTACCCAACAACACAATATAATTTCCGCACTTAAAAATCTCCATAGGCTACGCTTTATTTTATTTTTTTACAGGTTACCAGTTTAGAGTTACAGAGAAGGTCCTGTGCTAGAATTTTTGTTCTCTCTCCAACATTCGCGGCGATATCTCACGTGTGTGGTTTGAACGCCGTTTTGTGCGAGCATGAGAGGATGGGGGGCACTTTAAAATCATTTTTTTTTATTTTTCTATTTAATTTATTTTTATTTTTTACACTTTCCCTTTTTTTTTATCACTTTTATTCCTATTACAAGGAATGTAAACATCCCTTGTAATAGGATTAGGGCATGACAGGTCCTCTTTATGGAGAGATCTGGGGTTTATAAGTCCCCACATCTCTCCTCTATGATGGAAAGCCTGAGATTAAAAAAAAAAAAAACGATCTCAGGCTTTCCAGCAAAAAAAAAAAAAAACGCCAGTATTTACATCTGCTGGCACCGGAAGTGACGTCATGACGTCGTGCCCAGCCTCCGAGGGTCATAGAGATGGCCAGGGACCAACTGGACCTAAACCCTATTGAGCATCTGTGGGGCATCCTCAAATGGAAGGTGGAGGGGCGCAAGGTCTCCAACATCCACCAGCTCCGTGATGTCGTCATGGAGGAGGGGAAGAGGACTCCAGTGCCAACCTGTGAAGCTCTGGTGACCTCCATGCCCAAGAGGGTTAAGGCAGTGCTGGAAAATAATGGTGGCCACACAAAATATTGACACTTTGGGCCCAATTTGGACATTTTCCACTTAGGGGTGTACTCACTTTTGTTGCCAGCGGTTTAGACATGAATGGCTGTGTGTTGAGTTATTTTGAGGGGACGGCAAATTTACACTGTTATACAAGCTGTACACTCACTACTTTACATTGTAGACAAGTGTCATTTCTTCAGTGTTGTCACATGAAAAGATAGAAGAAAATATTTACAAAAAATGTGAGGGGTGTACTCACTTTTGTGAGATACTGTATATTCCTCAACAGCCACAAAGGATATAAAATCTACTGTGTTTGCACCAAATGCCTTTGCAAACCCAGGTTTTGCTTTGTAAAAGTAGCAGTAACATCATCACTGTGCTGTGCATAGCCCCATGCAGAGAGCAGAGCTGTGGGAGGGGCTCAGTCAGCAGGCCCCACCCACTGTAGAAAACTACAGGATGGGGGTGGAGATAAGACCAGTCCCCCTGTATAGAGAGCGGCGGTGATTTGTCTTGGCCGCCATTGACAGAAAACCCATAATTTTACAGCTGTCATCAAAGCAGCTCAACCTCCCTTCCCTCTCGCATGGGAAAAACAAAAAAGACAAAAAATTTGATATAAAAATTGTATCAAATACTTTAACTGCTTGCCGCCCGCCCCACTGTCATATGACAGCGTCCCAGAACGAGCGCTCAGTGCGGCGATTGCTAGAACATGGCGATCTCTGGATCTCTGGATCTCTTTAACCATGTGATCAGCTGTGTCCAATCACAGCCGGTCACATGTAAACCAGGAAGTGCCGGTAATCGGCGCTCCTGGCCTCCCACTGACAGAGTGTGAGGAGAGGAGAGACGATCAGTGGCATCTTCTCACAGGGGGGGCATCTAGGCATGTGATCATCGGTGCCCTGATTACAATAATGTAAAATAGTGTCACAAATCAGTGCCCACCAATGCCAGCTATCTGTGCCCATCAGTGGCAGCAATCGGTGCCCACCACTGCCCACAAGTGCCACCAATCAGTGCCCATTAGCGATGCTAGTCAGTGCTGCCCATCAGTGCCCATCACTGCTGTCAATCAATGCCCATCAGTAATGCCCATCAGTGTCGCCCATAAGTGCCACCCATCAATGCCCATCAGTACCACCTATCCGTGCCGCCTATCAGTGCCCACCAGTGCTGCCTATCAGTACTCAACAGTGCTGCTTATCAGTGCACACCAGTGCCGCCTATTAGTGCCCATCAGTGTCACATAACAGTGCCCATCAGTGCCTCCTATCAGTACTCATCAGTGCCACATATCAGTGCCACCTATCAGTGCCCATAAGTGCGGCATATTAGTGCCTCCTCATCAGTGCCACCTAATCAGTGCCCATAAGTGACACCTCATTAATGCCCACCAGTTCAGCCTATCAGTGCCCATCAGTGCCGCCTCATCAGCGCACATCAGTGAAGGCGAAAAATTACTTAGTTACAAAGTTTACTGACAGAAATAAAAGTAAAAAACATTTTTTTTTCAAAATTTTTGGTTTTTTTTTTGTAAAAAAAAACCATCAGTGATTAAATACCACCAAAAGAAAACTCTATTTGTGTGAAGAAAACGCTAAAAAATGTGTTTGGGTACAGTGTAGCACGACCGCGCAATTGTCGCTCAAAGTGCGACAGCGCTGAAAGATGAAAAATGGCCTGGGCAGGGAGGGGGTGAAAGTGCCCGGTAGGCAAGTGGTTAATCTGTATTTTTTTAAAACTGTGCCCAGTTAGCCTGCCGGACCCGGTCACAGCAGTGACCTACGCATTTCACCTGCACAGAGCCAAGGAGACTTCTCCATCCTGACAATGATGGGTCATCATACTACAAACCGGACTGATAAGATCTGAACAAAGAGATTAAGAACTCATTAATGGATTATGGAGTCTTTTCCTTTAAATCCATTTTATCCACCATTACCCCGGATCACAAAAGGAGAGTGATGTTACTTGGAGCCGTAGCCAATCAGAACAGGGTCACATGAGCTTTGTAAAAATGAGTAGGGGGCTGAGGTAAGGCCAAATCTTCATGCAACATCTCCGACCCGTAAAAAAAACCAACAGCCGAGTCGTTTCTCCAGCGCGTAAAACTGAATACAAAGTGGGGTTTTCTGAGCAGCACCGTCAAAACATCAAAGCAAAAAAGGATGTAGCTGCTGACTTTTAGTATAAGGACACTTACCTGCCCCTGGATCCAGCAATGTCCTCACCTGAGCCAATTCGTCAATCCCTTGTTTACATCCCTTGTAATAGAAATAAAAGTGACAGAATTTTTTTTTTTAAATGAACAGTGTAAAAATTTAAAATAAAAGATAAAATAAATAAGAAAAAAGAAAAATTTTTTAACCCGGCCTGTCCCGCCGAGCTCACGTGCAGAAGCGAACGCATACTTGAGTAGCGCCCGCATATGAAAACAGTGTTTAAACCACACACGTGAGGTATCGCCGCGATCGGTAGAGTGAGAGCAATAATTCTAGCCCTGGACCTCCTCTGTAACTCAAAACATGCAACCTGTAGAAATTTTTAAACATCGCCTATGGAGATTTTTAAGGGTAAAAGTTTGTCGCCATTCCACGAGCAGGCGCAAATTTGAAACGTGACGTGTTGGGTATCAATTTACTCAGCATAACATCATCTTTCGCAATATAAAAAAATTGGGCTAACTTTACTGCTGTCTTATTTTTAATTCAAAAAAGTGTATTTTTTCCAAAAAAAGTGCGCTTGTAAGACGGCTGCGCAAATACGGTGTGACAAAAAGTATTGCAACGGCCGCCATTTTATTCTCTAGGGTGTTAGAAAAAAAAATGTATAATGTTTGGGGGTTCTAAGTAATTTTCTAGCAAAAAAAACGTCAACTTGTAAACAACACATCTCAAAAAATAGGGCTCGGTCCTTAAGTGGTTAAGCATAGAAGATCAATGCTTCACTTTGTTGGTCGAAGGTTAAAAAGTTACAAAGTAGATACCAAAGCTTACGTGTTTCAGCCCTGAGTGGGTCTTAATCATAGCAGAGTGAGATCGCCAAGACAACATCGCATATAAAACCTCCAGACCCAATAGGATTTGGATTGGAGGTGCAAATGAACCCCTGCTCCACCAGAACACCAGAACACAAACAATGGCAAATTATCTAGATGAAAGAAAGCTGTGGCAATATATCACCAATTATAAAACAAGACTTCTATACAAAACACAATATGTAGCTTTCAAAGACAGGCATGGTGTCCACAAGCAAACAATATCTCCTATTGAAGGAACAGACTAATGTCACATAGTTGATTTTTAACCCTTGCGGTACACGAGTTTCTAGATCGTGGATCCACCATGCCTCTCGTTTCCTATGAAAAGGATCACCTCCCCTAACAGTTTTGATCACCTCTTCTGTGCTGTAGAATTGGAATCCAAATAAACAGCCCGCATGAAGGTCTCTGAAATTGTCGAGACGCGCTGACTCTTGTTCTTAACCCCTTCAGCCCCGGAAAAATTGACCCCCTTCCTGACCTGGCCATTTTTTGCGGTACGGCACTGCGTCGCTTTAACTGACAATTGCGCGATCGCGCTACGTTGTACCCAAACAAAATTGGCGTCCTTTTTTTCCCACAAATAGAGCTTTCTTTTAGTGGTATTTGATCACCTCTGCGGTTTTTATTTTTTGCGCTATAAACAAAAAAATAGCAACAATTTTGAAAAAAAAAAAAAACATTTTGTACTTTTTGCTATAATAAATATGCCTAATTTTTTTTTTAAAAGAGCAAATTTTTTCCTCAGTTTAGGCCAATACGTATTCTTCTACATATTTTTGGTAATAAAAATTGCAATAAGCGTATATTGATTGGTTTGCGCAAAAGTTATAGCGTCTACAAAATAGGGGATAGATTTATGGCATTTTTATTATTATTTTTTTTTACTAGTAATGGCGGCGATCTGCGATTTATATCAGGACTGCGACATTATGGCGGACACATCGGACACTTTTGACACATTTTTGGGACCATTGGCATTTATGCAGCGATCAGTGCTATAAAAATGCACTGGTTACTGTGTAAATGTCACTAGCAGGGAAGGGGTTAAACACTAGTTAACTATGTTCCCTATGTGTGTGTTCTAACTGTGGGGGATGGGACTGACTATAGGAGATGACAGATCGTTGTTCCTAGCTAGTAGGAACTCACAATCTGCCTCTCCTCAGATATGACGGTTCGCGGGATCGTGCCGACCTGCTGCAGTATAATGACGGCGGCTGGTTGGCAAGTGGTTGAAGCGGAACCTTCAGTCATTTTTTCATCTATTAAATCTTCTGCTCTTGTTGTTGATTTAACTTTGTATAGTAAAAAAAAAATTCTGCCAGTAAATCCCTTATATAGCCCACTTCCTGTTTCTTGTCTGGTCATTAGCCTAGGCTTATGACATCATACACAGCTCTCTCTCTCACTCTCATGAGAGTTTGACAGGAAGGGAGGGGGGGGGTGAGTCATAAGAGGGTCAATGAGAGCTGCAGAGCTGGAGTTGTGCCTCTGTGTGTCTGTGTAAATCCAGGAAGTGAACAGGCAGCAGCTTCAGCTGCCCACAGTTAAAATGGATGCAGCCAGACTCAGTGGAGGGAGATTTCTGCAGAAAATTTGGCAAGTACAGATTTACAGTATATATAAAATAATATGCAAAGTGGTTGGAGGGAAGCTTCAGAATGGCAAAGATGTTTATATATATATATATATACACATATATATTTTGTTTTTGATCAGTTTTGTGTGGACTTCCCTTTTATATGTATTGTAATACCTGGAAGGTGAATCACAAAGCCTCGTGTCTCTACAGTCACTTTTATTGTTTGACTAGAGAAAATATAATTTCTGTAGAAGAGCTGGAAATGCCGCATTCCGTGTAGTGTGTAAAGTTTGACTTGCCTCTCCAACATTGCAAGAGAAATCACAAGTCGGTATTCACCATCCGTAGGTGTCACTGAGGCCTGTTAGACCCCCATACACACTATTAGATTTTCTGCAGATTTTTGTCTTCAGATTTACCGAAACCATGCAGTGCAAGGGCCTGCCTGATTGCATAAAAATTGAAACTCTTAAGGTTTGCCCTCATGTTATATGTGTATGGGGGTCTTAGTATGGGATTTGCAGTTTATATCTTCATTGCTCCGGGCCGTACAAGAGATGCCTGCAAACTGCCTGAGGACTTCTTCAATGGTCAGCCCACCCAAAACTGCCCCTGGCTGGAGAGATAAACCCCGACAGTCACTTCTCTGTCTCAGAGAGAGTGATATCCCTGTGCTGAGTTCCCGGATCTGTCCACCTGTTGTGCCCATTATGAGGGGTTCCCACCATCCCTGTGCTGGGTTTCCGGGTCTGTCCACCTGCTGTGCCCATTATGAGGGGTTCCCACCATCCCTGTGCTGAGGTTCTGGGTCTGTCCACCTGCTGTGCCCATTATGAGGGGTTCCCAGCATCCCTGTGCTGAGTTCCCTGGTCTGTCCACCTGCTGTGCCCATTATGAGGGGTTCCCACCATCCCTGTACTGAGTTCCCTGGTCTGTCCACCTGCTGTGCCCATTATGAGGGGTTCCCAGCATCCCTGTGCTGAGTTCCCTGGTCTGTCCACCTGCTGTGCCCATTATGAGGGGTTCCCACCATCCCTGTACTGAGTTCCTGGGTCTGTCCACCTGCTGTGCCCATTATGAGGGGTTCCCACCATCCCTGTGCTGGGTTTCCGGGTCTGTCCACCTGCTGTGCCCATTATGAGGGGTTCCCACCATCCCTGTGCTGAGGTTCTGGGTCTGTCCACCTGCTGTGCCCATTATGAGGGGTTCCCAGCATCCCTGTGCTGAGTTCCCTGGTCTGTCCACCTGCTGTGCCCATTATGAGGGGTTCCCACCATCCCTGTGCTGAGGTTCTGGGTCTGTCCACCTGCTGTGCCCATTATGAGGGTTTCTCACCACCCCTGTGCTGAGTTCCCGGGTCTGTCCACCTGCTGTGCCCATTATGAGGGGTTCCCACCATCCCTGTTCTGAGTTACCTGATCTGTCCACCTGCTTTGTCCATTATGAGGGGTTCCCACCATTCCTGTGCTGAGTTCCCTGGTTTGTCAACCTGCTGTTCCCATTAGGAGGGTTCCCACCATCCTTGTTCTGGGTTTCCTGGTCTGTGCATCTTCTGTGCCCATTATGAGGGGTTCCCACCATCCCTGAGCTGAGTTCCCTGGTCTGTGCACCTTCTGTGCCCATTATGAGGGGTTCCCACCATCCCTGTGCCGAGTTCCCGGGTCTGTTCATCCGCTGTGCCCATTATGAGGGGTTCCCACCATCCCTGTGCTGAGTTCCCTGGTCTGTCCACCTGCTGTGCCCATTATGAGGGGTTCTCACCATCCCTGTGCTGGGTTCTCGGGTCTGTCCACCTGCTGTGCCTATTATGAGGGTTTCCCACCATCCCTGTGCTGAGGTTCTGGGTCTGTACACCTGCTGTGCCCATTAAGAGGGTCCCCACCATCCTTGTTCTGGGTTCCCGGGTCTGTCCACCTGCTGTGCCCATTATGAGGGTTTCCCACCATCCCTGTGCCGAGTTCCCGGGTCTGTCCACCTGCTGTGCCCATTATGAGGGTTCTCACCATCCCTGTGCTGAGTTCTCTGGTCTGTCCACCTGCTGTGCCCATTATGAGGGGCTCTCACCATCCCTGTGCTGAGGTTCTGGGTCTGTACACCTGCTGTGCCCATTAAGAGGGTCCCCACCATCCTTGTTCTGGGTTCCCGGGTCTGTCCACCTGCTGTGCCTATTATGAGGGTTTCCCACCATCCCTGTGCCGAGTTCCCGGGTCTGTCCACCTGCTGTGCCCATTATGAGGGGTTCCCACAACCCCTGGGCTGAGTTTTCTTGGTCTGTACACCTGCTGTGCCCATTATGAGGGGTTCCCACCATCCCTGTGCTGAGTTCCCAGGTCTGTCAACCTGCTGTGACCATTAGGGGGTTCCCACCATCCTTGTTCTGAGTTTCCTGGTCTGTCCACCTGCTGTGCCCATTATGAGGGGTTCCCACCATCCCTGTGCTGGGTTCCCTGGTCTGTCCACCTGTTGTGCCCATTATGAGGGGTTCCCACCATCCCTGTGCTGAGTTCCTAGGTCTGTCCTCCTGCTGTGATACTGGAAGACCAATCCACTACCCATCTTCAGTGTTCTGGATGAGGGAAGATGGTTCTCATCCAAGATTTTACAATACACGGCCCCGTCCATTGGCCCCTCAATGTGGCAAAGTTGGTCTGTACCTTTAGCAGAGAAACAGCCCAAAAGCATCATGTTTCCACCTCCGTGTGTGACTGTAGGGATGGTGTTCTTAGGGTCATAGTCAGCAGTTTTCTTCCTCCAAACACGGCGAGTCGAGTTAATGCCAAAGAGCTTAATTTTGCTCTCATCTGACCACAGGACTTTCTCCCAATCCTTCTCCGAATCATTTAGATGGCATGACTGTACATGGGCCTTCTTAAGGAGGGGGACTTGCCGTGTTTGGAAGAAGAAAAATGCTGACAATGACCCCAAGAACACCATCCCTACAGCCAAGCACGGAGGTGGAAACATGATGCTTTGGGGCTGTTTCTCTGCTGAAGGTACAGGCCGACTTTACCACATTGAGGGGCCAATGGACGGGGTCATGTATTGTACAATCTTGGATGAGAACCTTCTTCCCTCAGCCAGAACACTGAAGATGGGTCATGGATGGGTCTTCCAGCATCACAATGACCCAAAACATACCGCCAAGGCAACAAAGTCATGGACTTGGGTTTCAGGCGTCTCTCTGCGGATGAGAGAACCTTTAGGAGGAGGGAAAGATTGTGCCTTTAATGTGGCCAGGCAGTTCTCCAGACCTTAATCCTATAGAAAATTTATGGAGCTGAAACTTCGAGTTGCCAAGCGACAGCCAAGAGACCTTAAGGATTTAGAGAAGATGTGGACCAAAATCCCTCCTGAGATGTGTGCAAACCTGGTCAAGAAACGTCTGACCTCTGTGATCGCCAACAAGGGCTTCTCCACCAAGTACTAAGTCATGTTTTGCTTGGGGATCAAATACGTATTTTACTCACTGAACTGCAACTCAATTTATAACATTTATATTGTGTGTTTTTTTCTGGATTTTTGGTTGATATTCTGTCTCTATCATTTAAAATACACCTATGATAAAAATGATAGACCCCTCATTTCTCTATAATGCCCTGTACACACGGTCGGAAATTCCGACCACAAAATCTGTCGGATTTTTTCCTACGGATTTTGTCCGCCGCTGGTGTTGCATACACACGGTCGGACAAAGTTGTCGGAAAATCCGATCATTCTGAACGCGGTGACGTTCGTTGCGTATGACGGAACTACGTAGAGGCTATTGGCCAATAGCTTTGGTCTCGTAATTTGATCTGCGCATGCGTGGCACTTTGTCCGTCAGAATTCTCTACACATGATCGGAAAAAGTCCGATCGGATTTTGTTGTCGGAAAATTTGAGAGCAGGATCTCAATTCTTTTCCGTCGGAAATTCCGACGGAAAAAGTCAGAAGGAGCCTACACACGATCAGATTTTCCGACAACATGATCCGATCGGACATTTTCCGTCGGAATTTCCGACCGTGTGTACGTGGGCATTAGTGGGCCAAGGTACAAAATCTGCAGGGGATCAAATAATTATTTTCCCCCACTGTATATATAAATGTCACCACTAATGCCCCGCACACACGGTCGGAAAATCCGACCACAAAATCCATCGGATTTTTTCCGACGGATTTTGTCCGACACTGGTGTTGCATACACACGGTCGGACAAAGTTGTCGGAAAATCCGATCATTCTGAATGTGGTGACGTTTGTTGCGTACGACGGGACTACGTAGAGGCTAGTAGCCAATAGCTTTGGTCTTGTAATGTGATCTGAGCATGCGTGGCACTTTGTCCGTCGGAATTCCCTACACACGATCGGAAAAAGTCCGATAGGACTTTGTTGTCGGAAAAAAATTTGAGAGCAGGAGATAAAACTTTGTCTGTCGGAAAATCCGACGGAAAAAGTCTGATGGAGCCTACACACGGTCGGAATTTCCGACAACATTGTCCGATAGGACATTTTCCGTCTGAAAATCCGACCGTGTGTATGGGGCATTACAGTTACAGCGGACGCAGCCTTAAATTCGCTATGCGGGAATAAATGTTTTATCAGAAGATTTATCTCTGTACATGTGTGTTCGGAATGACCTCAAAGACTGCTTGTCTACCAGACGTCCCCATCTGCTCCCTCATTGCCCCCCTGGCCTGTCCCTCCGCAGCTGTGCAGTCTCCCTCTTATCGCTGCAGATCTAAGTGTTATGTGTTCACAGATCTCCCTCAATGGCGGGATGGTGAGCCGCCCTCCCCGGGGCGCTGAGAGCGAAGGATCTTCATGTCCTCATCCCATCTGTTTCCATCACACTTCCTACATCTGGTGCCACCATCAGATTGCTGCGACGGGTACAATCTAATTATAATACATCCTGCAGGCCGGCCAGGGAACGGCCAATCAGAAGACGGACGCCGGCTTTCCAGGAACGAGAAGCTTTCATTGGGCGCTACGACCAATGAGAGAAGGCGATTGGAGCCACGAGGAAACTATTTTTTTGACTGATATCAAAATATGTAAAACAGAAGAAGACAATTCTGCCCATAAAACTTCAACTCTTCAATAATATTCTATAATGTACATTAAAAATACTATAATGTAAAATAATAAATGTATTTATTACATGTATTTATATAGCCCTGATTTACATATTGTATATTTGCATCAGACCCTACCCCAAGGAGCTTACAATCTAAGTAGGTCCCAATCTCACATACATACACACGTGTGTACAGTCTCTGCTCCCCGCAGAGACGCAATTATTGTGCTTTCGCAAATAAGCCCACGGGCTCTGCTTGTCCTTCGGGTCCTGGTAAAGACCATCTGCACACGTGGAGGGGATTCAGGGACGGCACAAGGGGTGGGCAGGAGGGGCACTGTGGTATCATGTGAAGTGGGAAGGCGCCGTGAGGAAATTGGAGGGGAGGGGGATTTGTTTTGGAAGGGGGGATTTGGGGGACAGCAGGTGGTAAGTATTGTTCTAGGAGGGGGATTTAGGGGGGGGGGGTGGGTTGTGCTAGGAGTGGTTATTTAGGGGGAAAGAGGATTTGTGCTAGAAGGGGGGATTGGGGCGGGGATGTGCTAGAAGATGGGATATGGTGGTGAGGAGGGGGGTGGGAAATTGTGCTAATTGGGCTTTTTGGGGGGATTTGTGCTAGGAGTGGAAATTTAGGGGGGGGGGTTGTGCTTAGAGGGGGGTTTGGAGTGGGGGGGAATGTATACTCGGAGAGGAAATTTGAGTGACAGGATTTATGTTAGGAGGGGTGATTTATTTATTTTTTTGGAGGGGGAGGCATTTGTGATGGGGGGATTTGTAGGGATGGCGGGGCTGTCAAACCAAACTGAGACAGAAGTACAGTTAAATCACACTTGTTTAATAATAAAAGTAAAAAGAACAAACGTAGTCAAAACATAGCCAGAGTTAAGTAACTGGAACGGATAGTCAGCCAAGCCAGACGTCAGGGATCAATGTAGTGGAACAGCAAGCAGGATCTGTAGCCAGAAGGGATGCCAGCAACAGGAACAGGAATGCAGGAGATAGTCTCTTGTGATGTTGACCAAGGCAAAGGCAGAGATCCACTGGACTGGATGTCTTAAGTAGGCAGGACTGACGAGCAGGATATCATCAACAGCTGAGTAACTGTGGAGAGATAGGAGCCGGCAATTAGCCGACACCTGAGCGGCCAGCTCTGAGAAGGAAGGGCTGAGCCCAGCAAAGATTTGTTCTGGGAAAGGGAATTGCAGCAGTGGGGCTTGATTTGTACTGCTTAGAGGGGAAATTTATGCTTAGGGGTAATCACTCCGATTAGTGCCCAGTTTTTTTTTTTGGGGGGGGGGGGATTTTTGCTCACACATCTTTGGGGGGGGGGGGGGGGCTCACAGTGTGGCATGTTCGTCCGGGGCTCTAGATAACCTTGTCCTGGCACTGAGGGGATTTTCCATGCATGTGCAAAGACAAGGAAGGTTTCGGACTCTCCTAGTGGTGGTCTATGCATGTGCACAGAAGACTTATTTTCTGCGTGGGCGGCCGAAAAAAAATGGCGCATGGGCAGATGTGCTGCAGGGCTCTCACGCTCCAGGGATCTTATCTCAGGTCTCTGGGACCGGTCGGATCCCCTCAGGTGTTTCTGCACATGTGCCGGACCCCTTGCGCATGCGTGGACTCATCACGGACCCATGCCAGGCACCCAGTGGCATCACTAGGGTTGGCGTCACCTGGTGTGGTAAAACATGGTGTCACCCCCCCCCCCCCACAGTGCGCATTCCCAAATCGGCCCCTGTAAATGATGCATTCGGTGCCGGTGCACTGATCCGTCCGCTGTCACAGATGTGGGTGACACCATCACGGTTGGGTAGGGTAGGTCACCTCCTAATTGATGGTGTCACCCCCTTTGGTGGGTGTCACCCGGGTACGCTCTGCACCCCCATAGAAACACCACTGCAGACATTGGTACCGTTTTTTGCACATGCGCAAGATCCTGCGGTCTGCCTCTTATGCCCCGTACACACGGTCGGAAAATCCGACCACAAAATCCATCGGATTTTTTCCGATGGATTTTGTCCGACACTGGTGTTGCATACACACGGTCGGAATTTCCGACAACATTGTCCGATAGGACATTTTCCGTCGGAAAATCCGACCGTGTGTACGGGGCATTAGGATGAGTGACGTAGGAATGGGCCGGCTAGTTTGGGGCCAGCTGCGCATGGTCACACCCTAAACCGTC
>CM053027.1:16749018-16824018 GCA_028564925.1 Lithobates sylvaticus | reverse complement strand
TTTCAGGTCTTGCCTCAGATTCTCAATGTGATTTAGGTCTGGACTGAGACACATGAATATGCTTTGATCTAAACCATTCCATTGTAGCTCTGGCTGTATGTTTAGGGTCGTGCTAAGAAGAAGTAGAACAAGAGAAGAAGGCAGCGGCGGCGACAGAAGAACCGAAGAGCGGGACAAGACCCCCTGAAGTCGGAACAAGACCCCCGGACGGCGGCGACGACAAAGAAGAAAGCCGGGCTCCTCGGCTAGTAAAAGAGCTAGCAGAAGATAGCGGAGGAGTCCGATTAAAAGAACCTCCCAAGACAGAAGAAAAAAAGACCCCCCAAGAAGGAAGAAGACCCCCGGAGCTGTGTAATAAAGTATTTTTAAAACTTGTGCTGTTTTTTTATTTACACTTTTTTCCCCAGGTGAATGGGTAGGGGTACATCGTACCCCATACTCACTCACATAGGGTGGGGGGCCGGGATCTGGGGGCCAGGGTTGTCGGGAAGAGGCCCTTGTCCTCATCAGATAAGGGTCTGTTATCGATATTGGGGGGACCCTCACACCGTTTTTTTGGCGTAGGGGCTTCCCCTTAAAAACCATACCATGCGACGGGGCTCGCAAGGTGTCAATCTCGCCAATAAAAGCGGCGAGATTGACTTCCTTTTCTAGTCCCGTCATAACTCATCACGTTCTAAATGAACGGACTTTGGTCCGTGTGTGGGCAAGTCCGTTCATTTGGAAGTCCGTCGGAACTCCGCCGGAATTCCGGCGGGAACTCCGTCGGACCTAGTCTGCTGGAAAGTCCGGTCATGTGTGGGCAAGTCTGTTTATTCGGAAGGTCCGTCGGAACTCCGCCGGAATTCCGGCGGGAACTCCGTCGGACCTAAGCCCCATACACACGCGCGGATTATCCGAGGACCAGGTCCGTCAGACCATGTCCGTCATACTTTGTCCGATGTTGGTTTTGCGTACACACGGTCGGACAAAGTTGTCGGAAAATCCGATCATTCTGAACGTGGTGACGTTTGTTGCCTACGACGGGACTACGTAGAGGCTAGTAGCCAATAGCTTTGGTCTTGTAATGTGATCTGAGCATGCGTAGCACTTTGTCCGTCGGACAACGGTACACACGATCGGATTTGGTGTGATCGGACCGTGTTGTCGGAAAATCTATCCAGCAGGAGATAGGACTTTGTCCGTCAGACAATCCGACGTACACTGTCCGATGGTGCATACACACGGTCTGATTTTTCAAAAACATTGTCCGATCGGACAGAATCCATGAAAAAATCCGACCGTGTGTATGGGGCTCTAGTCTGCTGGAAAGTCCGGTCGTGTGTACAGGGCATAATAGTTGTCCTGTGGACAGACTCTCCCACCTGAGCTGTGGATCTCTGCAGCTCCTCCAGAGTTACCATGGGCCTCTTGGCTGCTACTTTGATGAATGCTCTCCTTGCCCGGCCGGTCAGTTTAGGTGGACGGCCATGTCTTGGTAGGTTTGCAGTTGTGCCCATACTCTTTCCATTTTCGGATGATGGATTGAACAGAGCTCCGTGAGATGTTCAAAGCTTGGGAGATTTTTCTATAACCTAACCCTGCTTTATACTTCTCCACAACTTTATCCCTGACCTGTCTGGTGTGTTCCTTGGCCTTCATGATGCTGTTTGTTCACTAATGCCCTGTACACACGACCGGACTTTCCGGCAGAAAAGGTCAGCCGGAATCATTCTGTCAGAAATTCCGATCGTGTGTGGGCTTCATCTGACTTTTTCTTTCTAAAATTCAGACGGACCTAGAAATAGAACATGTTTCAAATCTTTCCGCCGCAACCAGTTCCTATCGAGAAAACCGCTCGTCTGTATGCTGTTCCGCGGACCAAAAATGACGCAAGGGCAGCTATTGGCTACTGGCTATTGAACTTCCTTTTTCTAGTCCCATCGTACGTCATTGCGTTCTAAACGATCGGACTTGGGTGTGATCGTGTGTAGGCAAGTCCGTTTTGGCGGAACTCCGTCGGAACTCTATCGAAAAGTCCTTCGGAGTTCAGTCCGACGAGAAGTCCGCTCGTGTGTATGCGGCATAAGGTTCTCTAACAAGCCTCTGAGGGCTTCACAGAACAGCTGTATTTATACTGAGATTAAATTACACACAGGTGGACTCTATTTACTAATTAGGTGACTTCCGAAGGCAATTAGTTCCACTAGATTTTAGTTAGAGGTCTGATTACAAATGCACCTTTCACATATTTATTTGTAAAAAAAATGTTGAAAACCATTTATCATTTATCAACCATTATGTGCCACTTTGTGTTGGTCCATCACATAAAATCCCAATAAAATACATTTTACGTTTTTGGTTGTAACATGACAAAATTTGGGAAATGTCAAGGGGCATGAATACTTTTTCAAGGCACTGTATATATATATATATATATATATATATATATATATATATATATTTTTTTTTTTTTAGCAGAGACTCTAGAGAATAAAATGGTCCTCCAATATCATAGAGGCAATCAGAGACGATCTGCTGCGTGAACCGGGCATCGTTGGTAAAAACGGTAAGCCTGAGAAACACCAGCGGGTGGGGGGGGGGGGTGTTGCTTCTGAAAGCAATCCAGTGGCTAATTAGCCCCTTGGACCACTTTCATGAGAAGAAAAAATGAAAAAACAAATCATGGGGTTACACAATACATATATACAGTATGCCTATTGCAGTCGGCAAGTACAGAATCTCCAGCTGTTGCTATACCACTAGTCACCAGCACTGCCGCCCATGTGAAAGAGCCCTTTAAGAGCAATAATGCAAGCAGTGGGCTGGCTCTTGGGAGGAGTTATATAAATATGAAAATGCCTGCGCATAAAAGCGATCATTGAAATATATTCCTCAATAGGCGCAGAGGATGCAACTCCACTGTGTGTGAACCAAATGCCCTTGCAAACCCAGATATTACTAGACATGTGCACAACAAAAAAATTTGTTTATTTTCGTTTCGTTTTTTTCGTTTCCGTTGATTCATAAATTCGTAAGTCGTCGGTGTTCGTATTCGTAACGATTCGTATTTTCGTAGGAGTTATTTTTTCGTTGATTCGTTTTTCCGTTAGTTTAATGTTCGTTTATTCGTTTATTCGAAATTCGGACGCATTCAGATTTATTCGTACATTCGTAACATTCGTAGATTCGTAATCGGAGCGTAATTCATAATTGTATGTAATGTGAGACACGGAAAATTATTTCCGTACGAATGTACGAATTTTTTCGCTCAATCCATTCGAAGCACGTTAAGCAGCGCCATTGTAAGAGACACGGAAAATTACGAATCGCAAAAAAAAAAAAAGTTACGAATGTACAAATTTTTTTCGTTCAATCCATTCGAAGCACGTTAAGCAGCGCCATTGTAAGGGACACGGAAAATTACCAATTCACAAAAAAAAAAAAAAAGTTACGAATGTACGAATTTTTTCGTTCATTTTCATTTTCGTTGTTCCTGTTTTCCTTTTTCGGATTTTCTTCATTCGTACATTCGTTGTTTCTAATTTGGTTTTTTCGGATTTTCGTTATTTTCGGATTCGTTCGATTCGAACGATTCGTTATTCGTTAAAATTTTTAGCGAATCGTTCGTTCATTCGTACGATAACGAATGAACGAAAATAATGAAAAAAACCGAGAAAAAAAAACGGAACGAATTGCACATGTCTAGATATTACCTTGCAAATGTAACAGAGACATCATCACTGTGCTGTACATAGCTTTAGCAAAGCTGTGGGAGGGGCCCAGCAGGCTCCACGCAATAGAAGCTGCCTGCAGAAAACTATAGAAGGGGGGCGGAGACAAGACCAGTCACCCTGCACAGGGAGATAGAGCAGCAGTGAGCGGTCTTTACTACAGGAAGTCTCACACTCATCCAACAGATCTGGAAGAAATACACAGGAACAAGGGGTGGGCAGGAGGGGCAGCTGCCCCAGGAGCAGTGAAGCAAGGGGGGCAAAGAGAAGACACAGGGTGGTACAACCATTCTACAGCGTGTAGTTACAGTGGGAAAGAGGGCGCAGTTCTGGACCCTTGCCCTGGGCACTGGACAACCCTGTGCCGGTACTGGAAATTCACAAAGCACACCAAGATTCAAGCATGCACATGACAAATGGATTTAGATGATATTTGCTTATCCTGAAGATCAGGGGTCAAGTCCTGGGGAAAAAAGTGTGGGAACTCCCACCCAAGATCCACTCCCCCACCAAAAAAAAAAACTCTGCAGGGCTCCAACACACACACTCGCTGCTATTCCAACCCTTCACATATTTCCACATAAACTTCCCTCCTGGCATTAAACTTTGCCAGGTATTGTGCTCAGCTTACCACCCCAAACTGATGTTCCTCCCTCAGCTCACCTCTCTCCCTGCATGTCCTGTGAGCAGAATAGCTGTGCTCCTCCTCTGGGTTCTCTCATCATATGGCACTGAAGATAGAGGAGGGGGGGGGGGATTCAGCGGGACACACAGAGCAAGTATGCAGGAGACTGGGGGTGGGGGGATGAGGAGACAGAAAATCAGGAGGGGCTGGTGGGGAGGAGCGCATCACGAGAGGTCTGACTAAACACGATCTCTTAGCAGTAGGGACCTGATCTACCCGTCAGCTAGCTGTGATTGACAGGTAGATCGAAGTGGAAGCTGTCATGGGGCCCCCCACTGGCAATGCCTGAAGGGTCAGTCCACCCCTGGTGTGCGTCACTTACTATTGCGAGCTGTGTCAGCGGCTGCTGGTGTAGCACCTGCCACACAGCTCGCATGCTTCAAAGTCTTGCAGGACACATCTGCTAAAGGGAACTGAGTTCCTGTTGTGGAAAAAGTACAGGAACTCCGTTCCCATGCGTTCCCGCAGGACTTGAGCCCTGCTGAAGATCAGGTTTAAGTGCTCACCATAATATTTTTCAATGGTTAAATTAAATTAATGAATTAAATAATCGTGGACGATTCTCTAAGTCCTCTATGTCTCCTTTGTCGGTCACATTATCATATATTCAATATTCGTACAGATTGACGCACTGATAAATGTCACCCAAAGTAATGCTACCGAAGATAAAGGTAAGACAAATGGCACCAATCCATCGGCTTGTGTTCACACTGATATCCATAGCTGTTCCGGGACCTTCGCCAAGAGATAATGTTCTTCATAACCACGCAGACACGGCTACAATGTGTTATAATGGAATTATGAGCGGTAATATTAACCCTGCAATTATGGCTGGCCTGACCTTTCACCAAGACATGGAGGAAAATCTCATAATAACATGAAATTTACCGGGATATAGACTGGCATGGTGATGTCAGTGTGGTAAAGGGTAATTATTGGTCAGGTGTAATCTTGGTGTTATACGATCTATGTGAACTTTAGAGCCACCAAATACCGACATGGATGGGAGATGAATGTTGCACCAACCTTGGCGGACACGTTGACTATCTTGTGTTCCTCAATCATCACCACTCAATCAATCAAACACATCCACTATGGAGGAGGAAGATTAGTCAGACTTATAAAGCTCATCTGATTACTACGGTTGCATTCTCTCAGGTATCCCCTGGGAAGGCCCCCCCCCCCCATGCCCATCAGGGAGATCTCCCAGGTGATCCCTGGGAAGGCTACGTCACCGGAGCCCATCAGGGAGATATCTCTCAGGTGCCTCCTGGGACGGCTACGTCACCAGTGCCCATCAGGGGGATCTCTCAGGTGCCCCCTGGGAAGGCTACGTCACCAGTGCCCATCAGGGGGATCTCTCAGGTGCCCCTTGGGAAGGCTATGACATCAGTGCCTATCAGAGAGATCTCTCAGGTGCCTCCTGGAAAGGCTACATCACCAGTGCCCATTTAGGGGGGTCTCTTAGGTGCCTCCTGAGAAGGCTATGACACCAGTGCCCATCAGGAAGATCTCTCAGGTGCCCCCTGGGAGAGCTATGACAACAGCGACTATCAGGAAGATCTCTCAGGTGTCCCTTGGGAAGGCAAAGTCACCAGTGCACATCAGGGAGATCTCTCAGGTGTCCCCTGGGAAGGCTATGTCAACAGTACCCATCAGAGGGATCTCTCAGGTGCCCCTTGGGAAGGCTATGACATCAGTGCCTATCAGAGAGATATCTCAGGTGCCTCCTGGAAAGGCTACATCACCAGTGCCCATCAGGAAGATCTCTCAGGTGTCCCTTGGGAAGGCTATGTGACCAGTGCACATCAGGGAGATCTCTCAGGTATCCCCTGGGAAGGCTGAGTCACCAGTGCCCATCAGGGGGATCTCTCAGGTGCCCCTTGGGAAGGCTATGACATCAGTGCCTATCAGAGAGATCTCTCAGGTGCCCCTTGGGAAGGCTATGTGACCAGTGCACATCAGGCTACATCACCAGTGCCCATTTAGGGGGGTCTCTCAGGTGCCCCCTGAGAAGGCTATGACACCAGTGCCCATCAGGAAGATCTCTCAGGTGTCCCTTGGGAAGGCTATGTGACCAGTGCATATCAGGGAGATCTCTCGGGTGTCCCCTGGGAAGGCTATGTCACCAGTGCCGATCAGGGAGATCTCTTAGGTGACCCCTGGGAAGGCTATGTCACCAGTGCCCATCAGGGAGATCTCTCAGGTGCCCCCTGGCAGGGCTATGACAACAGAGACTATCAGGGAGATCTCTCAGGTGTCCCCTGGGAAGGCTATGTCACCAGTGCCTTCCACATAGATCTCTCAGGTGTCCTCTGGGAAGGCTATGTCACCAGTGCCTTTCAAGGAGATCTCTCAGGTGTCCTCTGGGAAGGCTATGTCACCAGTGCCTTCCAAGGAGATCTCTCAGGTACACCCATTAAGGTCCCAGGTGGTCCTATGTAACCATGTAAAAATGGCCATACCTAAACTTCATCTTTTAGGGGGGCAGGGGTGGAGTCGGGGCACTTTAACGGGATGAGATTTGATCATTTGTTTGAAGTAGAAATTTAGGGCAAAATGTTGTGTTCTTTAATTTTGTATATGGTAGGGGAGAGTTACAACCCCAGGCCAAAAACCCTTGTTTTTTTTTTGTTTGTTTTTTTTGCCACCTGTGTCCCACTGGGGAGATTTCCTTTTGCTTCCTATCAAATTGCCAAAACAAGAAGTGAGGGAATCCCTGGGTGTGGCCCTATTGGTAGGTTTCCCCTCAATTCCTGTTTTTGGCGACCACCCAAAATTTTGAATTTTCTTTTCGTTCTTTGCGATAGCCTAGGTAAGGTATTAATTTGGTGATTTCATTTATTAATCATTGCAGGGCGGAAGCGACGTCAAAACGTCACTTCCGCCCACAGCTTCTTAAAGGGCCATTTTTTTTGTATTTTTTTAAATGACGAAAATGTTTTATTTATTTTTTTTATTGCATTTTAGTGTAAATATGAGATGTGAGGTCTTTTTGACCCCCCAGATCTCATATTGAAGAGATCCTGTCATGCTTTTTTTCTGTTACAAGGGATGTTTACATTTCTTGTAATAGGAATAAAAGTGACACAATTTTTTTTTTAAAAGAACAGTGTAAAAATAAAAATTAAAAGGTAAAATAAATAAGAAAAGAAAAAAATTAAATTTTTGAACGTACCCCGTCCCGACGAGCTCGCGTGCCCGCATATGAAAACGATGTTCAAACCACACATGTGAGATATCACCGCAATCGGTAGAGCGAGAGCAATAATTCTAGCCCTAGACCTCCTCTGTAACTCAAAAAATGCAACCTGTAGGATTTTTAAACGTCGCCTATGGAGATTTTTAAGGGTAAAAGTTTGTCGCCATTCCACGAGCGGGAGCTCAATTGTGAAGCGTGACATGTTGGGTATCAATTTACTCGGCGTAACATTATCTTTCACAATATAAAAAAAAATTAGGCTAACTTTACTCTAACTTACTTTTAAAATAATGACACCCTGTCACAGGGTCCAGCGACGTGGGCACCCGAGGCCGAACCGTCCCTCGGTCCTCGGATGATGCCGCCGCCATCTTGGGTATGGGAATCAGGAAATGAAGCGTTGCGGCTTCACTTCCCGGTTCCCTATTGCGCATGCGCGAGTCGCGCAATGCAATAGGAATGCTCCCCGCTGTCTCTGGGACCCGTGTGTGTCCCAGCAGACAGCGCGGCGGGACAGGAAGAGGCATAGACTCCCGTGCGAGTCTATGCCCGGAAGTGGGTGCAAATACCTGTCTTAGACAGGTATCTGCACCCCCCTCCCCCCTGAAAGGTGCCAAATGTGACACCGGAGGGGGGGGGGGGGGTTCCGATGAGCGGAAGTTCCACTTTAGGGTGAAACTCCGCTTTAACCACTTCCCGCCCCATCAGTGCCGCCCCATCAGTGAAGGAGAAAACAACAGAATATAAACAGAAACAAATAAATTTTTTTTTCACCCCGCTTTAAAGTGGTGTTGCACACACACACAAAAAAAAAAAAAAATCATTAAAATTCCTAAAAAACATAAAAAATAAAACATTTGGAATTTTTTTTTTAACTCACCTCTAAATTCCTGTTGCTAGAGGGTCCCTCGTAGTCTGCCTCCTTCAGTGCCTGGGCTGGTGACATCACTTCCCCTCGGCGCGCAGGTCCCAGATGACTGCGCAGCCAATCACGCCGCACGGCGCCGCTCGCGCACACGCAGTGGGTGCCTGGCTGTGAAGCCACAGCTGGGTGCCCGCAGTTACAATCCCGGCGCCGCCGAGTGGAGGGGGGGGACGAGCGGGGCTTCGTTACCCCCGCATCGCTGGACCCTGTAACAGGTAAGTGTCCGATTATTAAAAGTCAGCAGCTCCAGTATTTGTAGCTGCTGACTTTTAATTTTTTTTTTTTTATTGGAAACGCCTCTTTAAGTGGTTAATGACACCCCCATTTCGGCTCGCATATCGCACTGCGAACTGTCAGTTTCGGACATGAATCGGATCGCATGGGTGTGACCACCCATGCAATAGACATGTGCAATTCGTTTCGTTTTTTTTTTTGTTTTTAGTTTTTTTTCGTTATTTTCGTTCATTCGTTATCGTACGAATGAACGAACGATTCGCTAAAAATTTTAACGAATAACGAATCGAACGAATCCGATTAACGAATCGTTCGAATCGAACGAATCCGAAAAACAACGAAAATCCAAAAAAAACAAATTAGGAACAACGAATCTACGAAAGAAGAAAATCCGAAAAACGAAAACAGGAACAACGAAGATCAAAATGAACGAAAAAATTTGTACATTCGTAACTTTTTTTTTTTTTGTTGAATTGGTAATTTTCCGTGTCCCTTACAATGGCGCTGCTTAACGTGCTTCGAATGGATTGAATGAAAAATTCGTACATTCGTAACTTTTTTTTTTCGATTCGTAATTTTCCGTGTCTCTTACAATGGCGCTGCGTAACGTGCTTCGAATGGATTGAACGAAAAAATTCGTACATTCGTAACTTTTTTTTTTTTTTTTCGATTCGTAATTTTCCGTGTCTCTTACAATGGCGCTGCTTAACGTGCTTCGAATGGATTGAACGAAAAAATTCGTACATTCGTAACTTTTTTTTTCGATTCGTAATTTTCCGTGTCTCTTAAATGTAATAATAGCATACACATTACATAACATTATGAATTATGCTCCGATTACGAATCTACGAATGTTACGAATGTTACGAATGTACGAATAAATACGAATGCGTCCGAATTTCGAATAAACGAATAAACGAAAATTAAACTAACGGAAAAACGAATCAACGAAAAAATAACTCTAACGAAAATACGAATCATTACGAATACGAACACCGACGACTTACGAATTTACGAATCGTTACGAATCAACGGAAACGAAAAAAACAAAACGAAAATAAACAAATTTTTTTGTTGTGCACATGTCTACCATGCAATACGATTCTGGTGCAGAGCAAAAAAAAAAGGGTCCCGTGCGAGTTTGGTCCGAATGCGATGCGATCTCAGCCATACTATCTGTATGGCTGAAATCGCATCGCACGGACTTTGCATGTGATTTGCACTGCGCAGTGTGGTGCGATCTCGCAGAGTGCAGTAGTATGAACTCAAATAACAAAGTTTTGCAGATCTGCTAATAACTTTAAAACAAGTTTTTCCGCATTCCCTTTTCTTCTACTTTTTTTTTTTTAAATTTCATATTCTCCAGTTGAATGTCTCGGGCGTAGGATGGGCTGAACGAGATGATATAAAAACAAGTGACTCAGCTATGTACACATTGTACACCACACACATACAAGCTGGAAGATCATAAAAGAAGTAAACGAATTCCTCACAAAGATCGCCAATAAACTATATATAAATATATATATCAGAAAGAGAAGAATCAGAGAACAGGTCGTGTTTTTCTCCCGTTTTGATGATTACAAAGGACAGGGCCATCTTTAGTATTGATTGGACCCTGGGCAAAACTTTTCTTGGCACCCCCCCCATGCAGTTTCACTCTCCACATGCTCTGAGACAATAAATAGCAGCTAGACTCAAAATCAGTTTACTGAATCAGATCAGGCAGCTATTGTGATTGGTTGCCAGAGGTTACAGTGTATCATTACTGCTCACTGACTGGTTGCTAGAGGTTACAGTGTATCATTACCGCTCACTGACTGGTTGCTAGAGGTTACAGTGTATCATTACCGCTCACTGACTGGTTGCTAGAGGTTACAGTGTATCATAACCACTCACTGACTGGTTGCTAGAGGTTACAGTGTATCATTACTGCTCACTGACTGGTTGCTAGAGGTTACAGTGTATCATTACCGCTCACTGACTGGTTGCCAGAGGTTACAGTGTATCATTACCGCTCACTGACTGGTTGCTAGAGGTTACAGTGTATCATTACCGCTCACTGACTGGTTGCTAGAGGTTACAGTGTATCATTACCGCTCACTGACTGGTTGCTAGAGGTTACAGTGTATCATTACCACTCACTGACTGGTTGCTAGAGGTTACAGTGTATCATTACCGCTCACTGACTGGTTGCTAGAGGTTACAGTGTATCATTACCGCTCACTGACTGGTTGCCAGAGGTTACAGTGTATCATTACCGCTCACTGACTGGTTGCTAGAGGTTACAGTGTATCATTACCGCTCACTGACTGGTTGATAGAGGTTACAGCACACATTACGGCTCACTAATTCGTTGCTAGAGATTAAAGCACATGATTTCCGCCTGTTGATTGGTTGCTATAGATTACTGTGGATAGGACCTCAGGGGGGCACGATATACATATAAATGCCACCGGCCGCCGCTATTTACATATCAATGCCACCGCTATTTACATATCAATGCCTGTGATTTACATATAAACACAGGGTATGCAGGTGAGTTATCTGTACACAATAGGGCAGAGCTGGGCAGCATTAGTAGCAGCACTTCACACTGAGATATTGGGACACAGCAAGGGACTAAAACTTCAAGGGATAAGGGAATTTAAACCAGGATAGTAGGCAAGTATGAGGCAGCTGCTTTGGGCCCCACAACAATGACAGGGCCCAGGGCAGCTGCCCCTTTTGCCCTGCCTTAAAAACGGCTCTGACAAAGGACTTACACTAGATCGAACGTTCGTGTGAACAACGTATGTACAGTGGATATAAAAAAAGTCTACACACCCCTGTTAAAATGTCAGGTTTCTTTGATGTAAAAATGAGACAAAGATAAATCATTTCAGAACTTTTTCCACCTTTAATGTGACCTATAAACTGTACGACTCAATTGAAAAACAAGCTGAAATCTTTTAGGGGGGGGGAGTAAAAAATAAAATAATGTGGTTGCACAAGTGTGCACACCCTCTTATAACTGGGGATGTAGCTGTATTCAGAATTAAGCAATCACCTTCAATGTTAAAAAGGAGTCAGTACACAGCTGCCATCATTTAAAGTGCCTCTGATTAACCCCAAATAAAGTTCAGCTGTTCTAGTAGGTCTTTCCTGACATTTTCTAAGTCGCATCCTCAGGGCCGTCTTTAACTGCTAAGCGACCGCCAGCTGTCAATTGACGGCCAGGCGGCGCAGCTCTCGTGGCATATGACACCCTCCCCTTCCCGGCCCTCCAGGGAGCGAGCCCACGCCGTGTCACTGGGCACCCGATGCGCGTGCCTGGCTGCCGCGGTATCCGCCAGGCACCCGCGATTGCCCGGTAACACAGCAGGACCATGGATCTGTGTATGTAAACACACAGATCCACGGTCCTGTCAGAGGAGAGGAGACTGATGGTGTGTTCCCAGTACAGAAAAACACAGATCGGTCTCCTCCCCTTGTGAATCCCCTCCCCCTACAGTTAGAATCACTCCCAGGGATCATATTAACCCCTCCCTAGACCCCTAGTGGTTAACCCCTTCCCTGCCAGTCACATTTATACAGTAATCAATGCATTTTTATAGCACAGATCGCTGTATAAATGTGAATGGTCCAAAAAATGTGTCAAAAGTGTCCGATATGTCCGCCGCAATATCGCAGTCACAATAAAAATCGCTGATCGCCGCCATTACTAGCCATTACTTACTATTACTATAATATTTATTGTATCATTTATTTATTTATTGTTTATTATTATTTACTGTATCACATTTATTATTTATTGTATTATTGATTTATTGTATTTATGTATTGTATTGTATTAATAATTGCATTGTGTTGTATTTATTTTTTTATGTATTGTATTATTTATCTATTGTTTATTATTATTTATTGTATCATTTATTTATTTATTTATTGTTTATTATTATTTACTGTATCACATTTATTATTTATTGTATTATTGATTTATTGTTTATTGTATTTATGTATTGTATTGTATTATTGTAATATTGTTATTACTTATTGCATTGTGTTGTATTTATTATTTATGTATTGTATTATTTATCTAATGTTTATTATTTATTTATTACTTATTTATTGTTTATTTATTTGTTGTAGGTGGCCGGTATAACAGTAGCTCATCCGCCTGTTTTTACTGCCGCCCATGTGAAAGGTCTTATTTGTAGTGAATATATATATATTTTTTTGTTATTAAATTATCTTTTTGTCTTTTGTCTCTTTGTGGCCTATTTGAAATAAATGACTATGTATTGGATTTGGTTGTCCTGGAGGAATACTGATAAAAAAATAAAATAATAATAGAACGTTTGAAGAGGAGATAAACATCTTGAGCGCGGAGCTCGCCATCTGTCAGTGGAAGAAACCCGTATACAAATAATCACTCTCCCCCGTTGCGGCTTGGATACGTAGACAGCGTTTCCAGATAACGAGCCATCACTAACGATACATTATTGATTAGAGGAGAGCTGGGATTTCAGGATATACCTCGGGCTGTGCCAAAATTCCGAGGGGGGGGGGTGGGGTGGTGTCCCATTCACACTCCTAAGATTTATTCGGCTTAATGTTTAATGATGGCAGAAAAGTTATATAGTAACCATCCTAGAAACCATCCTAGGTAGGTATTCTTATCCTGCTGCCACGTAACACGGTAAACGCTAACAAGATAAGATAAAGCTTTGCCCTGAGGAAAGTCGTTTTCCTGTTCATAGATGACTTCCTGGATATCTGAGAACACCATAAATACCATCTGATTTTTATCCTAAACCTCACCATACACAAAACTCCAACTGAAAATGCCTTTTATTACAGTTTTTGCACACATTTAAAAAAAATAAATAAAAATAAAATAATAATAATAATAATAATCATTTTAGGCCTGAAGATTACTTAAAACCCCCCCAAAAATGTAAAACTTCTGAATGAAGAGACCCTGGAGAATAAAATAGCGGTCGTTCCAAATTTTTACGTTAAACAATATTAGCGCAGTTCATTTTGGGGCACACAAATGCAATATACTGTATTTGAATCAAAAAGGGGGCTGGCACCTCGGTTTTCCCTTGAATAAAAGTCCTTTATTGGTTACATGGGTACGCGGGTACAGTCTGACGCGTTTCGGCTAAGAAGCCTTCATCAAAGCAATATACTGTATTACTCAATTTTTTGATACAATAAAGAAGGTGAGGTCCAGGGGAGTACCTATAGGGGTCACAGGGGTCACAATTGCTCCCCTGTACACCTGGATATGAGGGGGGGGGGGCGGCATATAGAGTAACCGATGCCCTCCATTTTTCCCCTGCAGCGGGTGAAAGCACTCTTCTCCTCCTCTCCCTCCTGCAGCGGCTGGAGGAGGAAAATGGAGGAGATTGGTTCCTCTATATGCCCCTCCTATCCTGCTTTCCCCGGGCTCCTGTGTGCTCCCCTGGCCCCCCCGCCTCTCCGCTCTACCGCCAGCTACTGCGGGGGATGTGTCAGGATGGGCAGCAGTGGGGGAGGGGCTGGTACCAATCACGGACTTGGTCTATTCATAACTGAAGCATGGTAGAATGTGTTTACTATACTTCAGTTTATGAATGAAAATTAAGCGCCATACAGAGCTATTCCTGTCCATTCATTCTGAGGCTGCAGAGATGGAGATTGAGAGCTGTGTCCTTAACAAAGCTGCATTTAGAAATCATGGGGCCCCATACAGACTACCTGACAGGGCAAAGCCCCCCCCCCCACACTCATCCTGAAATGAATCCCCCGTGTGCCTGCAGCAGCTGCCAGCGGGAGAGGAGGGAAGCTGGCAGTGCTGCAGGGGAAGGGGCACACAGGGGGGCCCAGACAACAGGGGTGTGGGGGGCACAAATACTAGACTCAAGGATCGGTTTCCTCAATAAGGCAGTACAGCCGGCCCTCCTATTCAGCAGGTGCCTGGGCCCCCCTTTTGAACTGATGGGGCCCGGGCCTGATACAGGAGGGCCGGCTGTACTGCCTGGTCTTCAATCTCCTTTTTCTGTCTCAAAAGGTGAAACTTTAGAGGTCTGTCTAGACCCCTTATATCTCACCAAAGCCCCCTAACGGGGCTCATTAAAAAAAATTAATAAAATGGTAAAACAAATAAATAAAATAAAAATAACAAAAATAAAAAGCTACTAACACCAGTGGCGAAACTACCAGGGTCACAATCAGGGGCGGCCCGTCCATTAAGGGCCCATGGGTGAAACCCACCCCCGTCTATCGCCGCCTCCCCTATCCATGTGTCTGACCCCTTTCAGGACACTGGCGCATGAATTCAAATGTGGGGAGCTCTAATAGGTTTCAATATAGGGTGGGCTTGGTTCGCAGAGAGTGCGCTCCGAGCCCACCCAGGTGTGTTAAAATAGCAAATCAATATTCGCTGTTGTAACAATGATTCTCCTCCCGGCCAATCAGGAAGCAGGTTTTGACACCTAACGCCAGATTGGCTGAAAGGACGGAAGATCCTATTGGACGCCTAGGAGGAAGAGGGAGGAGCCGCACGGCGGAAGCCGCCGCGATGCAGAGAGGACACAGGAGCCGCTGCCCGCACCCCATAGGAGCCGGACACTCGCCTCCAGTAGGAGCCCGCAACCTGCCCATAGGAGCCCGCAACCCGCCGCCCGTAGGAGCCTGCAACCCACCCACAGGAGCATGTAACCCGCCACCTGTAGGAGCCCGCAACCCGCAGGAGCCAGCAACCCACCCACAGGATTCCGCAACCCACCCACAGGAGCCCGCAACCCGCTGCCCGTAGGAGCCCACAGGAGCCCGCAACCCACCCACAGGAGCCCGCAACCCGCTGCCCGTAGGAGCCTGCAACCCACCCACAGAAGCCTGCAGCCCCGCTGCCCATGGGAGCCCGCAACCCACCCACAGAAGCCCGCAACCTGCTGCCCATAGGAGCCCGCAACCCAACCACAGGAGCCCGCAACCCGTCACCCGTAGGAGCCCGCAACCCACCCACAGAGGCCTGCAACCCGCTGCCCATAGGAGCCCGCAACCCGCCGCCCATAGGAGCCCGCAACCCGCCCACAAAAGCCTGCAACCTGCTGCCTGTAGGAGCCCGCAACCCACCGCCCGTAGGAGCCCGCAACCCACCCACAGAAGCCCGCAACCCACCGCCCGTAGGAGCCCGCAACCCACCCACAGAATCCCGCAACCCGCTGCCCGTAGGAGCCCGCAACCCGCCACCCATAGGAGCCCGCAAATCACCCACAGGAGCCCGCAACCCGCCCACAAAAGCCCGCAACCTGCTGCCCGTAGAAGCCCGCAACCCACCCACAGAAGCCCGCATCCCGCTGCCCGTAGGAGCCCGCAACCCACCAATAGGAGCCCGCAACCCGCCGCCCGTAGGAGCCTGCAACCCGCCGCCCGTAGGAGCGAGCCCGCCCACCTGCAACCGATGCGGTACTCGCGATTTGTCATGTGATTTGACAGGTCAAATCACAAGACAAGTCGCAGCCTATTGCCAGCAATAGCACCGTTCCAATCGGACGCCGTCGCACCCATTTGCAAAAGTAGTTCCTGCACTACTTTTGACGATTTTGGGTGCGACCTCAATAGACATCTGTGCATGAAGGCACACAAATGTCTTTCAAGTTCCCCCGAAGTCGCGGCTTTGAAATCGTGCGATTTCAGATGAAGTTGCATTTCAAAGCCGTGTTCAGTGTGAACGAGGGCTTAACGTAACCACTGATTATCCACACCTGCACTACTAGAGAACGCTAGAGGGAATTAGAAAATAAATATAATCAATGGTTGCAATAATTGGCTTATTCCCTACAGCATTCTCTAGAATTGTCACATTGTATTTATTTTACTACTGCCCATAATAAAAAAAAACATCCAATCAGAAGAGAAAATATCCTAAAAAAACAATTGTTTTTGCCCAATTCGCACAAAACGAATGTACATGCCGCTTCACTGGACAAACTGCTATGCAAATTTCTTAATATCTGTTTATTATTTAACATAGACCTTTAATATAGAACTGTGCCCTCCCATTTAAAAAAATGTAGCACTTCATTTTAAGACCATCTGCACTTCCGGTTTTCTTTTAGTCCCACAAATACCCGGTGATCCTGCCAGTGAAGTCAATCTTTTGCCACGTCCTGTAATGGGGAGGAGGGGGGGAGGGGCAACAATGCTGCACTGCTCTTAAATTCAGAGCAGAGTCGTCACTTTCAGGTAGGCTGTGACTGTTTGCACTACAGTGGGAGGAGAAGATGTTGCAGGGGGTGTGGCTAACCCTCCCACTGTGAGCTGCAGTGTCCCGGAGGGGGAGTTTGTGAGACACAAATGAAGGAGGATTTGGCTCAGTCGAGGAAGATGAAGGGTTGTGTACAAGGCCGTCTTTAACACAGGGCATAAGGGGCAGCTGCCCCCGGGCCCAGTCATTGTTGTAGGGGCCCAAAGCAAGCTGCCCCTTGAGCCCCCACTGCCTGCAAATAAGTTAATAAGTAGATTCGAGGGGGCCCAAGAAAATGTCAGCCCAGGGTTCAATTATTATCGAAGACGGCCCTGGTTGTGTATGACGTAGTAACTGGATTTGGTTTTGTTTTAGACCAGGGGGTCTCCAAACTACGGCCCTCCAATTTTTCAGGAACTACAATTCCCATCAGCTGGAAGGCCGTAGTTTGGGGATCCCTGGTTTAGACTGTCATAGCGGAGCCTTTAGATGTACTCTGACCTTTCATGTAACCTCCAAAGTATTTGATCTGTCATTTTAAACAGTCGGCATTAAGGAGAAGTAGGTAGTGAAGAAAGAACTTGCTCTCGGAGTTTTCATTCTTCACGGTCCACTTAATGTTTCCTCTGCCTACATATTTGGTGCTAAAAAGTCCCTGGGTTTCATCACGGAGGGTTGGGCGGTGTGAGTGCAAGGTGCCAAAACTAACATTCTGCAAAGTGTATTCTGTACTATCAAAAGGACTCGAAAAGGGATTGGATAAATCTACTCATCAAGTCAAAACAAGACCTTTAAATACTGCCAATCCTTCTACAAATATGACATTAAGGCAGGAAGCCACCATGGTGTGACTGTGACGACTGATCCACCACGATGCAATCCAAGCCATTGAACTGCCATGATGTTGCCCTTAAAACTGAGTCACCCTAATAGAATCCTAACCAATGAGAAACATTGCTCTAACCCTAACCACTGGGGCACTGGGGTGTAACCGTTACCACTGAACCACCATCATATAACCCTAACCACTGACCCAACATGATGTAACCATAACCACTGGGGGACTGGGGCAGAACTTTAACCACTTAACCACCATTGTATAACCCTAACCACTGACTCAACTTTAAAGGCAGGAAGCCACCATGGTGTGACTGTGACGACTGATCCACCACGAAGCCATCCAAGCCATTGAACTGCCATGAGGTTGCCCTTAAAACTGAGTCACCCTAATAGAATCCTAACCACTGAGAAACATTGATCTAACCATAGCCACTGGGGCACTGGGGTGTAACCGTTACCACTGAACCACCATTATGTAACCCTAACCACTGACCAGACATGATGTAACCTTAAACACAAAGCCACCAGGATGTCCCTCTAAGCACTGCACCATCACAGTGTAGCCCTAACCATTGACTTATCGTGATATCATTTTACCACTGAGTTTCCATGATGTAACCATAACCACTGGGGGACTGGGGCAGAACTTTAACCACTTAACCACCATTGTATAACCCTAACCACTGACTCATCTTTAAGGCAGGAAGCCATCACGGTGTGACTGTGACGACTGATCCACCATGATACAATCCAAACCATTGAACTGCCATGATGTTGCCCTTGAAACTGAGTCACCCTAATAGAATCCCAACCACTGAGAAACATTGCTCTAACCCTAACCACTGGGGCACTGGGGTGTAACCGTTACCACTGAACCACCATTTATATAACCCTAACCACTGACCCAACACGATGTAACCTTAAACACAAAGCCACCAGGATGTCCCCCTAAGCACGGCGCCATCACAGTGTAGCCCTAACTATTGACTTATCGTGATATAATTTTACCACTGAGTTTCCATGATGTAACCATAAACCACTGGGGGACTGGGGCAGAACTTTAACCACTTAACCACCATTGTATAACCCTAACCACTGACTCATCTTTAAAGGCAGGAAGCCACCATGGTGTGACTGTGACGACTGATCCACCACGAAGCAATCCAAACCATTGAACTGCCATGATGTTGCCCTTAAAACTGAGTCACCCTGATAGAATCCTAACCACTGAGAAACATTGATCTCACCATAACCACTTGAGCACTGGGGTGTAACCGTTACCACTGAACCACCATCATATAACCCTAACCACTGACCCAACATGATGTAACCTTAAACACAAAGCCACCAGGATGTCCCTCTAAGCACTGCACTGCATCACAGTGTAGCCCTAACCATTGACTTATCGTGATATCATTTTACCACTGAGTTTCCATGATGTAATAATAACCACTGGGGGACTGGGGCAGAACTTTAACCACTTAACCACCATTGTATAACCCTAACCACTGACTCAACTTTAAAGGCAGGAAGCCACCATGGTGTGACTGTGACGACCGATCCACCATGATACAATCCAAACCATTGAACTGCCATGATGTTGCCCTTAAAACTGAGTCACCCTGATAGAATCCTAACCACTGAGAAACATTGATCTAACCATAGGCACGGGGGTGTAACCGTTACCACTGAACCACCATTTATATAACCCTAACCACTGACCCAACATGATTTAACCTTAAACACAAAGCCACCAAGATGTCCCCCTAAGCACTGCACCATCACAGTGTAGCCCTAACCACCGACTTATGATATCATTTTAACCACTGAGTTATGATGATGTAACCATAACCACTGGGGGACTGGGGCATAACTTTAACCACTGAACCACCATTGTATAACCCTAACCACTGACTCAACTTTGTGTATCTCTAAACACAAAGCCACCAGGATGTTACCCTAAGCATTACACCACCACAGTGTAGCACTAACCATTGACTTATCGTGAAATAAGTCTAGCCACTGAGTTACCATGATGTAAACCTAACCACTGGGGTGTATCCTTAACTACTGAACCACCATTACATAACCCTTACCACTGACCCAACATGATGTAACCCATTAAACCACCACAGCGTAGTCTTAACCTTTGACTTATCATGATATACAGTAATTCTAACCACTAAGTTACCATGATGTAACCATAACCACTGGGGCATTGGGGTGTAACCTTAACCACTGAGTCACCATGATAGAATCCTAACCACTGAGACACTACAATCTAACCATAACCACTGGGTCATTGGGGTGTAACCTTAACCACTGAACCACCATTACATAACCCTTACCACTGACCCAACATGATGTAACCCATTAAACCACCACAGCGTAGTCTTAACCTTTGACTTATCATGATATACAGTAATTCTAACCACTGAGTTACCATGATGTAACCATAACCACTGGGGCATTGGGGCATTGGGGTGTATCTTTAACCACTGAGTCACCCTGATAGAATCCTAACCACTGAGACACTACAATCTAACCATAAACACTGAGTCATTGGGGTGTAACCTTAACCACTGAACCACTAGTATATAACTCTAACCACTGACCTAACATGATGTAACCCTAAACACAAAGCCACCAGGATATTGCCCTAAGCATTACACCACCACAGTGTAGCCCTAACAGTTGACTTTTCATAATTCTAGCCACTGAGTTACCATAACCACTGGGGCATTGGGGTGTAACCTTAACCACTGAACCCCCATTACATAACCCTAACCACTGACCCAACATGATGTAACCCTAAACACAAAGCCACCTGGATGTTATCCTAAGCACTACACCACCACCACCACCACAGTGTAGTCTTAACCTTTGACCTCATGACAAACAGTAATTCTAGCCACTAAGTTACCATGATGTAACCATAACCACTGGGGCACTGGGGTGTTAACACTGAATCCCCATGATATAACCCTAACCCCCTATCCAACATGATTGACTTATCATGATATAATTCTAACCAATGAGTTACCATGATGTAACAATAACCACTGGGACGCTGAGGTGTAACCTTAACTGATGAACCACCAATAAATAACCTTATCCACTGATCCAACCTTCTTTGGTTGTACTCTTAATTTTCTATGGTCTTTTAGACATGACATTTGTACATTTTCTGTATCATTCGTGTTTCTGTATAAATGGAAACTCCAATAAAAATGTATTTTAAAAAAAAAAGTAACCTTAACCACTAAACCACCATGATGTAACCCTAGTCACTGCACCGTCATGGCATAGTCTTAACCACTGAGTTATTATGATATAAAGAATGGCACAGAGCGACCATGATGTAACCATAACCCCGGGGGGATGGGGTATAACCTTAACCACTGAACCACCATGATATAATCCTAACCAGAGAGCTGCCATGCTATAACTATAACTCCCGGGGCACTGGGGTATAATCTTAACCACTGAACCACCATTATACAATCCTAACTAGAGAGCTTCCATGATATAACCGTAACCACTGGCACGCTGGGGGATAAACTTAACTACTTAACAACCAAGATATAATCCTAACCACAGAGCTACTTCGAATGAATGAATGAATGAATAACTTGTATAGCGCTACATATGCGAACTAAGTCACCTCAGGGCGCTTATAATGTTTCCATAACCACTGGGACACCAGGGTATAACCTTAACTACTGAACCACCAAGATATACTCCTAACCACAGAGCTACCTTGATGTAACCATAACCACTGGGGCACTGAGGTATAATCCTAGCCACTAAACCAACCTAATATAACCCTGATCACCAATCCAACATGCTGAATCTTTAACCACTGAGCCACTACGATGTATAACAACAGGTGGCACATTTTTAATCACATTCTTTGATACAAAGTTAAGCGCTAGATAAAGAATCTACAAACTTATAGGCAGGTAGAGGTTAACGCTGCCCCGGTTTGGGAAGGGTTGGGTTAATTATATTCTCCAGTTTTCAATTTGTCGGGCTTTGCTGGGTCCAACCCACTGGTTGCGCGTATTATAAAAGAAACAGGGGTCCTTTTATCCCTTTTACCCAAAGGGGCTCAGAGCCAGAGAGATTGTATTGCTCATCACCATTGCCGGAGTCTGGATCATCAGTGTCATGCCGATATCGGAGTTCCCGCTATTAATGGAATCTCATCCTATGCAGGTATGCTGGGGCAGCAACAAGCCTGAAGTTAGGGACTAGGGATATTAGGCAAGGACTGCACTTTATGTTTGGACTGCTACCAGTGCTGGGACCCCATTCCATTACTGGGAGTGAGGTAGGGGTGATACGCTGGACAGGTAGAGAGGGCTTAGGCCGAGCATGTCCCACCTAAATGCATCTATGTGGTGGTGTATATTACATTGAGAGAGTTTTCTTAGAGTTCAGCAGTCCGTTCAAGTAAAGGTACCCCATGTGTAAGGCAGTGACCTTGCCCAAAGTGCCCAGCGTTAGCCCAGAAGAACCCACCCCAGGGTAGGCCTCACATGTGACCCTTACTGGGCACCCAATGAGTAGGGAAAACATGGAGGAGGTACCACCCGTGGTCTACCCTATTACCCCTCCCATTACAAACCTATATATGGCAAACTATTATAAAAATGTGTAACAAAAATGTAAAAATTTAAAAATGTAAGGGCGGGTCACATCAACAGTGACAGCAGGATGGAATGTATCAAAAGTAACTTCAAACGTGCGACATCAATGGAAACAAAGAATGTCCCCCCTGGGTGGGGATCCCTACCTTGCCTGGGCTGCTGGTGTAGTTGAAGGCGTAGACCTCCTCCGTGTTCTTGTCGATCTGCCCGAAGTATCGCAACCCTAACTGCCCCGGCTTGATGTCTGTCGGCCGGGTCTCTCCACCGACGAGCTCAATCACCGCAACAAAGAGCAGCAGCCATTGGCTGAGCCAGATCACCGCCCCCGAGGTCCTCATCTCCCTGCTGGGTCTTATCCCGCCTTAGAGAACGCCCTCAGTCCCTCCAATGATCTCTCTCCATCGATCAGACAGGTGTGATGACAATACCGAAGGGCAGCGATCATTTATCAGCAATCAATTATATTGTCTCCATGCGGGGAGCGCAGAGCAGATTGGATGTGATCTAAGAGGCGATAAGAAAAGATGTGAGACAGACGGAACATTCCAACGAGTCCGTGTGATTTCATCTACAACCTTCCATACTTCCACCGATCAATTATCTGTCCGTCTATTGCCACTCCACATCTGCTTCTCAGATCTATTATCCTAAATTGTCTGTCTATCTATCTATCTATCTATCTATCTATTTATCTATCTATCCATTTATCTAGCAGTCTTTCTTCTTTCAGTCTATCTAAAGCTGGCCATACATTATACAATTTTTTCTTGTTCAATTTCCTTTAGATTTACCATCAACTATGTCGTACAAGGGCCTGCCTGATTGCATACAAATTGAAAGTGTTTAGGTGTGACCCCATATTATATGGTTTTGGTAAATCTAAAAGAAAATTGTATAATGTATGGCCAGCCTTTCTATCTATCCATCCATGTATCTATCTATCTTTCTATCTATCTATCTATCTATTATCTATCTATTGATAAATATCTTACTCACGCTTCTATCTATACAGCAAACTGAAACTCAAATAATCTTTATTGGAAGAGTCCAATATATTTTAGCATTGGCAACACAAATATCTATCTATCTATCTATCTATCTATCTATCTATCTATCTATCTATCTATCTATATATCAATCCCTATATTAATATATCTATTTATTTATCTAGCTGTCCTTTCTTTCTCTCTATTTATCTATATATTCTCTATTATCTATCTATCTATCCATTTCTCTATTGTCTATCTATGTACCTATCCTTCTATTTATCTATCTATTTATTATATCTAGCCATCCTTCTATCTATATATCTATTTATTTATGTATCTATTGCTAAATATCTTACTCCCGCTTTATTGGAAGGTTCCAATATATTTTAGCATTGGCAACACAAATATCTATCAATCTTTTTATCTATATATCTATCTATCTATCTATTATCTATCTATCTATTAATCTATCTATTTATTTATCTATCTATTCATTCTCTATTATCTATCTATCTATCTATCTATCTACCTATTTCTCTATGTTCTATGTATCTATCCTTCTATTATTTTATCTATTTATATATCTAGTCATCCTTTCGATCTATATATCTATTTGAGTATCTATTATCTATCTATTGCTCACACTTCTATCTATACAACGGAAATTCGAATAACCTTAATTGGAAGAGTCAAAAATATTTTAGCATTGCCAACACACAATATCGATCTATCTATCTATCTATCTATCTATCTATTTATCCATTTCTCTATAGTTTATCTATGTATCTAACCTATTTATCTATCTATCTGTCAATCTATTGCTATATCTCTCTCTTGTGCTTCTATCTATACAGTAAACTGAAATTCAAGTAATCTTTATTGGAAGAGTCCAATATATTTTAGCATTGGCAACACAAATATCTATCTATCTATCTATCTATCTATCAATCTATCTATCTATCTATCTATCTATCTATCCATTCTCTATTGTCTATCTATGTACATATCCTTCTATTTATCTATCTATTTATATATCTAGCCATCCTTCTATCTATATATCTATTGATTTATGTATCTATTATCCATCTATTGCTAAATATCTTACTCGCACTTCTATCTATACAACTGAAATTCAAATAATCTTTTTTGGAAGAGTCCAAAATATTTTAGCATTGCCAACACAAATGTCTAACTATCTATCTATCTATTTATCCATTTCTCTATAGTTTATCTATGTATCTATCTATCTATTTACCTACCTACTTATCTCTCTCTCTCTCTTTTTCTTCTATCTATACAGCAAACTGAAATTCAAATAATCTTTATTGGAAGGTTCCAATATATTTTTTAGCATTGGCAACACAAATATCTATCTATCTATCTATCTATCTATCTATCTATCTATCTATCTATCTATCTTATCTATCTATCTATCTATCTATCTATCTATCTATCTATCTATCTATCTATCTATCTATCTATCCATCCCTCTATTAATCTATCTATTTATTTATCTAGCTGTCCTTTCTGTCTCTCTATTCATCTATCCATTTCTCTGTGTTCTATGTATCTATCCTTCTATTATTTTATCTATTTATATATCTAGCCATCCTTCTATCTATATATCTATGTATTTATGTATCTATTATCCATCTATTGCTAAATATCTTACTCGCGCTTCTATCTATACAACTGGAATTCAAATAATCTTTTTTGGAAGAGTCCAAAATATTTTAGCATTGCCAACATAAATATCTATCAATGTGTCTGTCTATCTCTCTATTTATTTATTTAGCCTTCTTTATTTCTCTTTATCCATATATTTCTCTAGTATCTATCTATCTATCTATCTATCTATCTATATTCTATTTATCTATATATCTATCTATCTATCTATCTATTATCCATCTATCTATGGCTATACCTCTCTCTCATGCTTCCATCTATACAGCAAACTGAAATTCAAATAATCTTTACTGGAAAGGTTCCAATATATTTTAGCATTGCCAACACAAAATATCTATCTATCTATCTATCTATCTATCTATCTATCTATCTATCTATCTATCTATCCATCTATCCCTCTATCACCCCCCCCCCCTCTCCCCCAGTGTCTGTACACAGATTGGCTGCATGCAGTGACACTGGGAATGCAGGCAGTGTGCTGAGCTGTAGGTGTCCCCTATAATACTAATAGAGGGGTGGGGGGGAGGGGTGCAGGTAGTGGGGTGCAGGTAGGTACCTGTGCTTGTCCTGGGGTTAGTGTCCTCCTCTTCTGCCCCCAGCAGTGTTGCTCTCACCCATCTCCAGAGCCCAGGATTGTCTCCCAGCCCAGCGCTCAGTCCCCAGCCAGCACTGCTCACACCCTGCCGCCTGCTGATTGGCTGGGCTGACCAGGCAAGGGACAGAGCTGCATGACAGGTGACCAATCAGGCTGCGGGCATTGTTCTCAGATCGGGTGAAAGAAGAAGGTGGCAGGTGCGGAGGGGCTGCAGGTGGACTTCACCGCCATCTAGTGGTGGAAGAAGAGAAAGCAAGGCAGCATGACACGTATGGGTTACTGAGTGCTGGTGTGATATCTATGATCAAAGAGCACCACCCATTATCTGGGAGTGACCCCCAATATAAGGAACATTCTCCCCACTGATCACCAATGTAAGGAACATTCTTCCCACTGACCACCAATGTAAGGAACATTCTTCTCACTGATCACCAATGTAAGGAACATTCTTCCCACTGATCACCAATGTAAGGAACATTCTTCCCACTGATCACCAATGTAAGGAACATTCTTCTCACTGATCACCAATGTAAGGAACATTCTTCCCACTGATCACCAATGTAAGGAACATTCTTCTCACTGATCACCAATGTAAGGAACATTCTTCTCACTGATCACCAATGTAAGGAACGTTCTTCTCACTGATCACCAATGTAAGGAACATTCTTCACACTGATCACCAATGTAAGGAACATTCTTCCCACTGATCACCAATGTAAGGAACATTCTTCCCACTGATCACCAATGTAAGGAACATTCTTCTCACTGATCACCAATGTAAGGAACATTCTTCTCACTGATCACCAATGTAAGGAACATTCTTCCCACTGATCACCAATGTAAGGAACATTCTTCCCACTGATCACCAATGTAAGGAACATTCTTCTCACTGATCACCAATGTAAGGAACGTTCTTCTCACTGATCACCAATGTAAGGAACATTCTTCCCACTGATCACCAATGTAAGGGACATTCTTCTCACTGATCACCAATGTAAGGAACATTCTTCTCACTGATCACCAATGTAAGGAACATTCTTCTCACTGATCACCAATGTAAGGAACATTCTTCACACTGATCACCAATGTAAGGAACATTCTTCCCACTGATCACCAATATAAGGAACATTCTTCCACTGATCACCAATGTAAGGAACGTTCTTCTCACTGATCACCAATGTAAGGAACATTCTTCCCACTGATGACCAATGTAAGGAACATTCTTCCCACTGACCACCAATATAAGGAACATTCTTCTCACTGATCACCAATGTAAGGAACATTCTTCTCACTGATCACCAATGTAAGGAACATTCTTCCCACTGATCACCAATGTAAGGAACATTCTTCTCACTGATCACCAATGTAAGGAACATTCTTCTCACTGATCACCAATGTAAGGAACGTTCTTCTCACTGACCACCAATGTAAGGAACATTCTTCTCACTGATCACCAATGTAAGGAACATTCTTCTCACTGACCACCAATGTAAGGAACATTCTTCCACTGATCACCAATGTAAGGAACATTCTTCCCACTGATCACCAATGTAAGGGACATTCTTCTCACTGATCACCAATGTAAGGAACATTCTTCTCACTGATCACCAATGTAAGGAACATTCTTCCCACTGATCACCAATGTAAGGAACATTCTTCCCACTGATCACCAATGTAAGGAACATTCTTCTCCACTGATCACCAATGTAAGGAACATTCTTCTCACTGATCACCAATGTAAGGAACATTCTTCTCACTGATCACCAATGTAAGGAGCATTCTTCTCACTTATCACCAATGTAAGGAACATTCTTCTCACTGATCACCAATGTAAGGAACATTCTTCTCACTGATCACCAATGTAAGGAACATTCTTCTCACTGATCACCAATGTAAGGGACATTCTTCCCACTGATCACCAATGTAAGGAACATTCTTCTCACTGATCACCAATGTAAGGAACATTCTTCCCACTGATCACCAATGTAAGGAACATTCTTCTCACTGATCACCAATGTAAGGAACATTCTTCTCACTGATCACCAATGTAAGGAAAATTCTTCTCACTGATCACCAATGTAAGGAACATTCTTCTCACTGATCACCAATGTAAGGAACATTCTTCCCACTGATCACCAATGTAAGGAACATTCTTCCCACTGATCACCAATGTAAGGAACATTCTTCTCACTGATCACCAATGTAAGGAACATTCTTCTCACTGATCACCAATGTAAGGAACCTCAAGATCAAGAAACAAGAAGAACCGAAACATATAAAGAATGGGATTCGAAAACTAAGCAAACGGAAAGATATTGTAATCCGCCCTGCGGACAAAGGAGGAGGTATTGTCATTCTCTCAAAAGAACAATACCACACTTGCATGAACAACATGCTCAGTGATGAAGAAACATACAAGCTCCTCCCCAGTAACCCAGTCTTCAAATGTAGGAAGGCATTAGAACAAACAGTTCATCTAGGCCTGAAAAAGAATATCCTTAATAAAAAAGAAGCAAAATACCTAATCCCAAAATCCTGTCGAACACCCATCATTTACTGTCTCCCCAAAATACATAAAAACAACACAAATCCACCACCGAGACCCATAGTGAATGGCATCGATTCACTCACCGCGAGAATGGGCCAATACATTGATCATTTCCTACAGCCCGCTGTACAGAAAACTGAGGCATATCTAAGAGACACAAAACAGATGCTGCAAATTTTAGAAGAGGTCCCCAAAGGTAACCAACCCTGGTGGATGGCAACTGCAGATGTTGCCTCACTCTACACCATTATTATGCATCATCAAGCATGCGAGGCTGCCAAATGGGGACTCAGAAAATTCTCCACATTACCATGTAGTCAAAGGAAATACTTAATAAAATGTCTTGACTTCTGTCTGAAAAACAGTTTCTTCTGGTACAATCGCAACTACTACTTCCAGAAAACAGGAGTTGCCATGGGGGCGAAATTCGCACCTAGTGTAGCTGGTCTCTTCATGGCTAGATGGGAAGAAGAACGAGTCTTCTCCAAACTTCCGGAAGGCCTGCACACATACAGAAGATACATAGATGACATCGTGATACTATGGCAAGGAAATAAGGAAACACTCCTGGCTTTTTTGGAAGACCTAAATAAGAATGACAGAAATATACAACTCATGTGGGAAATTAGCAAAGAAAAGATAACTTTCCTAGACCTAGAGATCACACAAGAAGACAACACACTATCATCCAAAACACATTTTAAAGATGTAGATAGAAATAGCTATTTGCCATTGGAAAGTTGCCACCATAGAAACTGGCTTTGTAACATACCCAAAGGTCAACTGATGCGATTAAAAAGAAACTGCACCCACAAAGAAACCTTTAAAGCTCAAGCAACCAAGATGGGACAGAGATTTATAGAAAAAGGATATAACAAAGAATTTATCCAGAATAGAATCACGGAAGTAACAAATATGGACCGGAAAACGCTAATTAACGATAAACCCAAACAAACCACCACAGATACAGTACCAATAATCCTTGACTACAATATACAACACAAACAGATGGAAATGATCATTAAAAAGAACTGGAACATACTGCTTGCAGATAAACAGCTGCAAGAAATCCTTCCAAAAATCCCAAAATTCATTTATAAAAGAGCACCAACCCTTCGAGACAGGATAGTTAGGAACATTCCAGATCCACCGAACAAAGGAGGCCTATCATTTTTTACTGGTAAAGGGTTCTTTCCTTGCAAACGTTGCTACGCCTGCACAAGAACGAAACACCCTAACACAAAAAAGAAGGACTTCACCGCAACAAGCACAGGCAACAGTTATGAAATTAAAGACTTCATCTGTTGCAACACCGAGGGAGCTGTTTACGTATTGGAGTGCGACTGCGGGCTGCAATACGTAGGCCGCACTAAAAGACTCCTACGAATCAGAATAAAGGAACATGTAAAAAACATCCAGAGAGGCTATGATAAGCATAGTGTGTCCAGGCACTTTGCCACACATCATAATAAAGACCCATCACACATGAGATTCTGGGGAATAGAAGCCTACAAGAGACACTGGCGGGGTGGACATAAAGTTAGAACCATCAGCCAGTTAGAATCTAAATGGATACACACGCTAGAGTCCTTCGTACCCCAAGGATTAAACATCGATTTCGACTTAAATTGCTTCATAAGCAATTTTTAGGCCCAATCAGATCCAGTCACCCCCACACTCTCTCTTAGACGCCCTCCTCAGACACAACTGCTCTTTGCTCACCTATCCGGTTCGGAATCTTCACCACTGCTTCTTATCTTTTTTAGACACAGATATGTCTTATTACCTTTTATGTATGTACATTTATATACACATGCATGCCATACTATGAGCAAACTACGTCGCTTCCGGTATGCAAATTTTAAACCAAGACAATTCTAACCAGGATTTTTACCAAGAATTTTACTCAATAAAATGCCACAATTTTACTACATAGAGAGAATTATATCTCCTTTATATATATATTTTTTTTACTAATATATATATTTTTTTACTAATTTTATTACCCCAAGATGTCGTATTATATCTATTGTTTTTATACCCCATTATGCTCATTTTTATATATATATATTTTTTTATATACATATATATTCTTATGTCCTCGTTTATCCTTTTATTAAAATAAGGCTATATAGCCAGATTTAACTATGGTATATTATGTATGCCGTTAATCTGCAGCTAGCCTCCACTGTATGAATATACTTCTCCCTAGCAAAACAACCGAACCACTTCCGGTGACCAGAGAATACTCTTGGCCGTAGAACGGATGTTTACATTACAGACTTCCATTAAAATGGCCGCCGGGCCGTTTCCGGCGACCAGACACAAAAAAAAAATAGCCGCCGAGACACTTCCGGCGGAAATGACCACAACAAAATGGCCACCGGCAATACCAATTAACAGCAAATAAAAGGACACTTCTGGCATCTAGTAATCACCTCTGAAGAAGTCATGTGACAGTGACGAATACGCGTAAAGGGACACTAGATACCGGAAGCGAGGTACGAGCTCGATGCTCGTTTATCCAATTTTGAGCAACATAAATGTGAGTTTACTGTATTTTACTTGTATTGAATAAAACCTTTTAAAAACGTACTACACTATCGAGACCCTTCCTCTCCTTATCCATTTTTGCGAGACACATACACCTGAACTAGAGCGTACACCCCAGTAAAAGAGACGCCCAAACACCTGGATTCAAAGGGAGCCGCCCGCCATAGGACACAGAAGCCCCATTGAGAACCAGCTAACACATATACACGCTGTTACCTTACAGCGGTAAGGTAAGGGTACATCCATTACTATATTCCACGGAAGATCAGGAACCACCTGCAGCTACTGGTCACAATAACCACCAGCACCGATACCGTTATACCCCACCAGGATTTGTCACCAGCGCCATAGCAAACCACACTTTGCCCACACTAGGAAAGGGCTCACCCCCACGGACTGTTCTTGCACTTTTGCATTACTTATTTATTGATTGTATTCAATTTTTTTTTAGCTATGCTTACCTTTTACACATCCTTATCCACCTAGTTGGTTTTATGCACCGATGCAATTTTTATTGCGACTATTTTATGTGTCATATTTTTTAACCACTTGTACTTGACCGCAGCACTCTATGCACGCCCATCACAGATTCACCTTATTTTAATGTGACGCTTGATGCAACTTTATGCGATTTTTATGCGTTTCTATGCAATTTTAAGAGATGTAATTTTTATATGATTTTATGTGATTTACCCACATCATTCTCACTTGATACACTTCTGCACACCTCTCACGGATTTATCCTTTGAATATGATGTTTTATGCGATTTCATGCGATTTTATGCAATTTTAAGCTATGTCACGTTTATGCGATTTTATGTGATTTATGCACAAAAATTCACACTTTTCACGGATTTATCCTTTGAATATGATGTTTTATGCGATTTCATGCAATTTTATGCAATTTTAAGCTATGTCACGTTTATGTGATTTTATGTGATTTATGCACAAAAATTCACACCATCCACTATCTTCTGCATAATCAGCACTTACTTGTGTGCATACCTATTTAATATACCTTAGTCTCTACAGCCTTAATCCCTTGGGATCCGATAGTTCCTATCAGTGCTTTGCCGCAGTATTCCATTAGCCCTATTTATTCACCAGGCAAGCGCAGAGATACATACTATACCATACCAATGTAAGGAACATTCTTCCCACTGATCACCAATGTAAGGAACATTCTTCCCACTGATCACCAATGTAAGGAACATTCTTCTCACTGATCACCAATGTAAGGGACATTCTTCCCACTGATCACCAATGTAAGGAGAATTCTTCCCACTGACCACCAATGTAAGGAACATTCTTCTCACTGATCACCAATGTAAGGAACATTCTTCTCACTGATCACCAATGTAAGGAGCATTCTTCCCACTGATCACCAATGTAAGGAACATTCTTCCCACTGATCACCAATGTAAGGAACATTCTTCTCACTGGTCACCAATGTAAGGAACATTCTTCCCACTGATCACCAATGTAAGGAACATTCTTCTCACTGATCACCAATGTAAGGAACATTCTTCCCACTGATCACCAATGTAAGGAACATTCTTCCACTGATCACCAATGTAAGGAACATTCTTCCCACTGATCACCAATGTAAGGAACATTCTTCTCACTGATCACCAATGTAAGGAACATTCTTCTCACTGATCACCAATGTAAGGAACATTCTTCCCACTGATCACCAATGTAAGGAACATTCTTCTCACTGATCACCAATGTAAGGAACATTCTTCTCACTGATCACCAATGTAAGGAACATTCTTCTCACTGATCACCAATGTAAGGAACATTCTTCCCACTGATCACCAATGTAAGGAACATTCTTCCCACTGATCACCAATGTAAGGAACATTCTTCCCACTGATCACCAATGTAAGGAACATTCTTCTCACTGATCACCAATGTAAGGAACATTCTTCTCACTGATCACCAATGTAAGGAACATTCTTCCCACTGATCACCAATGTAAGGAACATTCTTCTCACTGATCACCAATGTAAGGAACATTCTTCTCACTGATCACCAATGTAAGGAACATTCTTCCCACTGATCACCAATGTAAGGAACATTCTTCCCACTGATCACCAATGTAAGGAACATTCTTCCCACTGATCACCATTGTATTGATTTTAAAAGAGATTCACCAAGACATAGAAATTATTTCAAGGTTCCTCTAGGATAAAAGGTTGAAACAGGCTGCTCTGGACCTTCATCTACACTACTTCATTGATGCTCCTGGAAGCATCTGCAGAGACTTTGGGGGGTGATTCCTCTGCACTGGAGCAGTATTTGGAAAGGTAGATATTTTGTCTCTTTTTTTGCCGGGAGATCTGTTATTCTGAAATCAATTTGTGCAACAGGGTTGCTTTACCAAGGAGTTTCCCCCACTAAGTTTTTTGCTTAATGCACCGCTCTCTGCAAACCCTACAGGCTGCGGATTGACCTCCATGAGAGGTCCATGAGAGGTCCAAGTGAGACCCATGTGAGGTCCATGAGAGATCCATGAGGGGTCCAAGAGAGGCCCATAAGAGGCCCATGAGAGGTTCATGAGATGTCCATGAGAGATCCATAAGAGATCCATGAGAGGTCCAAGTGAGACCCATGTGAGGTCCATGAGAGGTCCATGAGGGGTCCAAGTGAGACCCATGTGAGGTCCATAAGAGATCTATGAGAGATCCATGATAAGTCCATGATAAGTCCATGAGAGATCCATGAGAGGTCCGTGAGAGGTCCGTGAGAGGTCCATGAGAGATCTATGAGAAATCCATGAGAGATCCATGAGAGATCCATGAGAGGTCCAAGTGAGACCCATGTGAGGTCCATGAGAGATCCATGAGAGATCCATGAGAGGTTCATGAGAAGTCCATGAGAGATCCATGAGAGGTCCGTGAGAGGTCCATGAGAGGTCCATGAGAGATTTATGAGAAATCCATGAGAGATCTATGAGAGGTTCATGAGAGGTTCATGAGAAGTCCTTGAGAGATCCATGAGAGGTCCGTGAGAGGTCCATGAGAGGTCCATGAGAGATCTATGAGAAATCCATGAGAGATCTATGAGAGATTCATGAGAGGTTCATGAGAGGTCCATGAGAGATCCATGAGAGGTTCATGAGAAGTCCATGAGAGATCCATGAGAGGTCCGTGAGAGGTCCATGAGAGGTCCATGAGAGATCTATGAGAAATCCATGAGAGATCTATGAGAGGTTCATGAGAGGTTCATGAGAAGTCCTTGAGAGATCCATGAGAGATCCATGAGAGGTCCGTGAGAGGTCCATGAGAGGTCCATGAGAGATCTATGAGAAATCCATGAGAGATCCATGAGAGATCCATGAGAGGTCCAAGTGAGACCCATGTGAGGTCCATGAGAGATCCATGAGAGGTTCATGAGAAGTCCATGAGAGATCCATGAGAGGTCCGTGAGAGGTCCATGAGAGGTCTATGAGAGATCTATGAGAAATCCATGAGAGATCTATTAGTGGTTCATGAGAGGTTCATGAGAAGTCCTTGACAGATCTATGAGAGGTCCGTGAGAGGTCCATGAGAGGTCCATGAGAGGTCTATGAGAGGTCCATGAGAGATCTATGAGAAATCCATGAGAGATCCATGAGGGGTCCATGAGAGATCCATGAGAGATCTATGAGAGATTCATGAGAGGTTCATGAGAAGTCCTTGAGAGATCCATGAGAGATCCATGAGAGATCCATGGGAGAACCATTAAAGATCCATGAAAGGTCCATAGGAGGCCCATGATGCCACAGATCACTTTTGATGGGCCACAGCGAATAAGTCGTAGGTACCAATAAAAAAAAGTTATTTATGATGGACAGAACCACATGCCAAGTGCATTTTTTTTTAAACCTGTTTAGTTGCTCTTCCCCCCAAGGTCTGGCATGACAGTCTGAACCTAATCCCAGTATGAAGACATCTTCAAGAGTTGCCAGGACTTCAAAGCTGATTTGCCAATATAAGTAGAAGAATGTAACCTTAGGTTCTGTAAATGTTGCTCACATCTGAAACACGCCATGTCGCCACACCTCCCTGAACCAGTAATTGTTTGGAGTATTTGCTACATTGCCCGGGAATGTTTTATATACATAAGAGTTTATTCATTGTACAAATATGAGTAGTTTTAGAGCTTTGAAGAGCAATAAAGGTTTCATATGGATTTACACTATGTGGATTTCCCCACTTTTTATGATGAAATATATGGTTGCCATTGATGTTAACATATATTGGAGAGTGGGAAACATTGGAGGACTCCAGCCAGGCAGCGCGGGTCGGACCTCTTCATGATGAGATTGGTATTTGCTGGCTGATTTGACTCTGTAATGGGTTCTATCTGTTCCGGGATAAGACCATTTCTCATGGTTGGTGAAGGTCCACGTGGTGATAGCAAGAATGGATCGAACAGAATGTTCTGTAATCAACACAGTGGTGATTTTATCATTCAACTGGGGCTATTATCACACTTTTTTTAATTATACACACAAAATGGATTTTATGGTTTGATCAGTGGCGGCTGGTGCGCAAAATTTTTTGGGGGCGCAAACTGAAAAATTCTGAAAAAAAAAAATTGCAGCCACTGTGCCCAAAAAAACCCAGCCACTGTGCCCAAAAAAACCCAGCCACTGTGCCCATCAAACGCAGCCACTGTGCCCATCAGTAGCAGCCAATGTGCCATCAAACGCAGCCACTGTGCCCATCAAACGCAGCCACTGTGCCCATCAAACGCAGCCACTGTGCCCATCAATGGCAGCCACTGTGCCCATCAAACGCAGCCACTGTGCCCATCAAACGCAGCCACTGTGCCCATCAAACGCAGCCACTGTGCCCATCAATGGCAGCCACTGTGCCCATCAATGGCAGCCACTGTGCCCATCAATGGCAGCCACTGTGTCCATCAAACGCAGCCACTGTGCCTATCAATGGCAGCCACTGTGCCCATCAAACGCAGCCACTGTGCCCCATCAAACGCAGCCACTGTGCCCATTAAACGCAGCAACTGTGCCCATCAATGGCAGCCACTGTGCCCATCAATGGCAGCCACTGTGCCCATCAAACGCAGCCACTGTGCCTATCAATGGCAGCCACTGTGCCCATCAAACGCAGCCACTGTGCCCATCAAACGCAGCCACTGTGCCCATTAAACGCAGCAACTGTGCCCATCAAACGCAGCCCCTGTGCTCATCAGTTGCAGCCACTGTGCCATCAAACACAGCCACAGTGGCATCAAACGCAGTGGCTGCTGGTGCTAAAAAAAATTGGGGGGCGCAAGCAAACTGAAAAATTCTGAAAAAAAAAACATAAAATGCAGCCTCACTGTGCCACTGTGCCCATGAAACACAGCCATTGTGCCCATCAAACACAGCCACTGTAGCATCACTGTGCCCATCAGTTGCAGCCACTGTGCCCATCAGTTGCAGCCACTGTGCCCATCAGTTGCAGCCACTGTGCCATCAAACACAGCCACTGTGCCATCAAATGCTGCCACTGTGCCCATCAAATGCTGCCACTGTGCCCATCAAACGCTGCCACTGAGCCCCATCAAATGCTGCCACTGTGCCCATCAAATGCTGCCACTGTGCCCATCAAATGCTGCCACTGTGCCCATCAAATGCTGCCACTGTGCCCATCAAAAGTTGCCACTGTGACCCCCCCGGCCATTTGCCGTCTGCCCGGCACTTACCCTGTCTCGGTGGCGGGTCAGGCATGTGGGTGACGGCGGCGAGCTATGGGACCTAGCAGCGGGTCAGACAGCGGCTCCTGTGTTCTCCGATACGTCTCCTCCCCTCCTCCTGATAGGCGTCCAATAGTAGCGCCTGTCCTTTCAGCCAATCAGGCGATGGGTAACAGACCCGAGCACTGATTGGTTTAGAGGTGGTTCAGTTTTAGGAAAGTGAATATTCATTCGGTTTTCTAACACACCTGGGTGGACTGCAAACGCAATGCTTTGCGCTCGCAGTTCACCTCTTTTGAAGCATATTGGAGCCTATGGCTCTAATCAGGTGCTTCAAAGATACACCCCCTGCTTCTGTAATTCAGGCGACCGGCATCTGAAAAGGGGCTGGACGCCTGAATAGGGGGTGGCGGCGGCGGCCATGGATAGATTCATGCGATGCAAAAATATATCCATTATACACAGAGGGGGTGGCGCCCGTGCGCCCTTAATGGACGGGCCGCCACTGGATTTGATTTTTGATTTCATCATTATTGGTTACATGTAGTGCGACAAGCTATTTATTATTACTTTTACTACATACAGTGAGGGGAAAAAAAGTATTTGATCCTCTGTTGATTTTGAACGTTTGCCCCACTGACAAAGAAATGGTCGGGCTATATTTTTAACGGTCGGTTTATTTTAACAGCGAGAGAATAACAAGAAAAATATCCAGAAAAACACATTTCAAAAAAGTTATAAATTGATTTGCATTATGAATTATGAATAAATAACATCTGACCCGGAGAGAAAAGAGCTTTGTAACATTCGATCTTGCACAGAACAAACGTAAATGAAATTTCAAAGGACAGATAACTTTGGGAATTATTTTTTTTTTTTATATAAATACACCCCATAGTGTCCTGCGAAATCTCACATTACAAGCAGCACACTGGAAATATCAAGACCTATTTTCTTCCCTGTGATTACAGCTTGTTGTACTATAAGAAAATGTTACAACAACAGGACGTCGAATGTACAATGTAATCAGAGATTTAGTATCTGTACGAATGCCAAGCCCGGCCCGGGTCCATGATAGGCCGGGCTTTGTGTAGGGGACGGGGATAACAATGATGAATGTTCAGGTTACTGGGAGGTAAACACAGATCTCTCCTCCATTATATTGTTCTATATCACTGCACAAACACTCAGAGCACCGCCATTGTCTGCCCGGGAAAATACCGGTATTTATACAGCAGTCACCAAACATTCACCGCCCGTGAATACATCACAAAGCACATTTAAACCAGTCCATACTTTTTTTTTTTTATTATTATTTATAATTTTTTTCTACATTTTTTTATAATTGTATTTATTTATTTTTACATTTTTTTTTATACTTTAAAAAAAATTATATTTAATTATTTTTTAAAACTTTTTAAAATTCATTTAGAATTAGTTTTTACACTTTATTTCATACTTATATTTAATTATTTTTTTAAAACTTTTAAAAATTCATTTAGAATTTTTTTTTACACTTTTTTTCCTACTTTAAAAAAGATTATATTTAATACATTTTAAAACTTTTTAAAATTCATTTAGAATTTTTTTTTACACTTTTTTTCATACTTTAAAAAAAAAATTAAATAATTTTTTTAAACTTTTTAAAAATCATTTAGAATTTTTTTTTACACTTTTTTTCATACTTTAAAAAAATATATTTAATTATTTTTTAAAACTTTTTAAAATTCATTTAGAATTTATTTTTTACACTTTTTTCACACTTTAAAAAAAATATATATTTAATTATTTTTTAAAACTTTTTAAAATTCATTTAGAATTTTTTATTTTTTTACACTTTGTTTTTGTCACTGGTTAAGGGTGTCACTGGTTAGAGGTGTCACTAATTAGCGGTGTCACTGGTTAGAGGTGTCACTGGTTAGGGGTGTCACTGGTTGAGGTATCACTAATTAGCAGTGTCACTGGTTGAGGTGTCACTGGTTAGAGGTGTCACTAATTAGCGGTGTCACTGGTTTAGGTGTCACTGGTTAGGGGTGTCACTGGTTGAGGTATCACTAATTAGCGGTGTCACTGGTTGAGGTGTCACTGGTTAGAGGTGTCACTAATTAGCGGTGTCACTGGTTTAGGTGTCACTGGTTAGGGGTGTCACTGGTTGAGGTATCACTAATTAGCGGTGTCACTGGTTGAGGTGTCACTGGTTAGAGGTGTCACTGATTAGCGGTGTCACTGGTTTAGGTGTCACTGGTTAGGGGTGTCACTGGTTGAGGTATCACTAATTAGCGGTGTCACTGGTTGAGGTGTCACTGGTTAGAGGTGTCACTGATTAGCGGTGTCACTGGTTTAGGTGTCACTGGTTAGGGGTGTCACTGGTTGAGGTATCACTAATTAGCGGTGTCACTGATTAGCGGTGTCACTGGTTGAGGTGTCACTAATTAGCGGTGTCACTGGTTAGAGGTGTCACTGGTTGAGGTGTCACTAATTAGCGGTGTCACTGGTTAGGGGTGTCACTGGTTGAGGTGTCACTAATTAGCGGTGTCACTGATTAGCGGTGTCACTGGTTGAGGTGTCACTAATTAGCGGTGTCACTGGTTGAGGTGTCACTGGTTAGAGGTGTCACTGGTTGAGGTGTCACTGGTTGGAGCTGGAACTGCAGCACGGTGTGTTTTGATGCGATATCTCAAAAGGATGAGAGACGTCTTCTGTGCGTTTCTCCTGTGTAGAGCACATCTGCGTCGCCGGATCACGCGCTCAATCACGCTCTGTCTTGCAAGGCACAGAAATGCGCTGCCCTTTTGCACAGCAATGCAATTTATTTTTGAGGATACCCCTCCCCCACATCTGTGACGCGTTTCAGCGCGGTGCGATTATTTAAGTGGGTCAGGGACCTCTCTTGAGTGTTTCTCGTGTGTAGGCCGCGTTTTCTGCAATGTGCGCTGTGGGGGGGAGGAACAGATCCATCAAATCCTGCATAGCGGGGGGAACAAGCGCCATTTTCCGAGGTGTGATTTACACGCGTTTCTTTGTATTGTGCGCAGGGCAGTCCGTTCACTTTAATGGGCAGCCCTATGAGGGGTTGTCACCCAAGAGGCTCCTCCCTGTATTTTTTTTTTTTGTCAATGAGCTTTGCACGCTTTTTAAAGGCGTGTTTTGCGGCGATTTACACACAATTCAATCGCACGGCTGCCTTTAGAAACGAATGGCACCCGAACGCACGCGGGACTGTTTGCCGCGATTTGGAATCGTGTGGATTCTCTTCATTCATTGAATGTGGGCGGAGCGGCTCTCTGTGGGCGGAGCCACGTACAGCTTGGCAATTAGGAAGAGCCAGGTGAATGTATAATATTCGGGTCAAGTCCTGCAGCGCCACCTGCTGGCTGGGTGTGAAGTACACACACCACTTTTCTTCTTACTAAACAAGATAAAAACAATGGAAGAACGGCTGTAATTGCTGAACACAAAAAATAAAAATATGTGACCAATCCACATAGGAAAAATGACGTCACGTGTGTCTGTAGGAGGTTCGGTCGCTCCCGCAGAGGGGAGGAGATGCCGATGGGGGTCACGTGGGTTCGGAGGCGGGGCTCCCAAGTGCAGCGGACTGACAGTTGCTGGGCCGTTGTTATGGTAACAGGCGGAAGTGACCTCATTCCCGGACCTCCGGCGCGGATTGGTGGCTAGAGCGGCGGTAATGTTCAATCCCCGGACTGTGTGAGAAGAGAGGAAAGGACGGTGAGGGTCTGAGGGAGCGGGGTGTATGGGGGGGTTCCAGGGGAGTCACTCTGTGGTGTGGGTCATCCTTTCAGTGATCCTGGAGGTGTCACTGGTTGGAAGGGGTCTCTGATTAGTATTAGGGGTGTCATTGTTAGTGTCACCTATTGTTGGTGTCACTGGTTCGGGTTGTAAGTCTCACTGGTTGGTGTTGGGGGGGGGGGGCATTACTAGTTGGGGGGTGTCCCTGGTTGTCATTGTGAGTTTCCCTGGTTGTGGGTGTCACTAGTTGGCGTTGGAAAGGGTCTCTGGTTGGAGTTGGAGGTATTACTGGTTGGAATTATTCATGGTTGGAAGGGGGTCACTGATTGGCGTTGGAAGGTGTCGCTGGTTGGCAATGGAGGTGTCACTGGTTGGAAGGGATCTCCTGGTTGGCGTTGGAAGGGGTCGCTGGTTGGCAATAGAGGTATCACTGGTTGGAAGGGGTCTCTGGTTGGCGTTGGAAGGGGTCGCTGGTTGGCAATAGAAGTATCACTGGTTGGAAGGGGTCTCTGGTTGGCGTTGGAAGGGGTCTCTGGTTGGAAGGGGCCGCTGGTTGGCAATGAAGGTATCACTGGTTGGAAGGGATCTCTGGTTGGCGTTGGAAGGGGTCTCTGGTTGAAAGGGGTTGCTGGTTGGCAATGGAGGTATCACTGGTTGGAAGGGATCTCTGGTCGGCATTGGAAGGGGTCTCTGGTTGGCGTTGGAGGTATTACTGGTTAGAATTATCCATGGTTGGAAGGGGTCACTGATTGGCATTGGAAGGGGTCGCTGGTTGGAAGGGGTCTCTGGTTGGCATTGGAAGGGGTCTCTGGTTGGAAAGGGTGGCTGGTTAGCAATGGAGGTATCACTGGTTGGAAGGGATCTCCTGGTTGGCGTTGGAAGGGGTCGCTGGTTGGCAATGAAGGGATCTCTGGTTGGCGTTGGAAGGGGTCTCTGGGTGGTGTTGGAGGTATTACTGGTTGGAATTATCCATGGTTGGAAGGGGTCACTGATTGACGTTGGATGGGGGCGCTGGTTGGCAATGGAGGTATCACTGTTTGGAAGGGGTCTCTGGTTGGCATTGGAAGGGGTCTCTGGTTGGAAGGGGTCGCTGGTTGGCAATGGAGGTATCGCTGGTTGGAAGGGATCTCTGGTTGGCGTTGGAGGTATTACTGGTTGGAATTATTCATGGTTGGAAGTTGTCACTGATTGGCATTGAAAGGGGTCGCTGGTTGACAATGGAGGTATCACTGGTTGGAAGGGGTCTCTGGTTGGCGTTGGAAGGGGTTGCTGGTTGGCAATAGAGGTATCACTGGTTGGAAGGGGTCTCTGGTTGGCGTTGGAAGGGGTTGCTGGTTGGCAATAGAGGTATCACTGGTTGGAAGGGGTCTCTGGTTGGCGTTGGAGGTATTACTGGTTAGAATTATCCATGGTTGGAAGGGGTCACTGATTGGTGTTGGAAGGGGTCGCTGGTTGGAAGGGGTCTCTGGTTGGCATTGGAAGGGGTCTCTGGTTGGAAGGGGTCGCTGGTTGGCAATGGAGGTATCACTGGTTGGAAGGGGTCTCTGGTTGGCATTGGAAGGGGTCTCTGGTTGGAAGGGGTCTCTGGTTGGCGTTGGAAGGGGTCGCTGGTTGGCAATGGAGGTATCACTGGTTGGAAGGGGTCTCTGGTTGGCATTGGAAGGGGTCTCTGGTTGGAAGGGGTGGCTGGTTAGCAATGGAGGTATCACTGGTTGGAAGGGATCTCCTGGTTGGCGTTGGAAGGGGTCGCTGGTTGGCAATGAAGGGATCTCTGGTCGGCGTTGGAGGTATTACTGGTTGGAATTATCCATGGATGGAAGGGGTCACTGATTGACGTTGGATGGGGGGACAGGTTGGCAATGGAGGTATCACTGTTTGGAAGGGGTCTCCGGTTGGCATTGGAAGGGGTCGCTGGTTGGCAATGGAGGTATCGCTGGTTGGAAGGGATCTCTGGTTGGCGTTGGAGGTATTACTGGTTGGAATTATTCATGGTTGGAAGTTGTCACTGATTGGCATTGAAAGGGGTCGCTGGTTGGCAATGGAGGTATCACTGGTTGGAAGGGGTCTCTGGTTGGCGTTGGAAGGGGTCGCTGGTTGGCAATGGAGGTATCACTGGTTGGAAAGGGTTCTCTGGTTGGCGTTGGAAGGGGTCGCTGGTTGGCAATGGATGTATCACTGGTTGGAAAGGGTTCTCTGGTTGGGGTTGGAAGGGGTCGCTGGTTGGCAATGGAGGTATCACTGGTTGGAAAGGGTTCTCTGGTTGGCGTTGGAAGGGGTCTCTGGTTGGAAGGGATCTCTGGTTGGGGTTGGAGATATCACTGGTTGGAAGGGGTCTCTGATTAGCATTAGGGGTGTCACTGGTTCGGGTTGTGAGTCTCACTGGTTGGTGTTGCGGTGGGGGGTATTACTGGTTGAGGGTGTCCCTGGTTGGCATTGTGAGTTTCACTGGTTGTGGGTGTCACTAGTTGGAAGGGATCACTGATTAGTGTTGGGGGGGGGGGGGGTGTTGCTGGTTGCCATTGAGTCTCATTTGTTGTGGGTCACTGATTGGAGGTGTCACTGGTTGACGTGGGAAGGGGGGTGTTGCTGGTTGGCATTGAGTCTCACTGGTTGGGGGTGGGACCGGTTGGCATTGTGGGTGTCCCTGGTTGGAGTTGTGGGTGTATGGTTGAAGGATTCTCATGGGGTGGGTGTCAGGTGTGTGTGGATGTTGGAAATCTAGGATGTCGTTAATTAGTGTTGGGGTTCTGAGGTGTCACTGGGCGGTTTTGGGGATCTGAGGGTGTCGGTGATTGAAGGGTTACAGGTGGATGTCGGGGTTCTGAGTATTTCACTGGTGAGTGTTGGGGATTGGGGGTGTATGTCGGGGTTCTAAGGATGTCAGTGATTGGTGTGGGGGATCGGGGGGGGGGGGGTTGTAGATCTTGGGGTGTCATTGGTGAGTGTGATGTATTAGGGGTGTCCCGAGCAGGTATGGGGGGGGGGGGGCTGGGGAGTGTGGGTGGCACAGGGGATCAGAAGTCGCTTTGTGCTGGAATAATGCAGATCGTTTCTCCTCCTGACAGATGTCTGTGCGGTACGGTCGCCCCGGTGTGAAGAAAACCACCAATAGGAAGAGGACACAAGTGCGGCAGGCGTGGGATGTGAGTGTTCTGGGGGTGCGGGGACCTCCCCCCCCCCCCCCCCGGGATCTGGGGCTGCAGGTTGTGCCGAATAGAATTACTGACTTCCAATGAGAGATTCATTTCCCGTTTTATGATATCTGAAGAATAGATATTCACTTCCTTAAACCCGAGCAGAGAAATGTAAAATGTTGCCGATTACTTTCCTTCGCTGTGGTGGCTGCATTCATTTTTTTTTTTTTTTCTTCCAAGCTAATAACGTTCACAGCAAATGCAGAAAATACCAGTTGATCCTGCCAGAAATGCAGTGTCCTGGTCACTTCCTGTGACCTGTGTTTGAACAATATTTCTTCCTGGTTCTCTTATGTAAACTTCTGATTACCCTGCCCCCCCCTCCTCCCATGGACTATAGAGGAAGAGATAGTCCAATCAGGAGAGTAGCCTTGGTTGCCAGCCATGGCTCCCTCCATAGGGACAGCTAAGGCGTGATGTAGCCACTCAGGGACCGGACGTGTGTTATTTGCAGAATTACCAGGTGGAAAGATGGCAAGAGGAGCTTGAAAAAAAGAAAACTAATGCAGCCACCACACCAAGGACTAGTAAGCTGCAATATATTTATATATATATATATATATTATTGTTGGTTTCGGGTTTAGACAGACTAAAGCTGAACTCCAGGAATTCAGCCACTTTGTACAACGTGTTGGCATACTACGGGATTAAATCCAATGAGGTGCATGCCACCTAATGGACTTATTGCTTTTTATTTACAATTGACGGTTTTACTGAACGCCGGGGGAACACTGATCACTATACCCCCAGCACTCTGCCAGGAGTGACTTTGTCTTCTCACACACACAGTCCCTGCCCGCCTCTGCTGCCCATTCACAGAAGGCTTTGTAAAATGTGCTGCCATTCTGTTAGTTGAGGCGCCTGCCACCTAATTGCTCTTATTTACAGTTTTCTTGAGCACCAGGAGTATAGCGATAGCTGACAGGAGAGACTTTGTGTTCTCACAAACAGCGTCTCTGATGCCCCCACTTTTTTCTGTCCATTTACAGAAGGCTTTGTAAAATGTTCTGGCATACTGTTGGTTAAATCTAATGAGGTGCATGACACCTAATCGCTTTTATTTACAGTTTTACTGAGCGCCGGGAAGCTGACCTGACAGGAGAGACTTTGTATTCTCACAAACATCGTCTCTGCCCGCCCCCACCTTCTGCTGTCCATTCACAGAAGGCTTTGTAAAATGTTCTGGTATTCTGATGGTATTTTTGCTTTTTTTTAAATGCTTTCACATACTACATAGCGCATCTGTGTCCATTCACAGAAGGCTTTGTATTTTTGTAAATGCTTTCACATACTACATAGCGCATTGTGATTGGGGCAGATGGAGGGGGGGGGGGGGGGGGTGCACAGCAACTGCATCCAACACTGCAGCTGCTGGAACTGAGAAGGTTCAGTGTTGGAGCTCTGGAAATGTAGTGATAGCTGTACTCCCAGCACTCAGGAAAAAAAAAAGGAAACTTAATTAAAAATAAGTCCACAAGGTGGAGTGCACCTCATTGGATCTAATTCATAGTTATCCAGCATGTTTTACAAAGTGGCAGAATTTTTTGGGGTTTCAGTTTTAATCTTCGCTTTGCCCCGCATTGCTTTACCCATGCAGAGCACAGCAACAGGTTTCCTTTTCGCAGGCTTGCCTGCTTGCCCTCCCCGGCTGTTCTATTCAGCCACCAGGAAGGGGGGCCTTGTCGGGTGCCTTTTGCCAGGGTAGTAACGAACACAACACTGTGGACTCTCCTGATTGGCCCAGAACTGTCACAAGGGTGGGTCACATGTTCCTCCATACCTGGAAGTACCAGCCTAGGTTAAGACTTTTCTCCATTGGGATCCAAAACTTGTGAAAATGCTGAGACTTCCCCACCGTTCCTGTCTGTGTTATCCCCCCCCCCCCCCCCCCCCCCCCCCCCCCCCCCACCCCCACCCCCCCCCCCCCCCCCCCGTCCGTCCGTACACTCAGTATCTGCAGGATATGAATGTTATCAATGACCCATCACTCTGCTGTGTTTTCAGAGCTCAGTTCAAGATCTCAATGTACACCGGGCCACCCCAGAGGAGCTGGTGAGTGATTGTAGTAATCTTCACGGAGGTTTATTTTATTTTTGTGTGATTTATGTGAGCTGAGATTTATTATTATTATTATTATTATTATTATTATTATTATTATCAAGTTTAACCACTTCGCGCCCGCGCTATAGCCGAAAGACGGCTGCAGCGTGGACGCTCCCTGCAGGGAGGACGTCCTCCTGTTTACTTCCCTAATGCGCGCTCCTGAGAGCGCGCATCGGGGAAGTTCTGTGCTGGCCGTGTCCCTCGGACACAGCCAGTCACAGATCGCTGTAAACGGCCAATCACAGCGGCCGTTTACAGCGCGATCGGCGTGTCCAATGAGAGATGATCTCATATGTAAACATATGAGATCATCTCTCAGCGCCGCTCTCCCTCCTCACACAGAGACAGTGTGTGAGGAGGGAGAGATGAACAGCTGCAGCAGCCGTGAGTACAACAAAATAAAAATGTGCCATCTGTCCCCAGTGCCACCTGTCAGTGTCACGTGCCATCTGTCATCAGTGTCACGTGTCATCAGTGCCACGTATCGGTGCCATCTCTCATCAGTGCCACGTATCAGTGCCATCTCTCATCAGTGCCACGTATAAGTGCCATCTGTCACCAGTGCCACATATTAGTGCCATCTGTCAGTGTCACGTTTCATCAGTGCCCCGTATTAGTGCCATCCGTCATCAGTGTCACGTGTCATCGGTGCCATCCATCATCAGTGTCACGTGTCATCAGTGCCACGTATCAGTGCCATCTGTCATCAGTGCCACGTCAGTGTCACGTGTCATTGTCCTGGTGCTCCAGGGCCTTCAATAGTGTAATAGGTAGTCAACAATTTAGATGTGTAATTTATGCTCCTAGAACACGTGATGGCGCTCCCTGCATTTTGGGCCTCTCTAAGTGGCTAGGCTGTGTAAAAGTCCCACATATGTGGTATCGTAATACTCAGGAGGAGTAGCAGAATTTATTTAGCTACATATTGTAGCTGCTGACTTTTAATAATAGGACACTCACTTGTCCTGGAATCCAGCCATGTCGGCACCGAAACTGATTTTTTTTCCAGCAGTTCTCGGGTGCTGCCGCCGCCATTGCTTGTAAGGAAAAACAGCAGTCAAGCCGTGCAGCTTTACAGCCGATTCCCTACTGCGCATGCGTGAAGAGCGCTGTGCTTTCTGAATGCTCTGGTGTTCTGCCATCTCCATCTCATCGGATAGTGTCCGCCCCCTACTGCGCAGGCGCAGCGATTGCGCAGTACGGAGGAAAAGGAGACTCTGGAAGTCTCCGAAGATGAACGTCCAGGTTCAAGCCCCACCATGCAAGTGGACATACGGTAGCACTTGGTAACAGGGCCCCTCGCTTGCGTGCTCGCTTCGCTTCGCTCGCCACGCTTCGCTCGCCACGCTTCGGCACAGCCTCGCTTCGCTCTGCAATTTTTTATTCTAACTCTATATCCACTTGCATGGTGGGGTTTGAACATGGACGTTCATCTTCGGAGACTTTTGGAGTCTCCTTGTCCTCCGTACTGCGCAAGCCCAGTATAGGGGGTGGACGCTATCCGACGGGGGACAGTATTCGACACAACTGCGGCAGCAAGGGAAGGGGGGCCAAACTTCTGATATACCTCATCGCACCGAGGTCTCCTGGAAGTGGGGACAGGTACCCCTCTCCCCTCTAAAGGGACCAAATGGGGCATCAGAGGGGGGGAGGAGACAGATCACCACTTGCTACTAAAGCCTATTCTGATGCTTCTCTCCTATGTGTAAAATTTTTATTTTATTTTTTGGCTAGAAAATTTACTTGGAACCCCCAAACATTTTGAGGGCTGTGTGTGTGTGTGTGTGTGTGTGTGTGTGTGTGTGTGTGTGTGTAGAGAGAGATAGATATCTCTCTCTCTCTCTCTCCATCTATATATATATATATATATATATATATATATATATATATATATATATATATATATATATATATATATATATATATATATATATTATAATATATATATATATATATATACATACATACATACATACATACATACATACATACTTACATACATACATACATACATACATACATACATACATACATACACACACACACACACACACACACACACACACACACACACACACACACACACACACACACACACACACACACCCCCTATCTCGCATTTTGAGGGCTGGCGAGCTATAGCTGCCTGGGAGCGTGGGGGGGCGAGCACCGCTTGTATGGGAGCCGTTCTCCCAGCGATCATAGGGGAAGAGAGAGGAGCGGCGAGAACATTTTTTTTTTTGCGGGATTGCGACAGACATATCGGAAACTTTTGACGTTTTAATACAGCGATTAGAGCTATAAAATAGCCACAGGGCGATCGCGGGTGCCCCTCCTATACCCCCTTTAAAGCGCCCGGCGTACAGCTACGGTGATTTGCGCAGGGGAGCCAACCTGCCGTTCTCTGCTCTGTCAGGAGCGATCGCGGGTGCCCGGCGGACCTCGTGGCTGCGTGGTACACGCAGGAGCTCCGCCCCCTATGCCTCTTAAAGTGCCCACCGTACAGCTATGGCAAATTGCGCAGGGGAGCCAACCAGCCAAAAAGGGTCAATCCACCATCTTCCAAGATTTTAGCTTTTAGGCAATGTCTGTTTTTTATTTTTTTTATTTTTATTTTTTTTTTAATAAATTTTTATCTGTTTCTAGGCCCACAGACACGAGATCCACAAATCTAAAAACCAGCGGCTGGCGCAGTGGGAACTTCAGAAGAGATCCATAAAGAAGAAGTGGAGGAAACAAAATGGAGGAGCTGCAGACCCGCTGGAGGAGAGGCGGCTGGCCCTGATGATGGAGGTATTGGAAGAGTGTTTTAATAAATATATATATCATATTATAATATATCACAATATTAATAATAGCCTTGCCCAGTGTCATTGCAGCCTTGCCCAGCGTCATTGCAGCCTTGCCCAGCGTCATTTGCAGCCTTGCCCAGCGTCATTTGCAGCCTTGCCCAGCGTCATTTGCAGCCTTGCCCAGCGTCATTTGCAGCCTTGTCCGGGTTTAAATTTCCCGCCGCCGAGACGCTCTGTCGCGTGCGCGGCCGAAAAAGACCGCCGCCGAAAAAGACCGAAGCGCCCCCGGAAAAAGCCGAGCCGACTGTTCGGCTCCGCTCGCGGTCCCGCCTCCCTGCTGTTTCCGGAGCGAGCGCGAGCAGAGCCGAACAGTCGGCTCGGTCTATTCCGGTGCCGCTTTGGGTTTTTCCGGCTGCGTTTCGGTCTTTTACGGCGGCGCACGCTATTTTTCGGCGGCGCTTGCCATTTTTGTCTTTTTTTTGGGGGTATCGGCGTATAACACGCACCCACGACTTTCCCACGATTTTAAGGGGGAAAAAGTGCGTGTTATACGCCGATAAATACGGTAATATATCACAATATTAATAACATATCACAATACACAACGTCATCTTCTCTACACACTGTGGGGTTGATTTGCTAAAACTGGAGAGCGCAAAATCTGGTGCCGCTCCGCACAGAAACCAATCAGCTTTTAGGCTTTTAGTTTAAACCCTTCCCACCCACAGTACGGACGTACACTCCCTGGCCACTTTATTAGGTACACCTGTTCCATTACTTGGTAACACAAATTGCTTATCAGCCAATCGCATGGCAGCAACTCAATGCATTTAGGCATCTGCATGTGGTGAAGACGACTTGCTGAAGTTCAAACTGAGCATCAGAATGGGGGAGAAAGGGGATTCAAGTGACTTTGAACGTGGCGTGATTGTTGGTGGCAGACGGGCCGGTCTGAGTATTTCTGGGATTTTCACACACAACCATCTCTCAGGGTTTACAGAGAACGGTGGGAAAAAGAGAAAATATCCAGTGAGAGGCAGTTGTTTGCAGGAAAATGCCTTGTTCATGTCAGAGGAGAATGGGCAGATGATAGAAAGACAACAGTAACTCAAACACTCGTTACAACCAAGGTGTGCAGAATACCATCTCTGAACGCACAACACATCCAACCTTGAAGCAGATGGGCTACAGCAGCAGAAGACCACACCGGGTGCCACTCCTGTCAGCTAAGAACAGGAAACTGAGGCTACAATTAGCACAGGATCAATAAAATTGGACAATAGAAGATTGGAAACACGTTGCCAGGTCTGATGAGTCTCCATTTCAGCTGCAACATTCAGATGGTGGGGTCAGAATTTGGCGCATGGATCCATCCTGCCTTGTATCACTGGTTCAGGCTGGTGGTGGGGGTGTAATGGTGTGGGGGGGGGGGGGGGGTATTTTCTTGGCACACTTTGGCCCCCTTAGTACCAATTGAGCATCGTTTATACATGATGACCTACCTGAGTATTGTTGGTGACCATGTCCCTCCCTTTATGACTGCAGTGTCCCCATCTTCTGATGGCTCCTTCCAGCAGGATAATGCACCATGTCACAAAGCTCCAATCATCTCACCACTGGACAATGAGGTCCCTGTACTCCAATGGTCTCCACTCACCAGATCTCACCACTGGACAATGAGGTCACTGCACTCCAATGGTCTCCACACTCACCAGATCTCATCACTGGACAATGAGGTCACTGTACTCCAATGGTCTCCACACTCTCCAGATCTCATCCAATAGAGCTCCACACTCACCAGATCTCACCACTGGACAATGAGGTCACTGCACTCCAATGGTCTCCACACTCACCAGATCTCATCACTGGACAATGAGGTCACTGTACTCCAATGGTCTCCACACTCTCCAGATCTCACCACTGGACAATGAGGTCACTGTCCTCCAATGGCCTCCACTCACCAGATCTCATCACTGGACAATGAGGTCACTGTACTCCAATGGCCTCCACTCACCAGATCTCACCACTGGACAATGAGGTCACTGTACTCCAATGGCCTCCACACTCACCAGATCTCACCACTGGACAATGAGGTCCCTGTACTCCAATGGCTTCCACACTCACCAGATCTCACCACTGGACAATGAGGTCACTGTCCTCCAATGACCTCCACACTCACCAGATCTCACCACTGCAACTGTGTGATGTTATCATGTCACTATGGAGGAAAATCTCTGAGGAACGTTTCCAACACCTTGTTGTATCTATGCCACCAAGGATGATGGAAAAAGGGGGTCCAACCCGATACTAGTAAGGGGGACCTAATAAAGTGTCCGGTGAGTGTGTGATGATTAAACTTCAGCATTAATGATAAAATCAATGTCAGGAAATGTATTTTCATATGTTGTGCTCTATAATTATGTGTGTTGTTGTGAATTGATGACAATAATCTGTCAGGATTGCTCATTACGGATACATCACAAGTCGGTGAGGAGTTTATTCTCTCTTTTATTTATTTTTTCTCTTTTTAGATTATTTCTGATCAGTATCAGATGAAGGATGTCCTGGAGAGATCAGACCGGGCCATGTCTGTGGTGAAGGACCTCTTCGGGGACGCCCCCCGCAGGCACACAGGTGACACTGCTATTCCTATGGAGACTTTCTGTAATCTTTCAGTTATCCGAACTTTTCAGACGAAATTTTAATGTTCTAATATTTGTTGTCTGGAGGAAAACTGTGCACATCTTTGCCATTCTGAAGCTTCCCTCCAACCACTTTGCATATTATTTTATATATATATACTGTGATTCTGTACTTCCAGAAATCTCCCTCCACTGAGTCTGGCCGCAGCCATTTTAACTGTGGGCAGCTGAAGCTGCTGCCTGTTCACTTCCTGGATTTACACAGAGGCACACCTCCAGCTCTGCAGCTCTCATTGGCCCTCTTATGACTCCTCTCCCCTCCTTTCCTCATACCTCCCAACTGTCACTGATTTCGAAGGACTGTCCCTGATTTGGAGCAATGTCCCTCTGTCCCTCATTTGTCCCTCATTTGTCCCTCATTTTGCTCTGATCTCTATAGTTGTATATAAAATTCACTTTTTATCTTTCAAAAAGTTTTTCCCAGCGCTAAACCTTTCATCTGATTTCTAAATTGCTGCATTTGTACATTTTTTAAAAGCCAATATAAAGGAATAGTAGTGGTAAAAAAAAAAGTCCTTGTGGATTTAATTAACCTTTTTTTTGGTTAATTCTCTTTTAAGGGGGTGTGGCAGGGGGCGTGTCCTATTCCTACATACGTTTGTTAGTAGGTGTCCCTCATTCCCATCTCAAAATGTTGGGAGGGAGGGAGGGAGGGAGGGAGAGAGGGAGAGAGGGAGAGAGGGAGAGAGGGAGAGAGAGAGAGAGAGAGAGAGGTGTATGATGTCATAAGCCTAGGCCAATGACCAAACAGGAAACAGGAAGTGGGGCTGTATAAGGGATTTACTGGCAGAAAAAAAATGTTTTACTATCCAAAGTTAAAGCGGTTCTGCACACATTTCATTTAGTAAATCTCTTTGTTTTCCAAATCAGGCAAAGAGTACTAAATGAAGTGTTTTTTTTTTTTTTTTTTTTCCACTTACCTTGTAATTGCTTCTCTGTCTCTTCGGGGGTGGGCGGGGTCTCTGCGTCGATCCTCGTCATGCCGCACTGTCTCCTGGGATCTGGTGTCATTGATCCCAGGAGTCAGTGCGGACATCCGCCGAAATCCCGCGAGATTTCCGGGGCTCGGGCCGAAATCCCGCGAGATTTCCGGGGCTCGGGCCGAAATCCCGCGAGATTTCCGGGGCTCGGGCCGAAATCCCGCGAGATTTCCGGGGCTCGGGCCGAAATCCCGCGAGATTTCCGGGGCTCGGGCCGAAATCCCGCGAGGTTTCGGCCACATTTATGGGGCTCGTGCCGAAATCTCGCGAGGTTTCGGCCACATTTCGCGCCGAAAATCTCGCGAGATTTATGGGGCTCGTGCCGAAAATCTCGCGAGATTTATGGGGCTCGTGCCGAAAATCTCGCGAGATTTCGGCGGACGTGGCCAAAATCTCGCAAAATTTCGGCGGACGTGGCCAAAATCTCGCAAAATTTCGGCGGACGTGAGCTACACTTTACCGTTACTGCGCACGCGCGAGATCGGTGCAATAACGGCGGTGCATGCTGGGCCATCTGAAGTGCCTGTGTGGTTTCACATGCCCACAGGCAAGATGGCACCCAGCAGCAAGATGTTTTATAACTTTTTTTTTAGGTGACGAAAACCAGCAGCAGTTCGTTAGAAAAATGGAACACGTGAGTGCTTAAATTAGATCTCCTAATCATTTGCATTGTACTACTAAAAACAAAAAAAAAAAAATTACAGACAGTGCAGAAGCGCTTTAAAACAACAACAAGAGCAGAAGATTTAATAGGTGGAAATATGAAATAATGACTGAAAAAAAAAAAAAAAAAAAAAAAAGATTTTGACCATTTTTTTATTGAGGGTGTAAATATAAATGACTACCCTCACCCTCAAAAAATGGTCAAAGTTTTTTTTATTTTATTTTTTTTAAATTTTAATTTATTTTTTTATTATTTAAAACCTATAAGCTCAGGGCAAAAAAAAAATAGCTGTCTGATACATTTTTTTTATTTTTTATTTTTTTTTATATACATTTTGTGCTAGCATCCAAATTTTTTTTACCTAACTATGATTGCTTATAACAGTGAATTTCACTGTTTTTAAAGGGCCTGTAAAGGCAGAAGGTAAATTCTATGCATTAACCACTTAAGCCCCCGAACAATTTACCCCCTTCCTGACCAGGCCATTTTTTTGCAATTCGACACTGTGTCGCTTTAACTGACAATTGCGCGGTCGTGCGGCGTTGCATCCAAACAAAATTGCCGTCCTTTTTTCCCACAAATATATAGATTTCTTTTGATGGTATTTGATCGCCCCGGCGGTTTTTATTTTTTGTGCTATAAACAAAAAAAAGAGCGACAATTTTGAAAAAAAAACGCATTTTGTACTTTTTTCCTCAGTTTAGGCCGATACGTATTCTTCTACATATTTTTGGTAAAAAAATCACAATAAGCGTATATAGATTGGTTTGCGCAAAAGTTCTAGCGTCTCCAAAATAGGGCATAGTTTTATGGCATTATTATTATAATTTTTTTTTACTAGTAATGGCAGCGATCTGCGATTTTTTTTTTTTTTTTTTTTTTTTTTTTTTTATTTATTTTTATTTTATTTATTAATCGGGATTGCGATGGACACATCAGACGCTTTTGACACTTTTTTGGGACTTGCTCTGTCACGAACGATCGCGGGTGCCCAGCGGTCATCAAGCACGCCGGGCATGTGCATTGGCTCCGGGGACACGATGCGCCCGTCTTAGACCCCTTTCACACCAAACCGCGGCCGGCGGTAAAGCGGCGCTATTTTAGTGCCGCTTTACCGTCGTTTTAGCTGTGTTATTCAACCGCTAGCGGGCGGTTTTAACCCCCCCCGCTAGCTGCCAAAAAGGGGTTAAATCCGCCCGCAAAACGCCGCCGGAGCGGCTATTTTGACGGCGGTATCGCAGCGCTGCCCCATTGATTTCAACGAGGAGCAGCGGTGGAGCAGCGGTGGAGCAGCGGTGGAGGAGCGGGCAGCGGTGGAGGAGTGGTGGAGGAACGGGCAGCGGTGGAGCAGCGGTGGAGCAGCGGTGGAGCAGCGGTGGAGGAGTGGTGGAGGAGCGGGCAGCGGTGGAGGAGCGGTGGAGGAGCGGTGGAGGAGTGGTGGAGGAACGGGCAGCGGTGGAGCAGCGGTGGAGGAGTGGTGGAGGAGCGGGCAGCGGTGGAGGAGTGGTGGAGGAGCGGGCAGCGGTGGAGGAGTGGTGGAGGAGTGGTGGAGGAGTGGTGGAGGAGCGGGCAGCGGTGGAGGAGTGGTGGAGGAGCGGGCAGCGGTGGAGGAGTGGTGGAGGAGCGGGCAGTGGTGGAGGAGCGGGCAGCGGTGGAGGAGTGGTGGAGGAGCGGGCACCGGGCAGCGGTGGAGGAGCGGGCAGCGGTGGAGGAGCGGGCAGCGGTGGAGCAGCGGTGGAGGAGCGGGCAGCGGTGGAGGAGCGGTGGAGGAGTGGTGGAGGAACGGGCAGCGGTGGAGCAGCGGTGGAGGAGCGGGCAGTGGTGGAGGAGTGGTGGAGGAGCGGGCAGCGGTGGAGGAGCGGTGGAGGAGTGGTGGAGGAGCGGGCAGCGGTGGAGGAGTGGTGGAGGAGCGGGCAGCGGTGGAGGAGTGGTGGAGGAGCGGTGGAGGAGCGGGCAGCGGTGGAGGAGTGGTGGAGGAGCGGGCAGCGGTGGAGGAGTGGTGGAGGAGTGGTGGAGGAGCGGGCAGCGGTGGAGGAGCGGGCAGCGGGCAGCGGTGGAGGAGCGGGCAGCGGTGGAGGAGCGGGCAGCGGTGGAGGAGCGGTGGAGGAGTGGTGGAGGAGCGGTGAGTTCACCGCTCCAAAGAAGCTGCTGGCAGGACTTTTTGCGACGCCCTGCCAGCGCACCGCTGCAGTGTTAAAGCCCTCGGGCTTTCACCCTGGGGTGCATGGAGCAGCTTTTTTCAGGTGCTATACAGGCGCTATTTTTAGCGATGTAGCGCCTGAAAGATGCTGGCAGTGTGAAAGGGGTCTTAAAGAACCGACGTACAGCTACTACGTCTCGGGTAGCAGTGCCATCCTGCCGCAGTATGACTGCGGTGGCTGGTCGGGAAGCTGTTAAGATAAAAAAAAACTTATGTGTGTAGCAGCCCCTCTTAATACTTACCTGAGCCCCATCTCTCTCCAGCGATGTCCACGAATGTCTAAGCCATCCAAGACACTCCCCCTGATTGGCTGAGACACCGCAGCGACGCCATTGGTTCCTGTGGCTGTTAATCACATTCAGTCAGCCGATCAGGGGAGAGAGGGGGCCGGGTCGGGGCTCCGTGTCTGAATGGACACCCGGAACTGTGACTCGGCTCCAGCGCCCCCAAAGGAAGCTGCTGACTGTGGGGGGCACGCGATAGGAGGGAGGGGCCAGGAGCAGCAAAGAGGGACCCAAGAAGAGGAGGATCCGGGCTGCTCTGTGCAAAACCAACTGACATGTGACATGTTTGTTTTTATTTTTAAATTTTTTTTTTTTTTTAATTATTATTATTTTTTTTAAACAAGACTTTACAATCGCTTTCCCCCCTTCCAGCCTAGGACAATTTTCAGCTTTCAGCGCTGTCGCTCTTTGACAATTGCGCGGTCGTGCTACACTGTACACATATGACATTTTTATAAAAATAGAACTTTCTTTTGGTGGTATTTAACCACTGCTGGTGTTTTTTTATTTTTTTCTAAACGAACAAAACAAAATTTGTAAAAAAAAAAAAAAAAAGTTTTTCTTCGTTTCTGTTTATAAAAGTTTGTTTTCTCCTTCAGTAATGGGCACTAATGAGGTGGCACTGATATGTAGAATTGATCGACACTGATGGGCTACACCGATCTGCAACACTGATGGACACCGATAGGCTACACTGATAGGCAGCACTAATAGGCATTACTGATTGGCATCTGAAGGGTACTGATGGGGCACTGGCACATTTATGGGCACTGATTGGCACATGGGGCACAGACTGGCAGCTGATGGGCACCTCTAATGAGGGCTGCGCTGATAATCAATGTGCTGATCATCAGCGCAGACTCCCCCCCCCCCCCCCCCCCCTTCGACAGGCTGAGCTGCCAATTGGCTCTCCCTGTCAGCGCGAACCGAGGAAAGACGTTTTTTTTACCGGCACTTCCTGGTTCGCGCTGTGATCAGCTCTGATTGGTCACAGCTGATCACATGGTAAGGAGCCTCCATCAGAGGCTTCATACCACGATCGGAGATGCAGTGTGTTAGAGTGACACACAGCACCACCGATCGCCCCCCCCCCCCCCCCCCCCCCCGCGCATGCTATCCTGCTGGACGTCATATGACGCCCAGTCAGGATAACGGAACCACTGCCCGGCCTAATGACGGGCGGGCGGGAAGTGGTTCAGTAATCATTTTTCAGTTTTTACTATTGTGATTGGCCACAGCTAATCACATGGTACAGATGGGCTGCGATTGACCCTGTCTGTACTAGACATGTGCAATTCGTTTATTTTTTTTTTTTTTTTTTCTTCGTTATTTTCGTTCATTCGTTATCGTACGAATGAACGAACGATAAAAATTTTAACGAATCGTTCGAATCGAATGAATCCGAAAATAACGAAAATCCGAAAAAAACAAATTAGAAACAACGAATGTACGAAAGAAGAAAATCCGAAAATCCGAAAAACGAAAACAGGAACGAACGAAAATGAAAATGAACGAAAAAATTCGTACATTCGTAACTTTTTTTTTTTTTGATTTGTAATTTTCCGTGTCTCTTACAATGGCGCTGCTTAATGTGCATCGAATGGATTGAACGAAAATTCGTACATTCGTAACATTCGTAACTTTCTTTTTTTTTCGATTCGTAATTTTTTCTTTTTTTTTTCGATTCGTAATTTTCCGTCTCTTACAATGTAATAATAGCATACACATTACATAAAATTATGAATTATGCTCCGATTACGAATGTTACAAATGTTACGAATGTACGAATAAATACGAATGCGTCCGAATTTCGAATAAACGAAAATTAAACTAACGGAAAAACGAATCAACGAAAAAATAACTCTTACGAAAATACGAATCGCTACGAATACGAACACCGACGACTTACCAATTTACGAATCAACGGAAACGAAAAATACGAAACGAAAATAAACAAATTTTTTTTGTTGTGCACATGTCTAGCCTGTACCATGTGATCACTGTGACCAATCACAGCGTGTAACACAAATGTACGCCATGGGCGGCATGAATGGAAGCCATTCCTTTGTGTACAATTGTCGTGTGATCTGCTGTGATTGGTCACAGTGATCACATGGTACTGGCAGCAGCCCGGTACAGTGATCTGTCATAGGCTGGGGCCAATGGACACAGTGGGTGACAGATCGTGCGCCGCCGATTGGCCCTTGGGGTGTTCTAGGGAGGACGTCACATGATGCGCTCTCGCCCGCCCTATAGACAAATCATCATGGACAGGACTCCATTGTTCTTGTTGTAAATACAGCGAGAGGCACCTCGGGGCAAAAGACAAATCTGATGCCGGTTATTACCGGCATTGGCACCGCAGTGTTTGTGATATTAGTGGCACCTTTGTAGGTAAATATTTGATATAGAATGTTTGTTTTCTTTTGAATGTAGTGTTGGCTTAAGGATCTGATACAAAGGTTTCTGTTTATATCACAGCTACAAACATAAAAAGATCCTGTATTGTGTCAGGGAGGAATAAATAGACTTCTTTATACATGGCTATGAGTCCTATTTCTACCGCCATATACACAATATTACCAAAAGTATTGGGACACCTGCCTTTACATGACCTATAATGGCATCCCAGTCTTAGTCCGTAGGGTTCAATATAGCGTTGGCCCTCCATTTGTAGCTATAACAGCTTCAAGCTCATGAGAAATTCTTCCCTTTGAATTCTAGGTACACTATATTGTCAAAGAAAAATTGTTACATGAAATTTAATGGCACCCCAGTCTTAGTCCGTAGGGTTCAATATTGAGTTGGCCCACCCTTTGCAGCTATAACAGCTTCAACTCTTCTGGGAAGGCCGTCCACAAGGTTTAGGAGTGTGTCTATGGGAATCTTTGACCATTCTTCCAGAAGGCATTTGTGAGGTCAGGTACTGATGTGGAGGAGAAGGCCTGGCTCGCAGTGTCCAATCAGGTTGAGGTCAGGACTCTGTGCAGGCCAGTCAAGTTCCTCCACCCCAAACTCACTCATCCATGTCTTTATGGACCTTGCTTTGTGCACTGGTCCAAATCATTTGGTGGAGGGGGATTATGGTGTGGGGGTTGTTCTTCAGGGGTTGGGTTTGGCCCCTTAGTTCCAGTGAAGGGAACTCTTAAGGTGTCAGCATACCAGGACATTTTGGACAATTTGATTCTCCCAACTTTGTGGGAACAGTTTGGGGACGGCCCCTTCCTGTTCCAACATGACTGCCCACCAGTGCCCAAAGCAAGGTCCATAAAGACATGGAGGAGCGAGTTTGGGGTGGAAGAAATTGACTGGCCTGCACAGAGTCCTGACCTCAACCTGATAGAACACCTTTGGGATGAATTAAAGAGGAGACTGCAAGCCAGGCCTTCTCGTCCAACATCAGTGCCTGACCTCACAAATGCTCTTCTGGAAGAATGGTCAACATTTCCATAGACACCCTCCTAAACCTTGTGGACGGCCTTCCCAGAAGAGTTGAAGCTGTTATAGCTGCAAATATTTGACCATTTCTCCAGAAATGCATTTGTGAGGTCAGGCACTGATATTGGAGGAGAAGGCCTGGCTCGCAGTCTCCGCTCTAATTCATCCCAAAGGTGTTCTATCGGGTTGAGGTCAGGACTCTGTGCAGGCCAGTCAAGTTCTTCCACCCCAAACTGGCTCATCCATATCTTTATGGACCTTGCTTTGTACACTGGTGCGCAGTCATGTTGGTACAGGAAGGGGCCGTCCCCAAACTGTTCCCACAAAGTTGGGGGCATGAAATTGTCCAACATGTCTTGGTATGCCGACGCCTTAAGAGTTCCCTTCACTGGAACTAAGGGGCCAACCCAACCCCTGAAAAACAACCCCCCACACCATAATCCCCCCTCCACCAAATGATTCAGACCAGTTCACAAAGCAAGGTCCATAAAGACATGGATGTGTGAGTTTGGAGTGGAGGAACTTTACTGGTCTGCACAGAGTCCTGACCTCAACCCGATAGAACACCTTTGGGATGAATTAGAGCGGAGACTGCGAGCCAGGCCTTCTCGCCCAACATCAGTGCCTGACCTCACAAATGCTCTTCTGGAAGAATGGTCAAACATTCCCATAGACACACTCCTAAACCTTGTGGACGGCCTTCCCAGAAGAGTTGAAGCTGTTATAGCTACAAAGGGTGAGCCAACTCAATACTGAACCCTACGGACTAAGGCTGGGATGCCATTAAAGTTCGTGTGTGTAAAGGCAGGCGTCCCAATACTTTTGGTAATATAGTGTGTATATACCAGTGTGTGTGCCTCTGGTCTATGCTGGTGTCTGTAGACAGATCTATACAGTGAATGGTATTTCAGTCGTCACCAATTGTCCCTTTTTATGACTCCAGGCTTTCCTAATGTCACAATGGCTCCATCCTGCGACTTGGAGACCTCTTGTGGACCGATCGTGCAGAAGAAAGACCCTCCGACCCGCCTGTCCATCCTCAGCGAGAGCGTCATGGACTCCCAGGTAACAGAGACAACATTTGTTTATAGCCTAAACTCCAGACATGCAGCTAAATGCCAACATTTACGTCTTTATGGGATGTTTTACCTTCATTCTTGGTGGAATAGACAAGGTGTTGGAAACATTCCTCAGAGATTTTCCTCCATAGTGACATAAGGGCATCACACAGTTGCTGCAGATTTGTCTGTTGCACACCCATGATGGGAATCTCCCATTTCTACCACACCCCCAATCTGGTGAGTGTGGAGGCCATTGGAAGAGATCTGGTGAGTGTGGAGGCCATTGGAAGAGATCTGGTGAGTGTGGAGGCCATTGGAGTACATTGACCTCATTGTCCAGTGGTGAGATCTGGTGAGTGTGGAGGCCATTGGAGTACAGTGACCTCATTGTCCAGTGGTGAGATCTGGTGAGTGGAAGCCATTGAAGTACAGTGACCTCATTGTCAAGTGGTGAGATCTGGTGAGTGGAAGCCATTGGAGTACAGTGACCTCATTGTCCAGTGGTGAGATCTGGTGAGTGTGGAGGCCATTGGAGTACAGTGACCTCATTGTCCAGTGGTGAGATCTGGTGAGTGTGGAGGCCATTGGAGTACAGTGACCTCATTGTCCAGTGGTGAGATCTGGTAAGTGTGGAGGCCAGTGGAGTACAGAGACCTCATTGTCCAGTGGTGAGATCTGGTGAGTGTGGAGGCCATTGGAGTACAGTGACCTCATTGTCCAGTGGTGAGATCTGGTGAGTGGGGGCCATTGGAATACAGTGACCTCATTGTCCAGTGGTGAGATCTGGCGAGTGGAGGCCATTGGAATACAGTGACCTCATTGTCCAGTGGTGAGATCTGGTGAGTGTGGAAGCCATTGAAGTACAGAGACCTCATTGTCCAGTGGTGAGTGTGGAGGCCATTGGAGTGCAGTGACCTCATTGTCCAGTGGTGAGATCTGGTGAGTGTGGAGGCCATTGGCGTACAGTGACCTCATTGTCCAGTGGTGAGATCTGGTGAGTGTGGAGGCCATTGGAGTACAGTGACCTCATTGTCCAGTGGTGAGATCTGGTGAGTGTGGAGGCCATTGGAGTACAGTGACCTCATTGTCCAGTGGTGAGATCTGGTGAGTGTGGAGACCATTGGAGTACAGTGACCTCATTGTCCAGTGGTGAGATCTGGTGAGTGTGGAGGCCATTGGAGTACAGTGACCTCATTGTCCAGTGGTGAGATCTGGTGAGTGTGGAGACCATTGGAGGACAGTGACCTCATTGTCCAGTGGTGAGATCTGGTGAGTGTGGAGGCCATTGGAATACAGTGACCTCATTGTCCAGTGGTGAGATGATTTGAGCTTTGTGACATGGTGCATTATCCTGCTGGAAGGAGCCATTAGAAGATGGGGACACTGTAGTCATAAAGGGATAGACATGGTCCGCATCAATACTCGGGTAGGTTGTGGTGTATAAACCATGATCAATTGGTACTAAAGGGGGTCAAAGTGTGTCAAGAAAATATCCCCCCCACCATTACACCCCCACCACCAGCCTGACCACCAGTGATACAAGGCAGGATGGATCCATGCACCACATTCTGACCCCACCATCCGAATGTTACAGCTGAAATCCAGACTCATCAGACCAGGCAACGTTTTTTTTCCAATCTTCTATTGTCCAATTTTGGTGATCCTGTGCCAATTGTGGCCTCAGTTTCCTGTTCTTAGCTGACAGGAGTGGCACCCGGTGTAGTCTTCTGCTGTAGCCCATCTGCTTCAAGGTTGGATGTGTTGCGCATTCAGAGATGGTATTCTGCATACCTTGCGTGTAACGAGGGGTTATTTGAGTTACTGTTGTCTTTCTATCATCTGGAACCAGTCTGCCCATTCTCCTCTGACACCAACAAGGCATTTTCCTCCACACAACTGCCACTGACTGGATATTTTCTCTTTTTCCCACCATTCCCTGTAAACCCCGGGAGATGGCTGTGTGTGAAAATCCCAGAAATACTCAGACCAGCCCGTCTGCCACCAACAACCATTCCACGTTCAAGGTCACTTATATCCCCTTTCTTCCCCATTCTGATGCTCGATTTCAACTTCAGCAAGTTTGTCTTCACCACGTCTAGGTGCCTAAATGCATTGAGTTGCTGCCATGTGATTGGCTGATTGCATTGAGTTGCTGCCATGTGATTGGCTGATTGCATTGAGTTGCTGCAATGTGATTGGCTGATTGCATTGAGTTGCTGCAATGTGATTGGCTGAATGCATTGAGTTGCTGCAATGTGATTGGCTGATTGCATTGAGTTGCTGCCATGTGATTGGCTGATTGCATTGAGTTGCTGCCATGTGATTGGCTGATTGCATTGAGTTGCTGCCATGTGATTGGCTGATTTGCATTGAGTTGCTGCCATGTGATTGGCTGATTTGCATTGAGTTGCTGCCATGTGATTGGCTGATTTAGCAATTTGTGTTACTGAACAACTAAACAGGTGTACCTAATAAAGTGGTGAGTGTATATCCTACATGGGGGGGGGGGGGGGGGGGGAAGACATGAAATTGTAAGCTCTAGGACAGGGTCGGCAATCTCGGCCCTCCAGCTGTTTGGAAACTACAAGTCCCATGAGACATTGCAAGACCCCGACAATCACAGGCATGACTCCTAGAGGCAGAGGCATGATGGGATTTGTAGTTTCACCACAGCTGGAGGGCCGAGGTTGCCTACCCCTGACCTAGGAGATGGTGGGGAGGGGGGGGGGGGGGGGGAATTCCTGGTTCCTGATGTTCAGGTTTGGCACTTGCTGTATATGAGACTTGGTATGTTTTAGATGTACGGCAGAAAGATTATTATTGGAAATATTTGATTTAGGCTCTTAATGACGTGGATGAGAGTCAGTCCGAAGAAGATGAAGACGATGATGAAGATGAAGTGGACGTTTCCATTAATTTCCAGCCCAACCTTACCACCGATAGGTGAGTTTTTTTTTTTATTTTATTTTTTTTTTATTTTTTATTTTTTTTTTATAGAATAAACATTTGGATTGAATAGTGTTTATGTGAGATCCTCTATTATGGGCAATTATTAATTAGTGAATTCCATGGAAGGCGGAGCCTTTAATTTGTACTCCTATGAAGGGTCTGTGTTATACGAATGTTTTACCAATCTCCTTCCAGGGCTTACCAGATAATAAATGAAGAGCGTTCTCATCCAGCATCTCGTCACCCATCAACAGGCAAAGAAGCGGATGCAGACAACCAGTTTGTGACACCCAAAAGTTCGGGTCACCCCACCAATGGGCAAATAGGTAGGGCTGATCAAGGGTAAAACAAATCGAAATACCTAAACTCAATTTTGCAACTTTTGACGTGTTAGTAAAACCGTACATATCATCACAGCTACTTGCATCCAGGTGGATTAATATACCATATTTTTTTTTTTTTTTTCAGAACAAATTGGGCTTTTCATTTGGTGGTAAATGATAATGGATATCTCCTGAGTTGTGTGTGGTTGTTTTTATATATATATATATATATATATATATATATATATATATATATATATATATATATATATAAAAAGGGAGAGAGAGATCTCAATCTCCATAATGGATCTCAATAATAGAGTTTGATCTCGATAATAGATTTAGGTCTCGATTTATGAATTTCAATAATGGATCTCGAGCTCGATAATAGATTTAGATCTCGATAATGGATCTCGGTAATGGATCTCCATAATAGACCTCGATAAGTTTTCGATCACGATAATGGATCTCGATCTCAATGATAACGGATCTCAATCTCTATAATAGATCTCAATAATGGATCTCGATAATGGATCTCAATAATGGATCTGGATCTCGATAATGGATCTCGATAATAGATCTCAATCTCCATAATGGATCTCGATAATAGATCTCCATAATGGATCTCGATAATAGATCTCCATAATGGATCTCGAGCCCGGATCTCGATAATGGACCTCGATAACAGTTTTCGATCAGGATAATAGATCTCAATCTCTATAATAGATTTTAATAATGGATCTAGATAATAGATCTCGATCTTGTTAATAGATCTCGATAATGGAATTTGATGATGGATCTCGGATCTCGATAATGGACCTCGATAATAGTTTTCGATCACGATAATGGATCTCGAGCTTGGATCTCGATAATGGACCTCGATAACAGTTTTCGATCAGGATAATAGATCTCGATCTCTATAATAGATTTTAATAATGGATCTAGATAATAGATCTCGATAATGGATTTTGATGATAGATCTCGATAATGGACCTCGATAACAGTTTTCGATCACGATAATAGATCTCGATCTCAATGATAATGTATCTCGATCTCTATAATAGATTTCAATAATGGATCTAGATAATAGATCTCGATCTTGATAATAGATCTCGATAATGGATCTTGATGATAGATCTCGGATCTCGATAATGGACCTCGATAATAGTTTTCGATAATAGATCTCGATTAATGGATCTCGATAATGGATCTATCGTCAAAGGAAAACTGTCCCAAAATAGTAAAACATGTTTTCTTTTTTTATTTGGCTGTATATTTTTTTGCTATTATAATTTACCACCAAAGAACAACCCAAAATGAATTCTCCTGTTCTTGACTATTGCAGTAATGGCACATATGTGGATGTTAGTTGTTTGTACCCGTAGTGCAGCCCAGAAACAATGGTGCATATTTTGCATTTTTCTTTTATCCTGCCTAAAACACACTGATACTAAGACCCCTCTCACATTGGGGCGTTTTTTAGGTGCTTTCGCGCTAAAAATAGTGCCTGTAAAGCGCCTGAAAAATGCCTCATCTGCAGTCCCCGGTGTGAAAACCCTTTCACACTCAGGCAGTGGGCTTGCGGGACGTTGGATAAAGTCCTGCAAGCAGCATCTTTGGGGCGGTTTGCGTGCGCTGTATACACCCCTCCTCCACCGCCCGTGCCCATTGGAATGCATGGGCAGCGCTGCCGAAGTGCCTGCAAAGCGATTCGGCAGTAGCACTACACAGGTTCTTTTAACCCTTCCTAGGGGGTTAATAGTGCCACACTCCTGCCCGAATAGTGGCGCTTTGCTGCTGCTGCCCCCACTGCCCCAGTGGTGAAAGGGCTCTAACAGACACTGATACCAATAAAAACTTTTTTTTTATTTTTATTTTTTTAATTCTACACAAAATATGCTGACTATGACCTTTTGAACCTGACCCGGTCTGCCAGTCGGTTTTTCAGGTGGACCTGATCGGACGCTCCTCTCACCTCTATGAAACGGTGGATGTCAGCCAGTCGATCCATTTTCATCCGATCTTTCCCCAAAGAGGGCGGGGCTCTGATTGGGTCTGTCACTGCACAATGAGCGGAGACGGACCTGTTATCTGCCTCAGCAGGGATCAGCGGATCGATTTCCCCCCCGCTGAGCAAAGCGGAGTCTGTCAGGTGGACCGCCTGTGTGAAAGAGACCGAACAATAACCCCGGGAGCCTTTTAATCTTGTTTTTTTTTTTTTTTTTCTTTTTTTTTACATTTATTATTTATTTTATTTTGTTTTGTTTTTTATACATGCTTGTTGATTGTGTCTTCCTTCTTGCAGGAGAGGAATTGTAAACAATGTATTATCCTCTTCATTCAAAAGAGTCTTCACAGAGACTGATCACTGTGATAGCCAATCAGAGGCTATCACAGCAATCAGGTGACCCTGAACTGACAGTCCCGGGTCCCGATCTTTAGTGGGAGACCCCGGGGGCTCTCGGTCAGAGCCCGGTCTCTGTGCTGGAAGTGCCCTCTCAGCACAAAGGGGGGTCCCACGAAAAAAAAAAAAAAAACTTTGATGAGGCCGGTATATGTGTGCGGTCTGTGCGAAGGGGTTAAAGGAGTATGCCGGTAGGTTATGAGGCTGTAAATAAATTTTTAATATTTTTTTACCCTAACATTTCTCTATAGCATTAAACGCCACCACAGCTGTAAGGAAGGTCAAAACCCGCCTGACGGAGGAAGAGCAAGTAGAACCCGAAGATCCAAAATGTGTGATTGGCAGAATACTGAACCCCAACCCCCCAAATCACCATCGGGTGCCGGCAAAAGGTGAGGGCCCTGCTGTGTCCTAAGGATTCAATATTGTGCAAAGGGAGCACCAAGACAAATGTATATTATGGGGGTTTACCTTTTACTTCCTGTTCCCCATGGCATGATGGAGAGACGGGGGCACAGCTATCAAAGCTGAAATTGAATGTGCGTTTTATTTTTTTTCTTTAAAGCAGAGTTCCACCCCCCCCCCCCCCCCGCACATTTGTCCCCCCCCCCCCTCCAGTGCCACATTTGACCCCTTTCCTTCCCCAGCCACCGGACCAGTAGGCGAGCGCAGTTGGGGCCTCGCGCTTGCGCAGTAGGGACCTGGTCGTGAAACCGTAATTCTACACTGCCGGGTTCCCTTAACCACAATGACGGCGGCAGCACCCAACAGCTGATGGAAACATTGGCTGCGGTGCCGACATCGCTGGACTCCAGGACAGGTAAGTGTCCTAATTTTAAAAGTCGGCAGCTGCAGTATGTGTAGGGGTGGGCGGACCTCCGCTTTAAAATAACAAACATGTTATACTTGCCTGATCTGTACAATAGTTTTGCACAGAGCAGCCCCAGTCCTCCTCTTCTCTGGTCCCCCGCTGGTGCTTCTGGCTCCTCCCCTGCCGCAGAGTTTGCCTATAGCAAGCCGCTTGCTATGGGGGCACTCGTAGGGGCACGCTCCAGAGCCTCGCTGTCTGCATCTATTGACACAGATAGCGCGACTCTACCACGCTCTCCTGTCACTGGCTGTCATTGGCAGCAGCTCCGGCTGCTGTCTCTGAGCCAATGAGGGGGGAGAGAGGCAGAGCCTCTGCTCTTGTGCACTTTGCTGGATCAAGATTTGGCTCAGGTAAATAAAACTTTTCTTTTTTCAGTGCATACCTTATTTTAAACCCAGCGATATCATCATTGGGTCTTTTGTACTTCTCTATGCAATGTTGGTAGATCGCCTTGGTGGGAGGGGCCTGCAGGTGTCTGTACATAGTTTCCAGAAAACGTCACCCCTCTCAAGAGCCCTCAGCTGTGATGCAAGCGGTGGGCTGGCTCTTGGGAGGAGTTATTCAAATATCCAAATTCCCTGTTGGAGGGATGTCTGTCTGGCAGGGTGGGCGTTCCTAGATGGGCTGCGATTTACACACGGATCTCCTTAGGTACTTAAGAACAAACATAAAAGGGCGCCACCAAGTACCAGTCTAGGTAATGCACATATATGATGCTGAATGACAGCGCTCGTGACTGCTGCCAGAGTCGAGCGCTGTCACTCAGACCTCCTGCTGAGCAGCGTAGTCCAACCGCGGTGGGATGGTGGGTTAGGGTTTCCCTTTTGAAGAACAAGTTTAGGACTCAGGGATTGGAATAGGGACCTCCTCCAAAGAACAGCAGGCGTGTCCCCAGAGGTCAAGAGGTGTGGCTGACCCACCCCCACCAAAGTGTTCCGCCTACCCCAACAAAGTCGGGGATTGAACAAGTCGTGGAAAGCACTTACCGCAACCAAACAAGCTCAGCAACCGCGGATCATTAGGGATCAAATGCTACAAGCCCTTGGTCCCCTAGAGCAGTTGTTTCTCAACTCCAGTCTTTAAGGTGCCCCCAACAGGTCATGTTTTCAGGCTTCCCATTATTTTGCACAGGTGATTTGATCAGTTTCACTGCCTTAGTAATTACCGCAGTCGTTTCATCTGAGGGAAATCCTGAAAACATGACCTGTTTGGGTGCTTTGAGGACTGGAGTTGAGAAACCAGGGCTCAAGTCCTGAGCTACTAGCCAGGCCTCAAAGGTTACTCGCCACCAGTGCTCCACTCAATCCCTGCCCCGCCCCTAATTCCGCCCCTAGACACGCCCTCATAAATTATCTCATGAAATGACACTTAAATGTTTTATGCAAAAATATTATAAATATTAAAAACAACTTTACCAGTGCAGCCTCACCTGTGCCCACCAGTGCAGCCTCACCTGTGCCCACCAGTGCAGCCTCACCTGTGCCCACCAGTGCAGCCTCACCTGTGCCCACCAGTGCAGCCTCACCTGTGCCCACCAGTGCAGCCTCACTGTGCCCACCATTGCAGCCTCACTGTGCCCACCATTGCAGCCACACTGTACCCACCATTGCAGCCACACTGTACCCGCCTCGAGGCGATTCAGTTCGCAGTTGCAGCGCTATACAAATCATTCATTTATTCATTCATTCACCATTGCAGCCGCACTGTACCCACCATTGCAGCCGCACTGTACCCACCATTGCAGCCGCACTGTACCCACCATTGCAGCCGCACTGTACCCACCATTGCAGCCACACTGTACCCACCATTGCAGCTCCACTGTGCCCCTTTGCAGCCTCACTGTGCCCATTTCAGCCTCGCCTGGGCAGGGGAATGCACGGCTTGAGGAAGAGGAGAGCCGTGGGAATCGGGATAGCGCGCTGTTACCGGCGCTTACATTTATACTTGTCTCTGTTCTGCTAGACACAGCCCCGCCTTTTCCTGACCCATGCCAGTGATAGACAGAATGCATAGCAGCATTGGACCGGCGTTCTGTCCTGGCGATCGCTGGGAGAACGGCTCCCGATCAACCCACCGACGGTGCTCTCTCCCCCTCTCCCAGGCAGGCAGCCCAGCTCGCAAGCCCTCATTTTCCACTCAAAATGTGAGTAGGCGAGTGGAAAATTTGAGGGCTGCCCTGGAGGATTCGTCCATGATTTTGAATTTACAGCGATTCTTCTTCTGTAAAGAGATCCTCAGCACGGTTCTGTGATTTGTGAAACGAGTTTCCTGTTTTTTTGTTGAAGGTAAGAAAAAACGCTCGTCGCGCCCCCCCACTCATCGCAGGGCGGAGCCTGGTTCTGCGGCCCCGGCTTCTGAACTGTCCAGTTGCAGCCAGTCCAGTTTGGATGTCCTGAACCAGATGATGCAGGAAGTAGAGGTGGACTTGGAGGACTACGAGAGGCAGACGGGCCGGGAGGTGGACACCCTGCCAAAGGCTCAGGGGTTGACGGGATTCACCATGTCTCTTGTCGGCTCCATACGGCGGATGGTGTGTTATCTAAAGGAGGTAAGACTTGACCACACACAGCGGGAGATTTACTAAAACCCGGAGCGTGACAAATATGGTGCAGCTTCTGCATAGAAACCAATCGGCTTCCAGGTTTTTTTTTGTCAAAGCTTAACTACTTGCTTACTGGGGGGGTTTACCCCTTGCTGCCCAGGCCAATTTTCAGCTTTCAGCACTGTCACTTTTTGAATGACAATTGCGCGGTCGTGCTACACTGTACCCATATGACATTTTTATCATTTTTTTTTCACACAAATAGAGCTTTCTTTAGGTGGTATTTAAAGTGGGGTGCCCCTTAAAAAAAAAAAAAAAAACGTAAAAGTCATCAGCTACAAATACTGCAGCTGCTGACTTTTTTAATAATCGGACACTTACCTGTCCCGGGGTCCAGCGATGCGGGGGGGGGGGAATGAAGCCCCCCCTCGTTCCCTCGCTCTGCGCCGGCATTCTTACTGTGGGCACCCGGCTGTGGCCTCACAGCCGGGTACCCACTGCGCATGCGCAAGATACACTGCGCAGTCATCTGGGACCTGTCACATGTCTCAGATGACTGACTGCGCAGAGGGGAAGTGATGTCACCAGCCCGGGCACTGAAGGAGGCAGACTACGAGGGACCCCCTAGCAACAGGCATTTAGAGGTAAGTTACATTTTTTTTATTTTTTACAATTATTATTTTTTTTTTATATTTTTAGGAATTTTCAGCTATTTTTTTAATTTTTTTTGGGGGGGGTGGGGAAACACCACTTTAATCATCACTGGGGTTTTTATTTTTTGCTAAACAAATGACAGCTGATCACGTGATGTAAACAATAGATCGGTAATGTTTTTTTTTTTTCATCTCCTCACGCTGTTAGCGTGAGGAGAAAAAAAAAAGTTGATCACTGGCTTCTGTGAAAGGGACATTGGTCCCAAAAAAGGAAGAGGCGCAGCCACCTCAACTGTGCCCACCAGTTCCACCTGCCAGTGCCACCAGTGCCACCTATCAATGCCCACCAGTGGTGCCTCATCAGTGCCACCAAGCAGTGCTGCCTATCAGTGACCATGACTGCTACCCACCAGTGCCAGCTATTGGTGCATATCAGTGCAGCCTATCAGTGCCCATCAGTGCCATCTATTAATGCCCATCAGTGCAGCCTCATCAGCGTACATCAATGAAGGAGAAAAAGGACCTGTTTGCAAAATTTTATAACAAAATATAAAACGTTTATTTTTTTTAATTTTTTTTTCAACATTTTCGGTCTTTTTTTAAAAAAAAAAAAAAATGTAATAAAAAACGCAGTGGTGATCTAATACCACCAAAAGAAAGCTCTATTTGTGGGGAAAAATGATAAAAATGTCATGAGTACATTATAGCATGACCGCGCAATTGTCATTCAGAGAGTGACAGCGCTGAAAGCTGAAAATTGGTCTGGGCAGGAGGGGGGTTTAAGTGGCCGGTAAGCAAGTGGTTAAAGTGCATATACAATGGTGTACTGTATTTATCGGCATATAACACGCACTTTTTTTCCCCCTTTAAAATCAGGGGAAAATCATGGGTGCGTGTTATACGCCGATCCCCCGCTGATTTGTGAGCGGAGGATCGAGCCGCCGAGATACATAGCCGAGTGTACTCGGCTCACAGTCATGCCCAGTCCCGCCCTATGATGGACATAACACAGGGACTGGGCGTGACTGTGAGCCAAGCCGAGTACACTCGGCTACTCTCGGCTCCTCTCGGCTCCGCTCGGGACTGCAATGACAAGGCTGCAGATGGACACTGATAAGGCTGCATTGATGGGCATTTAAATGCAAGTTTTTTTCCTTTAAGGCTCCATGCACACTGAAGCTCAAAAAAGCTTTTTCTGGACGCCAGATTGCTGGCAGAAAACACTGGTTGAAAAACTTGCTTTTTACAGCGTTTTGTACTAGCGTTTATGAGCGTTTATTAGCGTTTAATGGGCGTTTTTAATAAAAATACACAGAGGACACTCCAAAAATCCCACAATGCATTCCAAACTCCCCCAATGCATTGAAAAAATAGAACGCCAAATGCTAATTAACGCACGTTCATGAGCGTTTATCAGCGTTTATCAGCGTTTATCAGCGTTTATCAGCGTTTGGCTTTTTTGGGCGGTGAAAAACGGCACTTTGAACGCAAATTTCTGGCGTTCAGAAAAAGCCCATAAACTCCACTGCTCATTAAAGCTAAAAAACGTCCATGTGTGCATGGACACATAGGCTAACATAGAGTGGAGTTTATGTAAAAAAAAACGCCCAAACTCCAATAAACTGCAGTTTTATGAGCTTCAGTGTGCATGGAGCCTAAAAGTGGATGTAAACCCAATGTCATCCTTTCTAAACGACTGCCATAGGGGTTATCTATAAGGATATACACGCCTCCTGCATGTATCTTTACCTGTCAAATGTCTCCCCTCTGTCCGTTATGAGACCCGAAAAACTGCAGATTCTGTGGGTGGGTCTGTTGTCTGGAGCTCGGTGGGTGGAGTCGTGATGTCAGTAGACTCCCCGCCCACCTCTACACTCCCCTTGTCAACATGCATTTTCTCCTGTGTATTTCTTACACTGAACTTCTGGTATGATCTCTAACATCCAGTGAGAAGACAGGAAAGTAACCACATGACTTCAGCATGCCCAATTATGCTGAGGTGTGGAACAGCCAATCCTGGCAGAGCAGCAGAAGAAAGGAGTGGGAGGGAATTAAAAAATAATGCATGTCTCTTAGGCTAGTGCACGAGATATGTAAATCATCCTGTCACTCACAGCAAGGGGGAGGATTTGACAAAGTTTTTCTCTGTTTGTCAAGATTTATCTCACTGGACAATAAAAGAGGATTGCTCAGAGCTGGATTAACTCTTTGTGACAAGACTGGGCTCAAATGATAGGAAATCTTATACTCTACATTATGACATCAAACCATTTGGGTTTACATCCACTTTAAACTTCCCTCCTAAAAGGTTTTTTCCTTTAAAATTCCCTCCTAAACTTGGGGTGCCTGTTATACGCCGATAAATACGGTAATCCGTTTTATGAAAAGATAAAAAAGATTATAACGGTAAAAGGTGCAGTGTGCAGGGGCGGACTGACAACTCATGGGGCCCCCGGGCAATAGGAGATTATGGGGCCACACAGTACACACACACACACTATACACATACATGTACACACAGTATACACATACATGTACACACAGTATACACATACATGTACACACAGTATACACATACATGTACACACAGTATACACATACATGTACACACAGTATACACTCACACACAGTATACACTCACACACAGTATACACACACACACACACACACACACACACACACACACACACACACACAGTATACACATACATGTATATACACACACACACAGTGTATATATACACACACACACACACACACACACACACACACAGTGTACACAGACACACAGTATACACAGACACACACACACACACACACACACACACACACACACACACACAGACACACAGTGTACACAGACACACAGTATACACAGACACACACACACACAGTGTACACAGACACACAGTGTACACAGACACACAGTGTACACAGACACACAGTATACACAGACACACAGTATACACAGGCACACACAGTATACACAGACAGACACACACAGTATACACAGACAGACACACACAGTATACACAGACACACATAGTATACACAGACATGTTTCTATTGGCTGAGAAGGTACTGGAGAGGTGGGGCAGCTATAATCTCTGGATTTTTAGACCAAAAGGATGTCGGTAAGGGACATTTCAGAAACGGATGTAAAAAAAAAACACAGATTTTTACATACTGTCCCTGGTTTTACTGAGGCTGGCAACCCTGATGGGGCCCCCTAGTGGTCCGGGGCCCTCGGGCAGTGCCCGAGTGGCTGAATGGTCAGTCCGCCCCTGGCAGTGTGTCCCCCTTTTGTAACTGTATTATGAAAAACACCTTTTTGACAGCGCCGCTGGGCGCTCACGTGACCTGTCTGAGCTCTTCTTTTCCACTCCGAGATCCCCGCTCCGAGCACTGCAGAGGGAGGGGCCGCTGACCTTAGCCAGGAGAAGACTTCCGGCGGGTCAGCGGCGCTGTAAATAAGGTATTTTCTATAATACAGTTACAAAGGGAGACCCGCTGCACGTTATACCGCTCTAATCCTTTTACAAAACTGATTACATTTTTTTTACATGACCTTTACTAGGGCTTATTTTCAGGGTAGGGCTTATATTACAGCCCTCCACCATAATCCATGCTAGGGGTTATTTTCGGGGAAACACAGTGGTGATGAGGATGATGATGACTTTTGTAAAATGTGCTTTTTATATACAAATAATGATACCTCCTGTAAGGCACAGCATAGGAGACAGTTTGGTGAGTTGATAAATGGTCTCATCGATTAACAATCACTCTGAATGGATATAAAGCTCGATCTGTGTGATATTTCTGATGAGGTCATGTCACATTCATGCCGTATTTCATTCTCGCAGGGGGACCGGCGGCTTCATCAGGAAATTCTGCAGCGTCAGCGTTTGCAGGAGGAGCTCGCTGAGCAGAGGCTGCTGATCGATGCTCTTACGGCTGAAATCCTCTCCATGAAAGAAACCGGCTCTATGTCTTCGGTAATCTCAGATTTCATTCTTTTATAAGTTCCGGCTGGACTTGGTGAGAATATCCCATGTGCTTCAAACAGTGCCTGGATTTACAGAGTTCTTTTTAAAGCTGAAGTTTAATCTGCTTTTTATTCCTCCCTGGTTCCTCCTTTTCCTTCTCATTAGCATGTTAGTGAAATGCTTAAATAAACTGTTTGTTTTCATTACATACTTTAACAGGGACCCTGATGTAAGTGTGGACTCTGATGGGGACCCTTATGTAAGGGGAGACTTTACTTGGGGCCCTGATGTAAGGGTGGACTCTGAAGGGGACCCTGATGTAAGGGGGTGGGACTCTGATGGGGACCCTGATGTAAGGGGGTGGGACCCTGATGGGGACCCTGATGTAAGGGGGTGGGACTCTGATGGGGACCCTGATGTAAGGGGGGGGACTGTGATGGGGACCCTGATGTAAGGGGAGACTTTACTTGGGACCCTGATGTAAGGGTGGACTCTGATGGGGACCCTGATGTAAAGGGGGGACTCTGAAGGGGACCCTGATGTAAGGGGGGGACTCTGATGTAAAGGGGGAACTCTGAAGGGGACCCTGATGTAAAGGGGGGACTCTGAAGGGGACCCTGATGTAAAGGGGGGACTCTGAAGGGGACCCTGATGTAAGGGGGTGGGACTCTGATGGGGACCCTGATGTAAGGGGGGGACTCTGATGGGGACCCTGATTTAAGGGGGGGGGACTGTGATGGGGACCCTGATTTAAGGGGGGACTATGTGATGGGGACCCTGATGTAAGGGGGGACTATGTGATGGGGACCCTGATGTAAGGGGGGGGACTATGTGATGGGGACCCTGATGTAAGGGGGGGGGACTATGTGATGGGGACCCTGATGTAAGGGGGGGGACTATGTGATGGGGACCCTGATGTAAGGGGGGGGACTATGTGATGGGGACCCTGATGTAAGGGGGGGGGGACTATGTGATGGGGACCCTGATGTAAGGGGGGGCTATGTGATGGGGACCCTGATGTAAGGGGGGGGGGCTATGTGATGGGGACCCTGATGTAAGGGGGGGGGGGGGGACTATGTGATGGGGACCCTGATGTAAGGGGGGGACTATGTGATGGGGACCCTGATGTAAGGGGGGGGGGCTATGTGATGGGGACCCTGATGTAAGGGGGGGGGGGCTATGTGATGGGGACCCTGATGTAAGGGGGGGGGCTATGTGATGGGGACCCTGATGTAAGGGGGGGGGGGGGGCTATGTGATGGGGACCCTGATGTAAGGGGGGGGGACTATGTGATGGGGACCCTGATGTAAGGGGGGGGGGACTATGTGATGGGGACCCTGATGTAAGGGGGGACTATGTGATGGGGACCCTGATGTAAGGGGGGGACTATGTGATGGGGACCCTGATGTAAGGGGGGACTATGTGATGGGGACCCTGATGTAAGGGGGGACTATGTGATGGGGACCCTGATGTAAGTGGGGACTATGTGATGGGGACCCTGTTGTAAGGGGGGACTATGTGACTTTGTTCTCTTGTCATTCCCTCACAGCTCAGCCAGCAGGCGATGTCTGAT
>CM053027.1:16581518-16744018 GCA_028564925.1 Lithobates sylvaticus | reverse complement strand
TCCGGGCTCTCCCGTCCAGTGCCCCTCCCGCCGCCCTCCCGGTGCTTCTCTGAGCTCTCCCGTCCAGTGCCCCTCCTGCCGCCCTCCCGGTGCTTCTCTGGGCTCTCCCGTCCAGTGCCCCTCCCGCCGCCCTCCGGGGCTTCTCCGGGCTCTTTCGTCCCGTGCCCCTCCCACCACCCTCCGGGGCTTCTCCGGGCTCTCTCGTCCCGTGCCCCTCCCGCCGCCCTCCGGGGCTTCTCCGGGCTCTCTCGTCCCGTGCCCCTCCCGCCGCCCTCCGGGGCTTCTCCGGGCTCTCTCGTACCGTGCCCCTCCCGCCGCCCTCCGGTGCTTCTCTTGGCTCTCCCATCCAGTGCCCCCTCCGGTGCTTCTCGGGGCTCTTCCGTCCCGTGCCCCTCCGGGGCTCCCCCTTCCCGTGCCCCTCCCGCCGCCCCCGGGGCTTCCCCGTCTCGTGCCCATTCCGCTGCCCTCCGGGGCTTCTCCAGGCTCTCCTGTCCCGTGCCGCCCGCCTCCCTCCAGGCTCTCCCGTCCCATGCCTCTCCCGTGCCACCCGGAGACGGACTCCTCCGTCACCGGAAGGAAGTCCTAGAGAAACCTGAGGGACAGATGGTGACAATCTCTGACTCTTGGAGGCCCGGGCACGACGCTATGATGTCACGTCCGGGCCGTTGGAAATAAACAAAGCCGGGGACTTGGCTAGAAAGCATCACATCGTTCATTTTTTATTTATTTATTTGATCTGATGCTTTCCAGCCTGGAGGAGAGATATGGGGGTCTTAAAGACCCCCATATCTCTCCATAAAGAGGACCTGTCACGCACTATTCCTATTACAAGGGTTTACAATGCTTGTAATAGGAATAAAAGTTATCCAAAAATATATATTTTTTAAAGGGAAAGTGTAAAAAAAACAATAAAAATAAAAATAAATAATTAAAGCGCCCCTGTCCCCAAAAGCTTGCACGCAGAAGAAAATGCATACGTAAGTCGCACTCCCGCATATGTAAACGACAATCAAACCACACATGAGGTATCACTGCAAATGTTAGAGCGAGAGCAATAATTCTAGCACTAGACCTTCTCTGTAACTGTAAACAGGTAACCTGTAAAAAAATTTAAAGCATCGGCTATGGGGATTTTGTAACCAGTTCCCTACCACCGTATTGTAAAATGACGTCGGCAGGAACCGTCATGACGTCCTCTGCTTCCCAGCATTGTGGAGAGCGCGTGCGCACTGCATCACTGGGGACCAGATGCCCGTGCCCGGCGGCCGCGATGTCTACCTGGCACCCGCGATTGCTCATCACTGAGCAGGGACACAGATCCACGTCCTGTCAGGGGAGAGGAGAACTGATCGTCTGTTCCTTGTGCAGAGGAACACCAATCGGTCTCCTCCCCTCATCAGTCCCTTCCCCCCACAGTTAGAATCAATCCCTAGGACACACAGTTAACCCCTTGATCGCCCCCTAGTGTTAACCCCTTCCCTGACAGTCACATTTATACAGTAATCGGTGCATTTTTTTTTATAGCACTGATCGCTTTATAAATGTAAATGGTCCCAAAATAGGGTCAAAAGTGTCCAATCTGTCCGTTGCAATGTCGCAGTCACAATAAAAATCGTAGATAGCCGCCATTAGTAGTAAAAAAAATAAATCTATCCCCTATTTTGTAGACACTATAACTTTTGCGTAAACCAATCAATAGTCGCTTATTGGGATTTTTTTTTTACCAAAAATATGTAGAAGAATACATATTGGCCTAAACTGTGTTTTTTTTTTTTTTTTTGAATATTTATATAGCAAAAAGTAATAAAAATTGTGTTTTTTTTTTTTTTTTTTTCTTTTTTCAAGACTGGCGCTCAGTTTTTTATTTTTTGCGCTATAAAAAAAAAAAAAAAAGAGGTGATCAAATACCACCAAAAGAAAGCTCTATTTGTGGGGAAAAAAAAATATCAAAATAAAATGTGGGTACAACCTCGCAATTGGCATTCAAAGTGTGACAGCGCTGAAAATTGGCCTGGGCAGGAAGGGGGTGAAAATGCCTGGTATTGAAGTGGTTAAGTACCGAAGTTTGGCGCCATTCCACGAGTGTGCGCAATTTTAAAGTGTGACATGTTTGGGTAACTATTTACTCTGCGTAACATCATCTTTCACATTATACAAAAAATTGGGCTCACTTTACTGTTTATTTTTTATTTTTTTTGTTAATCGCCATGAAATTATTATTTTTTTCCCAAAAAACTCGTTTGAAAAATTACTGTGCAAATACTGTGTGACATAAAAAGTTGCAACCAACACCATTTTATTCCCTAGGGTGTCTGCTAAAATATATATATATATATATATATATATATATATATATATATAATATATAATGTTTGGGGGCTCTGAGTAATTTTCTAGCAAAAAAATGATGATTTTTATATGTAGGAGAGGAGTGCTGGAATTCACGCGGTATGGAATTTGTTAAAAAAGAAAAATCAATACATTTCTTTTTAAAGCCAGGTTTGTTAAGTTGAGGCTTGTTCATGTCCTTATTATTATTATTATTATTATTATTACTATTATTATTGTTTTCTACTTTTTTTTTTTTTTTTTTCTTTTTTTTTTCCTTTAATTTAAAACCTTTTACATTTTTTTTTTATTTATTTTTTTTTATTTAGTCATTTTAAAATGTATTACTTTTTTTTTTTTCAAATCAATGATGCGCCTTTTATATATTCTAATACTTTTCATAGGTCTGCAAGATGTGGAGGAAGAAAAGAAGTTGCCGGCTCCCCCTAGAGGCAAACCTGTAGAACACAGTGTGGATGTGGGCAGTCTGCTTGGTTTTCAGCCGGCCATCTTGTTGTCTCCCCCGCGGCAGAGAACCCGGAAGGAGTACGAAGAGCAGTTGTCATGTATGTACCCGCTGTATGACCAATCCGAATAAATACCTCTACTTACACATTGGTAGATCTAAGGTAGTGGCAGCGGTGTTCAGTCCTACAGCGGGGGTCTCTAAACTGCCTAAATAAAGGGCAGTTTGGGGTCCTTAAGACTTTAGGAGGGACAGACTGGTCAGCAGGCGAAGAAAATATCCCAGTGTCAGTGGGAGGAATAGTGCCCCATCATTGGTGTCAGTGGGAGGAATAGTGCCCCATCATTGGTGTCAGTGGGAGGAATAGTGCCCCATCATTGGTGTCAGTGGGAGGAATAGTGCCCCATCATTGGTGTCAGTGGGAGGAATAGTGCCCCATCATTGGTGTCAGTGGGAGGAATAGTGCCCCATCATTGGTGTCAGTGGGAGGAATAGTGCCCCATCATTGGTGTCAGTGGGAGGAATAGTGCCACATCATTGGTGTCAGTGGGAGGAATAGTGCCCCATCATTGGTGTCAGTGGGAGGAATTGTGCCCCATCATTGGTGTCAGTGGGAGGAATAGTGCCCCATCATTGGTGTCAGTGGGAGGAATTGTGCCCCATCATTGGTGTCAGTGGGAGGAATTGTGCCCCATCACTGGTGTCAGTGGGAGGAATAGTGCCCCATCACTGGTGTCAGTGGGAGGAATATGCCCCATCACTGGTATCAGTTGGGACGAATAGTGCCCCATCACTGTTATCAGTTGGGACGAATAGTGCCCCGTCACTGTTATCAGTTGGGACGAATAGTGCCCCATCACTGGTGTCAGTGGGAGGAATAGTGCCCCATCACTGGTGTCAGTGGGAGGAGTAGTGCCCCATCACTGGTGTCAGTGGGAGGAATAGTGCCCCATCACTGGTGTCAGTGGGAGGAATAGTGCCCCATCAGTGGTGTCAGTGGGAGGAATTGTGCCCCATCATTGGTGTCAGTGGGAGGAATTGTGCCCCATCACTGGTGTCAGTGGGAGGAATAGTGCCCCATCACTGGTGTCAGTGGGAGGAATAGTGCCCCATCACTGGTGTCAGTTGGGACGAATAGTGCCCCATCACTGGTGTCAGTGGGAGGAATAGTGCCCCATCACTGGTGTCAGTGGGAGGAATAGTGCCCCATCACTGGTGTCAGTGGGAGGAATAGTGCCCCATCACTGGTGTCAGTGGGAGGAATAGTGCCCCATCACTGGTGTCAGTGGGAGGAATAGTACCCCATCACTGGTGTCAGTGGGAGGAATAGTGCCCCATCACTGGTGTCAGTGGGAGGAATAGTACCCCATCATTGGTGTCGGTGGGAGGAATAGTGTCCCATCATTGGTGTCAGTGGGAGGAATAGTGTCCCATCATTGGTGTCGGTGGGAGGAATAGTGTCCCATCATTGGTGTCGGTGGGAGGAATAGTGCCCCATCATTGGTGTCGGTGGGAGGAATAGTGCCCCATCATTGGTGTCAGTGGGAGGAATAGTGCCCCATCATTGGTGTCAGTGGGAGGAATAGTGCCCATCATTGGTGTCAGTGAGAGGAATAGTGCCCCATCATTGGTGTCGGTGGGAGGAATAGTGCCCCATCATTGGTGTCGGTGGGAGGAATAGTGCCCCATCATTGGTATCAGTGGGAGGAATAGTGCCCCATCATTGGTGTCGGTGGGAGGAATAGTGCCCCATCATTGGTGTCGGTGGGAGGAATAGTGTCCCATCATTGGTGTCGGTGGGAGGAATAGTGTCCCATCATTGGTGTCAGTGGGAGGAATAGTGCCCCATCATTGGTGTCAGTGGGAGGAATAGTGCCCCATCATTGGTGTCAGTGGGAGGAATAGTGCCCCATCATTGGTGTCAGTGGGAGGAATAGTGCCCCATCATTGGTGTCGGTGGGAGGAATAGTGTCCCATCATTGGTGTCAGTGGGAGGGATAGTGCCCCATCATTGGTGTCAGTGGGAGGGATAGTGCCCCATCATTGGCGTCAGTGGGAGGAATAGTGCCCCATCATTGGTGTCAGTGGGAGGAATAGTGCCCCATCATTGGTGTCAGTGGGAGGAGTAGTGCCCCAAAAAAAAGCAGTCCTCCTATAGAAATCCATTCATTGTGGAGCTTCTATACAAATCTGTAAACTTATCCTGGAAAGTAATGCCCGGCACACACCATCCGACAATCAGACGACAGATCGTATGACTTTTTTCACTTAATAGTTGCAAGTAGAAAAATAATTTCAGTGCAAGGGCGCCCCCTATTGACTTCGGTGCACATTGCGTTCCATTAATTTCAATGAAAAAACATTAATTCAATTACATTTTTTTATTTTTTTTTAAATTGTCCATTTTGGTTTTCGGCCAAGTGTATCCTGAATTTTCAGTTTCGGGGGGGGGATTCCCACTATAAGGAATGTAATGAAAACTGTTTAAATGTCCTTTAAACATGAAAAATGTCTAAATGAAGAAACGATAATTCCTTCTTCTTCTTTCCTTTTCTCACAGTACAGAAAGCAGCTCTGAGGTCTTCTACAGGGAATGTGATAGAGCGCCCCCTATCTAAAGACATCGCAGAGACCCGCAGCACTGACTCTTCTACCGCGGAGCAGAGAACGGGAATGCCCCAGGATCCAGGGAGGAAAGGGCAGAGTTCAGCCTCTGTTACCTCTTCCCAGTCCTCCCACCCCTCCCCCGGGGACCTCCAGGATGATGAATATCATAGAGAGCAGCAGTCAGGGACAGACGACACCTCCCTGTGTAATGACAGCATCGCAGCCCGTATGGCAGAAATTACTTTGCAGAATAATGTATTAAAAGCTCGGCTGAAACAGTTCGGCTGTAATACGGCTTTAAGCCCCGGCCTGGTAAAGCCTGACGATTGCGGAACCCCCACCCAGAGCAGTGCTGAGACTAAGGTAAGACACTGACACCTAGTGGCCACAGCAGAGTATTACCGAACCTGTCATAAAACAAAGCTTATAGGAACCCTGTCACCAACCTAAAATACGGAAAAGCACAGAAAAAAATAATTGTAAATGGTTGCAATGTTTTCTCTTAACGGTCCCTCAATCCATGTCCTCAGTCCCCAACTTCTTCACATCCATGTCCTCAGTCCCCCACTTCTTCCATCCATGTCCTCAGTCCCCAACTTCTTCCATCCATGTCCTCAGTCCCCAACTTCTTCCATCCATGTCCTCAGTCCCCCACTTCTTCCATCCATGTCCTCAGTCCCCCACTTCTTCCATCCATGTCCTCAGTCCCCAACTTCTTCCATCCATGTCCTCAGTCCCCCACTTCTTCCATCCATGTCCTCAGTCCCCCACTTCTTCCATCCATGTCCTCAGTCCCCCACTTCTTCCATCCATGTCCTCAGTCCCCCACTTCTTCACATCCATGTCCTCAGTCCCCCACTTCTTCCATCCATGTCCTCAGTCCCCCACTTCTTCCATCCATGTCCTCAGTCCCCAACTTCTTCCATCCATGTCCTCAGTCCCCAACTTCTTCCCATCCATGTCCTCAGTCCCCCACTTCTTCCCATCCATGTCCTCAGTCCCCCACTTCTTCACAGCCATGTCCTCAGTCCCCCACTTTTTCACATCCGTTTCCCCTTAACATTAATGTCCACTGCCCCATTCACATCAACCCCCCCCCCCTCTATAGCACTGACCCCTCTTTACAAACCCCTACCCCTCTATAGCACTGACCCCTCTTTACATAACCCCCCCCCCCCCCCCCCCCCCCTTTACATGACTTTCATCAGATAACTTTCATCTGGAAGTTACCTCATGCAGCTCCCGCTCTCCGTTCAGTTCTACCCCCTGCCTCCCGCTCTCCATTCATTGCTATCCCCCGCCTTCCGCTCTCCATTCATTGCTATCCTCTGCCTCCTGCTCTCCATTCATTGCTATCCCCCGCCTCCCGCTCTCCATTCATTGCTATCCCCTGCCTCCCGCTCTCCATTCATTGCTATCCCCCGCCTTCCGCTCTCCATTCATTGCTATCCCCCGCCTCCCGCTCTCCATTCATTGCTATCCCCTGCCTCCCGCTCTCCATTCATTGCTATCCCCTGCCTCCCGCTCTCCATTCATTGCTATCCCCTGCCTCCCGCTCTCCATTCATTGCTATCCCCCGCCTTCCGCTCTCCATTCATTGCTATCCCCCGCCTCCCGCTCTCCATTCATTGCTATCCCCCGCCTCCCGCTCTCCATTCATTGCTATCCCCTGCCTCCCGCTCTCCATTCATTGCTATCCCCTGTCTCACGCTCTCCATTCATTGCTATCCCCCGCCTTCCGCTCTCCATTCATTGCTATCCCCCGCCTCCCGCTCTCCATTCATTGCTATCCCCTGCCTCCCGCTCTCCATTCATTGCTATCCCCTGCCTCCCGCTCTCCATTCATTGCTATCCCCTGCCTCCCGCTCTCCATTCATTGCTATCCCCCGCCTCCCGCTCTCCATTCATTGCTACCCCCGCCTCCCGCTCTCCATTCATTGCTACCCCTGCCCCCCGCTCTCCATTCATTGCTATCCCCTGCCCCCCGCTCTCCATTCATTGCTATCCCCCGCCTCCCGCTCTCCATTCATTGCTACCCCTGCCCCCCGCTCTCCATTCATTGCTATCCCCCGCCTCCCGCTCTCCATTCATTGCTATCCCCTGCCTCCCGCTCTCCATTCATTGCTATCCCCCGCCTCCCGCTCTCCATTCATTGCTATCCCCCGCCTCCCGCTCTCCATTCATTGCTATCCCCCGCCTCCCGCTCTCCATTCATTGCTATCCCCCGCCTTCCGCTCTCCATTCATTGCTATCCCCCGCCTTCCGCTCTCCATTCATTGCTATCCTCTGCCTCCTGCTCTCCATTCATTGCTATCCCCCGCCTCCCGCTCTCCATTCATTGCTATCCCCTGCCCCCCGCTCTCCATTCATTGCTATCCCCTGCCCCCCGCTCTCCATTAATTGCTATCCCCTGCCCCCCGCTCTCCATTCATTGCTATCCCCCGCCCCCCGCTCTCCATTCATTGCTATCCCCTGCCTCCCGCTCTCCGCTCATTGCTATTCCCTGCCTCCCGCTCTCCGTTCATTGCTATTCCCTGCCTCCCGCTCTCCGTTCATTGCTATTCCCTGCCTCCCGCTCTCCGTTCATTGCTATTCCCTGCCTCCCGCTCTCCGTTCATTGCTATACCCTGCCTCCCGCTCTCCGTTCATTGCTATTCCCTGCCTCCCGCTCTCCGTTCATTGCTATTCCCTGCCTCCCGCTCTCCGTTCATTGCTATTCCCTGCCTCCCGCTCTCCGTTCATTGCTATCCCCCGCCTCCCGCTCTCCGTTCATTGCTATCCCCCGCCCCCCGCTCTCCATTCATTGCTATCCCCCGCCTCCCGCTCTCCGCTCATTGCTATTCCCTGCCTCCCGCTCTCCGTTCATTGCTATTCCCTGCCTCCCGCTCTCCGCTCATTGCTATTCCCTGCCTCCCGCTCTCCGCTCATTGCTATCCCCTGCCTCCCGCTCTCCGCTCATTGCTATTCCCTGCCTCCCGCTCTCCGTTCATTGCTATTCCCTGCCTCCCGCTCTCCGTTCATTGCTATTCCCTGCCTCCCGCTCTCCGTTCATTGCTATTCCCTGCCTCCCGCTCTCCGCTCATTGCTATTCCCTGCCTCCCGCTCTCCGTTCATTGCTATCCCCTGCCTCCCGCTCTCCGTTCATTGCTATTCCCTGCCTCCCGCTCTCCGCTCATTGCTATCCCCTGCCTTCCGCTCTCCGCTCATTGCTATTCCCTGCCTCCCGCTCTCCGCTCATTGCTATCCCCTGCCTCCCGCTCTCCGCTCATTGCTATTCCCTGCCTCCCGCTCTCCGCTCATTGCTATCCCCTGTCTCACGCTCTCCGTTCATTGCTATCCCCTGTCTCACGCTCTCCGTTCATTGCTATCCCCCGCCTCCCGCTCTCCGTTCATTGCTATCCCCTGCCTCCCGCTCTCCGTTCATTGCTATTCCCTGCCTCCCGCTCTCCGCTCATTGCTATTCCCTGCCTCCCGCTCTCCGCTCATTGCTATCCCCTGTCTCACGCTCTCCGTTCATTGCTATCCCCCGCCTCCCGCTCTCCGTTCATTGCTATCCCCTGCCTCCCGCTCTCCGTTCATTGCTATTCCCTGCCTCCCGCTCTCCGCTCATTGCTATTCCCTGCCTCCCGCTCTCCGCTCATTGCTATCCCCTGTCTCACGCTCTCCGTTCATTGCTATCCCCTGTCTCACGCTCTCCGTTCATTGCTATCCCCCGCCTCCCGCTCTCCGTTCATTGCTATCCCCCGCCTCCCGCTCTCCGTTCATTGCTATCCCCTGCCTCCCGCTCTCCGTTCATTGCTATTCCCTGCCTCCCGCTCTCCGCTCATTGCTATTCCCTGCCTCCTGCTCTCCGCTCATTGCTATCCCCTGCCTCCTGCTCTCCATTCATTGTTATTCCCTGCCTCCCGCTCTCCATTCATTGTACAGTGCCGTGTAACGACAAACAAGACTATGGAAATTAAATTCTCTTTCAATTCTTCCCAACAGGGCGTGTCTCTGGTACAGACTCCCAAGACTCTAGAGCAGAGGATCACCGAGCTAAACCGGCAGAGCGCCGAGGCACGAAATAAACTTCTGAGCCTCATTGAGCAGCAAAAACAAAGCGCCGTCATCTCTCCAGCCATTTCCCCCATTACACCTCAGAATGAGGACTCCGGTGAGAGGCCAGGATGTTTATTCCCACTGTGTGAATTCAATATAGGATATCCTCTTATATCTGACCTCCGGCCTTCCCTCCAGTCTTGCACAGTTGTACCGGTTCCTCTCCTGCACTGAAATGGCTTCAATGGTTTCACCGCACACTGTGAGCTTCTCACCATGTGCATTAAAAAGCCTGTAGTGATCTAGAGCCCACTTCATGTGCTGGTTGTAGGATGTCCAGCATCACCTTTACCGCACACTGCGAGCTTCTCTTGTAGCCGGCCTCACCCTACAAAACTGAGATTGAATGAAGTGTGCTGTGGGTAATATTTCTGTTTTAGTTTTCAGTCGCAATCCTTGTTCTGAGCTCCGAATGTCGAAATTTATAGTTGAAGCTGATTGGTCGGAATGGGCAGGGCACATTTCATGAATGATCCCCTTATACCAGGGGGTCTCAAACTGGTGGCCCTCCAGCTGTTGCTAAACTACAAGTCCCATAAGGCATTGCAAGGCTGACAGTTACAAGCATGACTCCCACAGGCAGAGGCATGCTGCCAGCTTGAGATCCCTGCCTTATACAGTACCTGTGGGCACTATTTGACCTCTACAGAGGGCAAGTTGTCCAGGATTGGTTGTCCTGAGAGGTTGCTGCTGTTCCTCTGACATAAAGCTGCTCCCAGAGCTGTATGCACAGTTTATTAAAGCGGACCTCTGACCAATTTTTTTTCGGCCCAGCCTACCTGAAGGTGGTATTTGCATGTGTGTATTGGTGTCTCTCGCGCTACTATGAGTAGATAAATAGGTCAGAGTGAAAACTCAGGGTGAACAGTGTTTGCGGCAAAGTGAATAGTGTTCACAAAGGCACTTAAAGGGGAGTTCCAGGCATTTTAAAAGTCAGCAGCTACAAAAAGTGTAGTTGCTGACTTTTAAAAAAAATGACACTTACCTGTTCCACGGTCCAGCGATGCGGCCGAACGGGGTGTCGCTCCTCTCCCCCTCCTCTTCGTCGGCGCCGCCATTTCCACTCTGGGCACCCGGCCGTGACAGCTTTCCTCTTCACGGCCGGGCACGCACGGCGCATGCGCGAGCCGCGCTGCGCTCCCGGAGTGGATAGGCGATCTCCTGGGACCTGTCACGTGTCCCAGGAGATCGCCTAGAGGGAGGAGTCGCCTAGGCGGTTACTGGGCGCAAGGAGGAAGTGGGACAGGAAGTCCCCCTCCTAATGAAGCCCCCACTCCCCCCCAAAAAAAATTACATGCCAAATGTGGCATGTAAGGGGGTGAGGAGTGGTTAAAGCTGGAGTTCCATTTTTAAGTGCAATTCCGCTTTAATAGAGTAAAAGGTAAAAGTACTAAAACTAAAATGATAATAGAGTGGTAAGACAGTAATGATGACTAGATTCCTCTAAGGGCACTAGTCCAAGGTATAAGATATGTGACCAGAGATCAAGGAGTGCAGATTGGTGTATAAATCATTAATTGAACAATAATTGATATATGTGATTGGATAATAATGTATCTCAAATCAGATAAAGAGTGTGCATATATAAGAATAATTAAAAATATATTAAGGAAAAATTAAAATTATATATTATCCCCAAATGGGTGCACATATACGTAAAATAAAAGATGGATCCTGTGTAAATACAATCTTGTGGTAAAAATCAATATAGATCGACTTAAATAATCCTGTGACAGATGCGATAAAAATAAATAGTGACGGTATATCATGCTAAAAAATATCCTGTGAAAGAAGTGAAATCCAGTGATGAAGCCTCAAAAGAAGCTAAATTGCAAGGTAAAATCAAACCTGCGTTATAAAACAACTAAAAGACATTCATCAATAAAAATAAATAGATAAAAAGAGGCGTAAAGTGATAATTGTCCAAAATATAGATAGCAATGTCCAACTCAGTGGGGGAGATGATTTGCATGTTTCACATACTCACCCATCCAGTGGATCCAGCGTTGTCCCACCGAGATCTGCTGATGTCATAGAGAGGCCCACCGGCTCTTCTGGGTTCAGTGGGTGGACCTCTCGATGACACGCCAACAGGCCCGCCCCTTCCTCCTTTCTTGAATCAAAGGCTGGGCCTCCTGGGATATGTGACGTGCATGGGGAGGTGGGGCCGGACATTTCCCGAAAAAAAACTAACACGCTCGGCCCCGCCCCCACAAGATTTGACTAACAGCAGGAGGAGCCAATGGCTCCCACTGCTCTCAGCCAATCCTGTGAGAGAGAGAGGAGAGAAGACCTGCAGATGAGCACAGCGCTGGATCAATACAGGACTCAGGGAAGTATTTGGGGGGTAGAAACGGGCACTGAAAGGTGTGTTGTGTTTTTTTTATTTATTTATTTATTTATTTTTTTTACCTTCATGCATAGAATACATTCACCACTTCAGCCCCAGAAGATTTGGCTGCTGAATGACCAGGCCATTTTTTGCGATTCGGCACTGCGTCGCTTTAACTGACAATTGCGCGGTCGTGCGATGTTGTACCCAAACAAAATTGACGTCCTTTTTTTTTTATCACAAATAGAGCTTTCTTTTGGTGGTATTTGATCACCTCTACGGTTTTTTTTTTTTTGCACTATAAACAAATAAAAAGCGACAATTTTGGAAAAAAAAAAACACTATTTTGTACTTTTTGCTATAATATCCCCAATTTTATTTATTTTTTCTCAGTATAGACCGATACGTATTCTTCTACATATTTTTGGTTATAAAAAATTGTAGTAAGCGTATATTGATTGGTTTGCGCAAAAGTTATAGCATCTACAAAATGGGGGAAAGATTTATGCCATTTTTATTATTACTATTTTTTTTTTTATTATTTATTTTTTTACTAGTAATGGCGGCGATCTGCGTTTTTTTTTTTTTTTTTTTTCGGGACTTCAAAATTATGGCGGACACTTTTGACACTTTTTTGGAACCATTGTCATTTATACAGCGATCAGTGCTATAAAAATGCACTGCTTACTGTTTAAATGTCACTGGCAGGGAAGGGGTTAACACTAGGGGGCGATCAAGGGGTTAACTGTGTTACCTAGGGAGTAATTCTAACTGTGGGGGGATGGGGCTGCCTGGGGGAGGAGAGCGATCGTTGTTCTTACTTAGTATGAACAAAAGATCGCTCTCCTCACCCCTGACAGCATGAAGATCTGTCTGTATACATTCACAGATCTCTGTTCTGTCTCTGTGTGGAGCGATCGCGGGTACACGACGGTCATCGTGGCAGCTGGGCACATGCATCGCGAGTGCGCCTCCTAGTGGTCAAAGGGCAAGCCGACGTATAGCTACGACGGTTCGCCCAGGGAAGCCAACCTGCCGCAATATAACTGCGGCGGCTGGTCGGGAAAGGGATAAAGAAGTTGTAAGCCCTCTCAGTTTTTCACCTCAATGCTTTTTATGCATTGAGGTGAAAAACCTATTGTAGTGCACCAGCCCTATCCTCCAGCCCCCCCCCCCCGTTTTACTCACCTGAGCATGTTCGTTCCCTCGCCGGAGACACGCACACCCCTCTATCCGGTCTCTCGGCTCTTGATTGGATAGATTGATAGCAGCGCAGCCATTGGCTCCCGCAGCTTTCAATCAAATCCAAAATGGCGCCGGGGGGGCATTGCTGAGTCCTGTTATCTGTGTCTATGGTCGCAGGATAGGGCTGGTGGACACAGGAGCGCGCCTGCATGGGTGCTCTGAAGGAGAGCGCTTCTCCGACGGGTCACTCGATGCGGGGAGGAGCCAGTAGCACCGCAAAGGGACCCCAGAAGAGGAGGATCAGGGCCATTCTGTGCAAAGTAAACTGCACAGAGGAGGTAAGTATGACATGTTTGTAACTTTAAAAGAAAAAAAGAAGGGAACCTTTCGTGTCCTATTTTTAAGGTAAGCAAACCTTCTGACTTTAGAACTACTTTGATTAGTAAATGTTATCGGTTGGTGACCTCTAGCTGTACACTATCTGTGCTGCTCTCCAACTGACATTTTTTATCAAAGGCTGCACTTTATTGATGTTGGCATGAATAAAACTTTATTGTTCCGGACAAAGCATACAGAGGGCCTGCTCAGACCCTCCACACTCTGACATGTTTCACTCAAATAGGGATTGGAGGTCTGCTCAGATTGGAGGATGCTCAGAGTAAGGAGGGTCTGGACGGACCTTCTGTATTCTTTGAAATAGTTGACATTCATGGAGTGCGGATGATCTCTTTGCCTTCGGAGCAGGAAGGAACGCCATTTGGCCAGCGCTTGTGTCCATAGACGCGGCACACTCTGGAGTTGGGAACGGCGGTTCTTTGATTTTACTTTCTTTTTTTTTTTTATTGTTTTTATTTTATTTATTTTTTATTTACAGGAAAAAGAGAACGCATTGAGGCTGTGATCCCAATGCCTCGTTTTACCGATTCCTCCATGGAAGAGACCCCGTCCCCGGATAGCAGGAGCAGCAGCGGACACAGGTAGGATTGTCCCGGCCAACCAGATAAAAAATAGCTCATCAGTCTGGGAGTTTCGTGACTGGGAAATGAGAGAGGAGAGTCGGGGGTAAGGTGATGGACACCGGCATTACCGGGGCAGATATCTAGGTAAGGAATTGGGGTTGGTGCCCTTGAGAGAATTCACTGCAGGTTAGGGAAATGGTGGCACATGGCACAGATTAGGAAAAGGTACGTGTGACGGGAGGGCACATGGAACCCAGAATCCCTTGGAAAGGTTGGGAAACCCATGTTGGCTACACATTAACCTGCACTGCTGTCCAGTTATCCTTCAAGAACTCCAGCTTTTCCTCCCCAAAACAGATGCATTGTGCATATAAATGAATTGCAATCCCACTGTCCGTTTTGAGTAACTGACCTCCTTTAGCTGTACAAAGCAGCTTTCTGTGTCTGTGATGTCACTCCCTCCTCCTGGCTGAATTTCAAAGTTCTCGGACTTCTGGTTTCCTTCCTTTTTTCAGTCATAATACTACATGTCCCATGATCCTTTGAGCCTCTGTAGCTTCAGGGCGGGCTATGGGAGTCACTTGTAGCAGTTCTGGGAGTTGATGTGGGCGGGTCCTAGGGTTACTGTGGGGGGTTTCTGGGCCTTCATGTGAGCGGTGAAAGGTGTCATACCTTCTCTTGGGTCATTCCTGTCTTGGAGCGTACCAAAGAATAATGGCTTACTGCAAGTTTACAGAGGAAGGGCTATGGGAGGTTATTATGAAGGTGTTTCCTTCATATGTATATAAATCACTTTACATAGAGCTGGTCTCTTGAAAGGCGGGATCTGAGGGGCAGGGCTTTGGGAAGGCGGGATCTGAGGGGCAGGGCTTTGGGAAGGCGGGATCTGAGGGGCAGGGCTTTTGGAAGGCGGGATCTGAGGGGCAGGGCTTTGGGAGGGCGGGATTTGAGGGACAGGGCTTTGAGAGGGTGGGATCTGAGGGGTGGGATTCTCCCTGTTCACACTGGTTGGCATATTTAACTGGGTAGGACTGAATTCCAATTGTGATCCATTCAATCCCGCCCAGCAGCAGCACCGCTAGCTTTCAGAACAGGCTGTGTATGAAGGGGTTTTTTTTTCTTGAATAATGCTGTGATTTGTGAAGCGGGACTTGGGAGGTTTGAAATCCCTGTAGGTGTAACTGGGTGGGATTGAATGCTAGTTAGGATGTATTCAATCCCGCCCACCATTAGAGCTGTGGAGGGAGTTGCATAATTTGCAGAGTCTGAAAGACTACAAAGGGGGGTGTACAGACTCTAGCTGCTGCCAGGCTGCATGCTCAGGTAAGGGTCTGGTATGGATTGGATTTTCTATTGCTGATCAGCGGCATCTCCTCACAGGGGACAGCTAGGTATGTAATTGGGGCACTGATCATCAGTGCCAGCAATGATTGCCCACCACTCCCAGCAATCGGTGCCAACCAGTGCCCACAATTGCTACCAATCTGTGCCAGGAATCAGTGGCTATTAGTGATGCCAGTTAGTGCTGGCTATCAGGGTTGCCCATCACTGCCACCCATCAGTGCCACCTATCTGTGCTGCTTATCTGTGCCCAAGGCCACATATCAATGCCCATAAATGCGGCATATTCGTGCCTCATCAGTGCCCATAAGTGTCACCTCATTAGTGCCCATCAGTGCCGCTTCATCAGCGCCCATTAGTGAAGGAGAAAAATGACTTATTTACAAAATTTACTGACAGAAACTAAGAAACATTTTTTTTTTATTTATTTATATATATATATATAATATATATATTTATTTTTCCAAATTTTTGTCTTTTTTTTTTTTTTTTTTTGTAAATTTTTTCTGAAGAGTGATTAAATACCACCAAAAGAAATCTCTATTTGTGTGAAGGAAATTATAACAATTTCACATGGTTACAGTGTAGCATGACAGCGCAATTGTCATTCAAAGTGTGAGAGAGCTGAAAAATGGCCTGGGCTTGAGGCGCTTAAAGGAATTTTTTATTTTTTGTTTCACTTTAAGCACTATTAAATCACTGCTCCTGTAAAAACCTACGTTTTTTTTTTATTTATTTTTTTATTGCATTGATACATGTCCCCCAGGGCAGTACCTGGACCCTTTTTATGGCCAATAACTTGCATATATACCTTTTTTAAAATTGGGCACTTTTGGGCATTTTTCACGTTTGGGTCTCATAGACTTTTTTTAATAGAGTTGGAGGCTCGGGTCCCAACTTATTCCCTGTTCGGGAGTTCTGGTTGGGAACCAAACCAGGGGGGTGTCTGACCCATCACTAGTGTCCAGTATGGATTTGGACAATGGAGCCCTACTGATTTGTTGTAGGGAACTGTCACAGCTCTATTCCTAAAAACTCCGCAAGGAATACCCAACCGTACTGACCTGACCTGAATAGCAAAGTCCGGAGCCAACTAAAACACATAATACGGGTTGTCACTGCTAACTGCAGGACTGTCACAAAGTGAACACCAATATTCTTAGGGGTTGTTGGTGACTTCATCATTTCTGACCCTTTTTTTATTGTTTTGTATTTCCACGCTCTATAGGTCCAGTGCGTCTCGCCGGTCCGGGTCATCACTAAGCAGTGTGTACAGGGAGGTGAGAGGCATGGGGAATGCACCGTGGACAAAGGTATGATGGGTCATGTTCTTTGTAAATACCAATAACAGGCAGAACTAGGACTACACTGAGTACAGGTTAACTTAAAGGATATGTAAACGTTTGTTTAAAAAAAAAAAATGTCATACTTACCGTATAAGCCGAGGCACCTAATTTTACCACAAAAAACTGGGAAAACGTATTGACTCGAGAATAAGCCTAGGGTGAGAAATGCGCAGCTACTGCAAGTGGAAAAGAGGGTCAACAGTGCCCATTTTCAGCCTCACTGTGCCCATTTGCAGCCTCACTGTGCCCATTTGCAGCCTCACTGTGCCTATTTGCAGCCATAGGTCCCCCAAACGCCAAACTTGGTAGTTAAGGGTTCCTAGATGCCCCCCTAGCTGCAGCCAAAATTTGGGGTCTCCAGACCCAAAGGGTCCTGAAATGACATTGCTGCAGATGGACACAGTTGACCGACTTTGGGGCCCCCCGTATCTCGGGGCCACTTGGTGCTAGGAACCACAAATTTGGTATGTAAACCCATTGGAACCAGCACTACAACATATCCAGCTGGGGTTCCTACCACCAAGTGGCCCCAAGATATGGGGCCCAAAAGTCTTTTCGGAAAATGTCATTCTCAGCTGCAGAAAAGTGCTTGACTCGAGTATAAGCCGAGGGGGTCATTTTCAGCACAAAAAAGTGCTGAAAAGCTCGGCTTATACTCGAGTATATTACGGTACCTCCACTGTGCAGTTGGTTTTGCACAGAGTGGCCCCGATCCTCCTCCTTCTGGGGTCCCTCAGTGGCGCTTCTGGCTCCTCCTCTTCTCGAGTGCCCCGTCGGAGAAGCGCTCTCCCTTGGGGGGTCACCCGTGCGGGCGCGCTCTCGTGTTCTGCTGCTGCATCTATTGACACAAACAATAGACCGCCCCGGCTCCTGCATCATTGGATTTGATTGACAGCGGGAGCCAATGGCTGTGCTGCTATTAATCTATCCAATTAGGACCCGAGACACCGGCTGGAGCGGGTGTGCTCGTCCCCGGCTCAGAAACTATCGGGGCTCAGGTAAGTAAAAGGGGGGGCTCTGGGGGAGCTGGTGCACTACAAGAGTTTTTTTTCCCCTCAATGCATAGAATGCATTGAGGTAAAAAAACGCAAAGGTTTACAACCCCTTTAACCACTTGACCGCCCCCCCCCCCCCCCCCCCCCCAGGGCCTTTTCTGGCACTTTTTGTTTACGTGTAACATTCTGTATTTGTTGCTAGAAAAATTCTTAGAACTCCCCAAACATTATATATTTTTTAAAACTGAGGCCCTAGAGAATAAATTGGTAGGTTTTGCAATTTTTTGGTCACACAGTGACACATGTAAGCAGCGTCAGGAGAGAGCACAGGAGCCCAATCGCAGCAGGAGGTGGAAAGAAGGGGAGGCAGGGCGACATGTAGAGGAATGAATCCCCTCGATCTTGGGTTGGGGGGGCGGGTCGGTTCCTTTATGTGCCGCCTTTCTTATACAGGTGTTTGGGGGGGCTGCAAGGGAGTATAGGGCCTGGTCGCAATTGGGACCCCTGCCACCCCTGTACCTACACCCCTGTCCCAATGGCTGCCGTTATCCGTTACTTCGAGGAGTGGTTCAAAAAACAAGGACCAGGTTGTTCCCAGATACCAGAATTGCACTCGGGATAAAAGGGTTTCCCAATAGTATATCATGTGACGAGCAGACCTGCCCAAAGGCACTGTGAAAAGCCTGCTGACTCTGGTTATGGTAGATTATTTAAATCCAAGTGCAGCGCAATACTTCCTGCTTATTGTTAGTAGCTCATACATAAATTGAACATTTTGTCTTTTGGACAATTCTGGGCAAAGTGCATATTTGTTTAGTATCTTCAGGTTGTTGTTGAACTACAAGCACCCGCCACACCTGCTAATATCTCTCTGTTACTCTCTTACCCCAATCTTTTCTTTGCACCCCCTCTCCCCTTCCTTCAACCCCCGGCCCCACTGTTCTTCGTTCCCTGGCATCTCTCTGCCTACCTTTTTTATCCTCCCCTGCCCCCCCCCCCCCTTTTACCCATCTCTGACAATCCCCCCTCCCCTAAAATCTCACCCCTTTGTCTCCACTATATCTCCCCTCACAGGTTGGAAGAGAGAAGGAAGAAGGCTGGTTTGCCCTGACTACCCACGTTTCCTGAATGCCAAGTTATTTATAATCCTATTTCATCAGTGTTCCGAGATTTCTTTTTTCTTGTCTTTTTTATATATTTCTATGTTTAACTTATTTGTAATTTTATTCAATAAAAAAACTTTTTTTCAATTTAAAATTTTATATTTTGTATTTATTTAAAGACTGTGGAAGTGTTGTCCAAAACTAGACAAGCAGAGCCGGACTAGTCTTTGATCAGATGATTTTTTCTCTATTGGAGTTGGAGGAAGCACAGCTTTACAGAACGGATAAAGCAGAAGCAGGGATTTCCTTGCACTGTTGGGTCCTTATGAACAGCTTCCTCTCCAGCAAGGAGAACAGTGGACAGAACAGTAGTGACATCGCCAATCATCACTCCAAATCTGGTGAGACTAGCAACAGAGGCAGCAGTGCCTTAGATCTGGGGTAGGCAACCTGGGGCCCTCCAGCTGTGGTGCAACTACATTTCCCACGAGGCATTGCAAGGCTGGCCGTTACAATTACTCCCAGAGGCATGATGGGACTTGTAAATTGTACAGAACAAGAGGAATAAAATTAAACACCACATCCCAAAAAAACTAGAAAATAAGAAGGGGAATTAGAGGTGACAAACCTCTGGACTTTTAAGGTGTTGGGTCTGAAAAATGTAATAAACAATTACACAATAGATAAAATGTAATATTTATTACAAAGATAAAAAAAACATGAGAACAATGTTTCATCCATATCCAAAATCTATTTTCAAAGTTCTATAGGAAGGCATATGTACAGACACTACCACTCAACATGTTTCGCTTTAAAAAAAAAAAGCTTCATCAGGAGATTTCGGTGTAACATGTTATATGCTATAGACAACAAAAAGATTGGACTAAGTACTCATGTTGGTTTGTTTTGATGCACAAAACATGTTTATCAATTGTATTGGCATAAAAATAAATATGCAAGTATTCGAAAATAATAAAGTCAATATCATTAAAGGGCATTAGAAATGTATAGAGAAAGAGAAAGATGAACCTTACCCAGGCGGCTATAGATCAATATACAACTTTAGATCAGAGTACATGTCCCATATATGCCTTTTTTAGGAAGTTTTTTTCATTAGTTCATATTCCTTTTGCAAACACCGGAGGACGTTTCTATAATGGGACGCTCTGCGCATACATGGGACATGTACTCTTTTATCTAAATCTAAATTTCAAGTTGTATGTATTGAAAGGTTCATCTTTCTCTATCTCTATACATTTCTAATGCCCTTTAATGATATTGACTTTATTATTTTCGAATACTTGCATATTTCTTTTTATGCCAATACAATTGATAAACATGTTTTGTACATCAAAACAAACCAACATGAGTACCTTTTCCAATCTTTTTGTTGTCTATAGCAGTGGTCCCCAACCTTTTTGGCACCAGGGACCGGCTGGGTGGAAGAAATTTGTGCCACTTGCCACGCTGCCTGCCACCAGATGAGGAAAGCCAATTGCCGCGTCACCTGCCTGTTGCCACCAGATGAGACTTGCCACGCTGCCTACCACCAGTTGAAGAATGCCAGTTGCCACATCACCTGCCTGTGCCACCAGATAAGGAATGCCCCATCACCTGCCAGTGCCACCAGATGAGGATTGTCACTGCATTGGTGACACTGGTTCAGTGGTATTTTTTGAGTGAGGGCGGAAGAGTGGTGCTGCGGAGTGGGCAGTGAGAGATGATGTCATCTCTCTGCTCCCCGCCGCACCTCCGACATTCTGTAGGCTGTGTGGGGGCGGAAGAGCGGTGATGCTAGGCGGGCTGGGAGAGATGATATTCTCTCTCTGCTCCCCGCCGCACCGCTGACATTCCGCATGCTGTGAGGGCGGAAAAGCGGTGATGCTAGGCGGGCGGAGAGGGATGTCATCTCCGCTCGCAGCCCGCTTCTCTTATTCGCCCGCCCCCTTTCCTCTCTGATCCACCGGTGCCTTACATCCCGCCGCGGCCCGGCTGCAAAGACGCTACGACCCGGGGGTTGATGACCCCTGGTCTATAGCACATAACACATCACACCGGAATCTCCTGAGGAAGCTTTGTTTAAAGCGAAACATGTTGAGTGGTAGTGTCTGTACATATGCCTTCCTATAGAACAATTGATTTTGGATATGGATAAAAAACATTGTTCTCATGTTTTTTTATCTTTTTGTAATAAATATACAATTTTATCTATTGTGTAATTTGTTTATTACATTTTTCATACCCAACACCTTAAACGTCCCGAGGTTTGTCACCTCTAATTCCCCTTCTTATTTTCATGATGGGACTTGTAGTTCTGCAACAGCTGGAGGGCCCCAGGTTGCCTGCCTTAGATGATCTCACACTGCAGATCTACAGCTAGCTACAGAACAGAAGTGCCTAGGCATAGGAAATGCCCTACTATTTTTCTGGAGTAATTGAAGGCAAAGGATACATTTTTTAAGAGTTAACCGCTTGCCAACTGTATAACTAACAGATATAACGTATAGGGTGGCTGGACTGCGCCAGATCATGTACCTAGACCCGGCCATGCTGTGATTAACCACTTCCCGACCGCCCACTGCATATATACTTCAGCAGAATGGCACGGCCAGGCAAAATCACGTACGGGTACGTGGCCCTTTAATTGCCTGGCCGTGGGACGCGCACGCGCCGCCAGCGGCGCGCTCGCGACCCAGTCGGGAGCTCCGTGACCCCGGCCGCGGGACCAGCGGACCCAATTGCTGCTGGTGTCCCGCGATCGGGTCACAGAGCTGAAGAACGGGGAGAGGTCTGTGTAAAACAAACCTCTCCCCGCGCTTCCTACACTGCCTGTCATTGATTGGCTGTTCCCGGTCATCGGGAAAGCCGATCAATGACGTCAGACGTCAGCCCCGCCCCCTAATGTAAAAAAACGCACACGTCACAGCCCATAACCCCTCCCTGCCCCTAGTGGTTAACTCTTTCACTGCATGTGTCATTTATACAGGAATCAATGCATTTAAATAGCATTGATTGCTGTATAAATGACAATGGTCCCAAAAATGTGTCAAAAATGTCCGATGTGTCCGCCATAATGTCGCAGTCGCAATAAAAATCGCTGATCGCCGCCATTACTAGTAAAAAAAAAAATATATTTATAAAAATGCTATAAATCCCCTATTTTGTAAACGCTATAACTTTTGCGCAAACCAATCAATAATCGCTAATTGCGTTTTTTTTTTTTTTACCAAAAATATGTAGAAGAATACGTATCGGCTGAAACTGAGGAAAAAAATGTTTTTTTATATATTTTTTGGGGATATTTATTATAGCAAAAAAAAAATTGCATTTTTTTTTCAAAATTGTCGCTCTATTTTTGTTTATAGCGCAAAAAATAAAAACCGCAGGGGCGATCAAATACCACCAAAAGAAAGCTCTATTTGTGTGAAAAAAAATGACGCCAATTTTGTTTGGGAGCCGCGTCGCACGACCGCGCAATTGTCAGTTAAAGCAACGCAGTGCCGAATCGCAAAAAGGGGCCTGGTCCTTTGGCTGCCAATTGGTCCGGGGCTGAAGTGGTTAACCACTTCCCACAAAATCGCGTACCTGTAAGTCATTTAGAGGCAGTGATTGTACCTGAGTGATGCCTGCAGGCATCAACCCCCGGTGCCGTTTTTTTTAGAGAGCGGACGGACAGCTTTCATGTGATAACAACCGATGTGGAAGGAGACTCCCCTCCTGCCGCTCAGCCCAGGTCTCCCATCCCCTTGGGAGACCCGAGCGACCAGCCAGCATGTCCACCAACTGGCATCAGCTTTGATCAGCTCTCCGATGTAGTAACCCGGAAGGAATGTCATTTTGTTGTGTAATTGTAATGTCTGCCTTTATTTTTGTTAAGCGCTGCGCAAACTGTTGGCGCTATATAAATCCTGTATAATAATATAATATAATAATTTACGGATTACTCAGCAGCCACGATCGTTGGAGGGAGGGCAACAATTCTAGAAAAAGACCTCTATAATTCTAAACAAGTAACCGTTATATTTTTTTTTAAAGCGTTGCCTATGGAGATTTTTAAGTACTGTAGTTTGTCGCCATTCCACGAGTGCATGCAATTTTAAAGCGTGACATGTTAGATATCTATTTAATGGTGCAATCGCAATATACAAAAAAATTGGGCTGACAAACTTTACTGTTTTTTTTTTTTTTTTTTTATTCGGTAAAGTGTATTTTTTCCCCCAAAAAATTGTGTTTGAAAGACCGCTGCGCAAATACTGTGTGACATAAAATATCGCAACGACCGCCATTTTATTCTCTCGGGTCTCTGCTAAAAAAAAAAAAAAAAGATATACAGTATCTCTCAAAAGTTAGTACACCCCTCACATTTTTGTAAATATTTTCTTCTATCTTTTCATGTGACAACACTGAATTACACTTTGCTACAATGTAAGTTACAATGGCCCAATTTGGACATTTTCACTTAGGGGTGTACTCACTTTTGTTGCCAGCGGTTTAGACCTTAATGGCTGTGTGTTGAGTTATTTTGAGGGGACAGAAAATTTACACTGTTATACAAGCTGTACACTCACTACTTTACATTGTAGACAAGTGTCATTTCTTCAGTGTTGTCACATGAAAAGATGGAATAAAATAGACATGTGCACAACAAAAAAATTTGTTTTTTTTCGTTTCGTTTTTTTCGTTTCCGTCGATTCGCAACGATTCGTACATTCGTAAGTCGTCGGTATTCGTAACGATTCGTACATTCGTAAGAGTTATTTTTTCGTTGATTCGTTTTTTCGTTAGTTTAATTTTCGGACGCATTCGTATTTATTCGTACATTCGTAACATTCGTAGATTCGTAATCGGAGCATAATTCATAATTTAATGTAATGTGTATGCTATTATTACATTTTAATAATTTACGAATCGAAAAAAAAAAGTTACGAATCAAAAAAAAAAAAGTTACGAATCGAAAAAAAAAAAAGTTACGAATGTACAAATTTTTTTGTTCAATAGAGACACGGAAAATTACAAATCGAAAAAAAAAAAAAAAAAAAGTTACGAATTGAAAAAAAAGTTACGAATCGAAAAAAAAAAAGGTACGAATCAAAAAAAAAAAGTTGCGAATGTACGAATTTTTTGGTTCAATAGAGACACGGAAAATTACAAATCGAAAAAAAAAAATAAAACGTTACGAATTGAAAAAAAGTTACGAATCGAAAAAAAAAAAGTTACGAATCGAAAAAAAAAGTTACGAATGTACAAATTTTTTGGTTCAATAGAGACACGGAAAATTACAAATCGAAAAAAAAAAAAAAAAGTTACGAATTGAAAAAAAAGTTACGAATCGAAAAAAAAAGTTACGAATCGAAAAAAAAGTTACGAATGTACGAATTTTTTGGTTCAATAGAGACACGGAAAATTACAAATCGAAAAAAATAATAAAACGTTACGAATTGAAAAAAAAAAGTTACGAATCGAAAAAAAAGTTACGAATGTACGAATTATTTTGTTCAATCCATTCGAAGCACGTTTAGCAGCACCATTGTAAGGGACACGGAAAAATTACCAATTCAACAAAAAAAAAAAGTTACGAATGTACAAATTTTTTCGTTCGTTTTCGTTTTCCGGATTTTCTTCATTAGTACATTCGTTGTTTCTAATTTGTTTTTTCGGATTTTCGTTGTTTTTCGGATTCGTTCGATTCGAATGATTCGTACGATTCGAACGATTCGTTCATTCGTACGAAAACGAACGAACGAAAATAACGGAAAAAAACGAAAAAAAAACGAAACGAATTGCACATGTCTAGAATAAAATAGTTACAAAAATGTGAGGGGTGTACTTACTTTTGTGAGATACTGTATGATGTTTGGGGGTTCCAAGTAATTTTCTAGCAAAAAATACAGATTTAAACTTAACTTCAACAAGGGATTGCAGCGATCTCACAAAGGAAGCCTCCTGGATGTAACATGAAGTCCATGATGGGGGGCTCTGGCTGCTGTGTTGGCTGAACACCCAGGGATCTCCAAACTACGGCCCTCCAGATTTTGCGGAACTACACGTCCCATGAGGCATTGTAAAAATCTGACACTCACACACATGACTGGGCATGATGGGAATTGTAGTTCCTGAACAACTGGAGGGCTATAGTTTGGAGACCCCTGAGTCTCAGACGGATTTTGTCCGAAACTTGTGTAGCGCACACACACGGTCGGACAAAGTTGTTGGGAAAATCCGAACGAGGTAACGTACAAGGGGACTACGTAGAGGTCAGTAGCCAATAGCTTTCATCTCCAAATTTCTTCTGAGCATGCGTGGCACTTTGTGCATCGGAATTCCCTACACACGATCGGAAAAAGTTTGATCGGATTTTGTTGTCGGAAAATTTTAGATCCTGCTCTCAAATTTTTTCCGTCGGAAATAGCCCACACACGATCAGGTTTTCCGACAACATAATCCGATCGGACTTTTTCCATCGGAATATCCGACCGTGTGTACGGGGCATTAGACAATAGAAGAGAGAAGGGCCGACAACTTTATGTCCATCTCAAATGTAAATACTTTTATTGGCGCATGTAAAAGTACATAAGCAGACGCGCTTTCAGCACACCGCCTCGATCACTGCAGTGATCGAAGGAGGTGTGCCGAAACGCATCTGATTTTGTACTTTTTTAACATGTGCCAATAAAAGTATTTACATTTGATTTGGACATAAAGTTGCCGGCCCTTCTCTCTTCTACAAGTATCAGAAATAGGCTTGGTCTTTAACACAGCAGATGTCGATCACTCACTGGGTACTGGCCAATGGATTGCAACCGGCGATCGTGAATTCACATAGGGCAGAGCCCTTCCTGTGTAAACTGTCAGCGGGGGAAGTAATAGGTTTTATTCCCTGCTTTGTGGGGAAAGAAAATCTTTTGCTTCCCTTTAGTAAAAGCACTTCACACAAAGGGCACATGTTTAACCCCTTGATCACCCCCTCGATGTTTAACGACTTCCCATTCAGTGTCATTCGTACAGTGACAGTGCGTATTTTTAGCACTGATCACTGTATGGGTGTCGCTGGTTCCCAAAAAGTGTCAGTGTCCGAATGTCCTTCGCAATATCGCATCTCCGCTATAAGTCCCTGATCGCCGCATTGCTAGTAAAAATAAATACATAAAAATTCCAGTATATATCCCATAGTTGTAGAGAATAATAATAAAAATGCCATAAATCTATCCCATAGTTTGTAGACGCTATAACTTTTGCACAAACCAAGCAATATGCGCTTATTGGAATTTTTTTTTTTTTTTTAACCAATGACATGTAGCCGAATACATATTGGCCTTAATTTCTGAAGAAATTCGATTTTTTTTTTTTTAATTTATTTATTTATTTTTTTACATTTTTTCTTTTTTCTTTTTTTATTTTTTTACATTTTTTTTATATTGGATATGTTTTAGAGCAGAAGTAAAAAATATTTTTTTTTTTTTTTTTTTTATTAACAAAATTTTTTTTTCAAAACTGTCGACCTTTTTAATCAAATACCACCAAAATAAAGCTCTATTTGTGGGAAAAAAAAATACGTACATTTTATTATTTACAGGGTAAATCTTCCAGAGGTCAAGTGGTTAAAGAGGTGTATCTCTCAAAAAAAAAAAAAAAATTAAAAGCCAGCAGCTACAAACACTGCAGCTGCTGACTTTTAATAATCGGACACTAACCTGTCCCAGGGTCCAGCGATGCGGGGGGTCGAAGCTCCGCTCTCACCCCGATCCGCTCGGTGGCGCCGGCATTTTAACTGTGGGCAGCCGGCTGTGGCTGCACAGCCGGGCACCCACTGCGCATGCGCAAGCGCCGCCGCGATTGGCCGCACAGTCATCTGGGAGACGTGACAGGTCCCAAATGACTGGGGAGCCCTTCGCGCGCCGAGGGGAAGTGATGTCACCAGCCGAGGCTAGCAGGAGGCAGACTACGAGGGACCCCCTAGCAACAGGCATTTAGAGGTATGTAAAAAAAAAAAAAAAAAATTCCAATTTTTTTTTTTTTTTTTTTTATGAATTTTAAGCCTTTTTATTATTTTTTTTTTTAGGGGGGAAACACCACTTTAAGCATGAATAGTTTTGGATCTTCCCTTTTAAGATATCAAAGCTTTTTTTGATCTCTTATCACTTACCTGGTAAGACGGCTTTGCAAAATAGAAACTTATCATGAGCGAAAACAACGGTTCACCTGAAATTAGCCTTTCATAATGATCCTCTGGCTTCATTATGTTGAGTTGCTGACTCAGGTATTTGGTATGCAGATAAGTCACTTTAGGTGTCCCCCCCCCCCCCCCCCCCCCCCCCCCCCCCCCGAAGAGATTCACCCTCTTTTATTTGTCCCGGTGGTCATCGACACTGTTTTGAGGGACAAGTGTTTTTTTAGGGCTTTGAAACATTGCATGCTTCACTGTGAACATTGATAGGCTCATTATGAGCAAGAGATGTGCCGGAGATCTCCACCAGTCTCCCCAATGGGACATGGGCTACCAAAACCATCTGACATGGGTTCCAACCATCCTCTACTCTTTTCAAAACAAAAAAAAAGTTTTGGTTAGACATACTAAACCAAAAATGTGTTGAGGCAAAGTATTTGTAGACCTTTTGTTATAGGCTCATACCTTCAGGTGATTGGACACTGGCAAAGCTTTTTGAGGACACGCCTCCCCTAAAACCCTACACAACTCTGTGAGTTTTGTGCTAGTGTCCTAAGGTGTTGGACCTGTGGAGAAATCACTCTTCGCTTAACTAGTTACTTTATTTTCTGTCAATCAACTCCTAAGCCATCTCCTTCACTGTTGCCTTATACTACAGCAGAAGCAGTGCATTTGGATGGGCACAACCTTGGTAAAACCTTGGGAACCGTACCTGGACCCTACACTGTGGGGACGCCATGTTGATTAGGGCACAGGATCCTGTATGGGCACTCACTTTGGGTTATAGGCTCATACCTTCAGGTAATTGGACACTGGCAAAGCTTCTTGAGGACATGCCTCGCCTCTAACTGATGCTGTTAGTCCTTCGTTTTTGCTAGTGTCCTAAGGGGTTGGACCTCTTCTCCCTTGCAGAGATATCACTTCAGCTTAACTGGTTTATTTTTTGAATTCTTCAATCACTTCTTAAACTATCTCTATCACTGTTGCCTTATACGTCAGCAAAAGCAGTGCATTTGGCTGGGCACAACCTTGGTAAAACCTTGGAAGCCATATCTGAACCCCACATTGTGGGAACGCCATGTTGCTTAGGACACAGGATCCTGTAAAGGCACTCGTGTTGGGTTATAGGCTTGTAGCTTCAGATGGTTGGACACTGGCAAAGCTTTTTGAGGACATGCCTCCCATCTAACCCTACCCGACTCTGAGTCCTTGGTTTTTTGCTAGTGTCCTAAGGTATTGAACTTCTCCCTTGCAGAGACATCACTTTAGCGTAACTAGTTGTTGATTTTATTTTTGGATTCTTCAATCAACTCTTCAACCATCTCTTTCACTGTTGCCATCTACTACAATAGAAGCAGTGCATTCTGATTAGCGCAACCTTGGGAACCATACCTGGACCCTACACTGTGGGGACGCCATGTTGCTTAGGGCAATGGATCCTGTATGGGCACTCACTTTTGGGTTATAGGCTCATACCTTCAGTTAATTGGACACTGGCAAAGCTTCTTGAGGACATGCCTCGTCTCTAACTGATGCTGTTAGTCCTTCGTTTTTGCTAGTGTCCTAAGGGGTTGGTTGGACCTCTTCTCCCTTGCAGAGATATCACTTCAGCTTAACTGGTTTATTTTTTGAATTCTTCAATCAACTCTTAAACTATCTTTCACTGTTGCCTTATACAACAGCAGAAGCAGTGCTTTCGGATGGGCACAACCTTGGTAAAACCCTGGGAGTCGTATCTGAACCCCACACTGTGGGCACGCCATGTTGCTTAGGGCACTCACATTGGGTTATAGGCTTGTACCTTCAGATGGTTGGACACTGGCAAAGCTTTTTGAGGACATGCCTCCAATCTAACCCTACCTGTCTCTGAGTCCTCGGTTTTTTGCTAGTGTCCTAAGGTATTGGACTTCTCCCTTGCAGAGACATAACTTTAGCGTAACTAGTTGATTTTATTTTTGGATTCTTCAATCAACTCTTCAACCATCTCTTTCACTGTTGCCATCTACTACAATAGAAGCAGTGCATTCTGATTAGCGCAACCTTGGGAACCATACCTGGACCCTACACTGCGGGGACGCCATGTTGCTTAGGGCAATGGATCCTGTATGGGCACTCACTTTGGGTTATAGGCTCATACCGTCAGGTAATTGGACACTGGCAAAGCTTCTTGAGGACATGCCTCGCCTCTAACTGATGCTGTTAGTCCTTCATTTTTGCTAGTGTCCTAAGGGGTTGAACCTCTTCTCCCTTGCGAAGATATCACTTCAACTTAACTGGTTTTATTTTATTTTTTGAATCCTTCAATCAGCTCTTAAACTATCTTTCACTGTTGCCTTATACAACAGCAGAAGCAGTGATTTTGGATGGGCACAACCTTGGTAAAACCTTGGGAGCCATATCTGAACCCACACTGTGGGGACACCATGTTGCTTAGGGCACAGGATCCTGTAAGGGCACTCACGTTGGGTTATAGGCTTGTATCTTCAGATGGTTGGACACTGGCAAAGCTTTTTGAGGACATGCCTCCCCGGCTTTGAGTCCTCGGTTTTTTGCTAGTGTCCTAAGGTATTGGACTTCTCCCTTGCAGAGACATCACTTTAGCATAGTTGATTTTATTTTTGGATTCTTCAATCAACTCTTCAACCATATTTTTCACTGTTACCTTCTACTACAATAGAAGCCGTGCATTCTGATTAGCGCAACCTTGGAAGCCATACCCAGACTCCACACTTTGGGGACACCATGTTGCTTGGGGCACTGGATCCTGTATGGGTGCTCACCTTTACACTAAGGGCCCATTTACACTTGCTTCGACTTTAACTCACATTATTGCAACTACTGCTTCATCATGCTTTATTGATGCTTCTGTGATGCTTCGATGATGCTTTTTTGAAGCTTTCATGAAGCTTGGCAAATGCCCTGTGTGTGTGTGTGTGTGTGTTGATTTTCTAATTTGTTTAAAGAGGCCCAGTATAAGCCCAGCTCAGTAGTACCCCCACTCAGCAGATCCCCAGCTAATTAGTACCCCTGTTCAGCAGATCCCCACCCCAGCTTACTAGTACCCTCATTCAGCAGATCCCCTGCTCAGTAGTACCCCCAGCTCTCCTAATGTCCCGCTCAGTTGTAACCCCCAGCTTTGCTCATCCCCCGCTCAGTAGTAACCCCCAGCTCTGCTGATCCTCCTCTCAGAAGTAACCCACAGCTCTGCTGATCCTCCTCTCAGAAGTAACCCCCAGCTCTGCTGCTCTTCTGGTTTGCTGGTCCTCCTCTCTCACTGGTTCCCACTATATTGCTCCCACGCTGTTCACCACGTGTGACACCTCCTAGTTTCTCCTGCTCCGGTCCCCCAGTTCTCCTGATCCTCTGCAGCTCAGCCCTCTCCTCTGTCCCCGCTCACCCTCCGCTATAGTGTGCCATCTGCTAGTTCCTCCACTCTGGTGCGGACCCCCGCTCACCTTCCTGCTGCTCCACGCTGCTCACCAGATGTGACGTCTGCACCAGACACTTTCAGAAAATTTACACATAAACCGGAAGTGACTGCTGATGATACCTTTCCAGTTTGTTTGCTGGTCTCCCAGTGCATCCTGGGATATATTATACCTGCAATACCTCCAAAGAAAAAGCTAAAGCCTCTCGAAAGCTGTAGGTGGTGTAAGCAAGTGTTATCATAGACTTCTATGGAGGCTTTGGAGATGCTTTGAAGTACCAAGAAAGCCACATGGAGCCTGATTTTTGCAGCAAAACAAACACAACACTGTGAACAGGACTGTAAGGTAACCATTTTATTTGGTGATAGGGCTTTCATTGGCATTTAGAGTGCTTTAAAAAAGCGTGTCCAATGTCACATTTTAAAGCAAGTGTAAACGAGTCCTTAAGTGCCAAGAGCCAGCAAAAGTTTTTTGTTTTCTTTTGGAAGTCGATTTTTTTTTTTTGGATGAAATAAAGTGTGACATTAAGTTCTATGTTTACAGTTTATTATTTTTAATACCACCAATGCAGACAGACCGACCAGGTTCACCAATGTAGCCCCCCCAAGCCCCCCCCACCACCCCTCCCGACCAGGCATCGGAAAACAAGTCGGCACCACAGTACGAGCAACTCACAGGTTTCAAACAGCCTTAACTGGGTACATATCAACAAATATAAGGTCATCAATTACCACAGGTCAATAATTCACCTACAACGGGTCCGTCACTACTTGCAGTTCTTCAAACTGGGAACAGTTTTTTTTTTTTTTTTTTTATACAGCAAACAGAAAAATTGTCCCCAACAGGAAGTATATGTGAATATGAAATACCAAATATACGACAAATGTATACAATCCTATATGTTCCTTCAATCAGTCAACATTAATACACAGATGGAGAAAGAAGTCTCCAGTAAATTTAATGTACGTTCCAGTAAATTTAATGTATGTTCCATCCAGGATGAGTCTTTGTTCAATTTGAAAGATCTCATTCCCTATCAAGGTCAGTCCTAACGGTAAGATCGTAATTAAGATTTAATCATATTTTCTGTGATCGTTCCATCAATCTCCTTCTTCGTAATCTCGGTTTGACCCGAGGAAGCCGCCACGCTTTGGTTTTCAGGGCCGGCTTGGCCTGCCGCCTCGCGATTCTCCGTCTCGTCGACATTGGAGGCCGTTCGGAAGCTGGACTCGCTTCCGCCGTCGCTGTTTTGGAGCGGGAGCAAAGCTTTGTGTCTCATCAAACTGTCGTCACTGTTTTTACCTTCCAGGGAGTTCTTTGGCCTCATGACCTTGTTGGACACTGAATTCTTGGAAGGTTCATCAAAGCTCAGGGATAAGGTGACCGTGCCACTGCCAAAGCTGACTTTCTGCTTGCAGCTTCTGGCGCGCTCGGCAGCGCTGAAATGATCGTCGTGATTGCTCTTGCTGCTGATGGAGGATGACGGGGTGGAGCCTGCAGAGCCTCCCAAGCTGTTGGACCTTTTGTGGGACACGTTACTGCGTCTAAGGGTAGCTCGGGCCGCAACCTTGAAAGCGTGAGCCACCGTGCTACAGCGGACCTCTTCGATGGTGTTCCTGGATGGTTTGAACAGGATGATGTAGACTTTGTTGAAGAAGATGCAAGCCAACAGGCCGAAACTCGAGGCCAGAATGGCAATGATCTCAACAGCCGAAACGTACTTTCCGTAGGTGCTTACATAAGCCGGAATGAAGGATATCCAGACGATGAAGAAAATGAGCATGCTGAATGTGATAAATTTGGCCTCGTTGAAGTTTTCTGGTAGCTTCCGCGCCTTGAAAGCAAAGAAAAAGCAGATCCCTGCCAGCAAGCAAATGTAGCCAATCAGGAATCCAAGAGCCATCAACGATCCCTCATTGCAAATGACGAATATGATCTCATCCTCGTGATTCTTGGCAGCCCTGGGAGGCGCGGTGTATAGCCATATGATGCAAGTAACGATCTGCACGAAGGTACACAGAAAAACCAGAAGAAACTGGAGGTTTAGGCCCCACCACTTCCGCTGAAAGCTCGTGGGGATTTTGGCCTCGAACACGAGCAGGATGCGGTTGGTTTTTACCAGGATGCAGGAGATGCAAAGCACAAAACTGATGCCGAATGCTGGTTGCCGCAGCCGGCATGTCCAGTCCTCCGGCTCGCCGATGAAGAAGAGGGAGCTGGAGAAGCAGCACAACAACGAGAAGAGCAGGAGATAGGAGAGCTCCCGGTTTGTTGCCTTAACGATGGGCGTGTTGCGGAACTTTATGAACACGCTGAGTACGAAGGACGTCAGGAATATTCCCAAGACTGAGAACATGGTGAGCGCAATCCCAAATGGTTCCGTCCAAGACAGGAACTCGATCTCCTTGGCAACGCAGGATGTGTGGTTTTCATTGGACCAGTATTCTGCAGCACATTTCTCACAAGCGCTTGCGTCTGGAAAAGAGAAGAGTGTTATCATAGAAATGCAATGGTGTCACTCTTACCTCTATGGATGGTTCTTAAAGTGTCACTAAACCCACATCATAAAAAAACGATCAATAAATAATCAATAATAGTAATCACTGATGGGCGGCGGGAAATTCAAAGTAACTTACAGGCACGTTACTTTGCCCAGCCGTGTCATTCTGCCGACGTATATATACAGGAGGCGGTCGGCAAGCGGTTAAAGAGGTCCTGTCATGCTTTTTTCTATTACTAGGGATGTTTACATTCCTTGTAAAGGAATAAAAGTGACCCACTTTTTATAAAGTGTATAAATAAAAAAAAATTAAAAATAAAATTGAAAGCGTACCGCCGAGCTTGTGCGCAGAAGCGAACGCATACGTAGGCCACGCCCGCATATGAAAACGGTGATCAAACCACACATGTGAGGTATCACCGCGATCGTTAGAGTGAGAGCAGAAATTCTAGCGAAAGACCTCCTCTGTATCTCCAAACTGGTAACCTGTAGAATGTTTTTTAAACGTCGCCTATGGAGATTTTTAAGTGTCAAAGTTTGTCGCCATTTCACGAGCGGGGCGCAATTTTGAAGCGTGACATGTTGGATATCAATTTACTCGGCGTAACATAGTTGCATGGTTAGTGAGGTTGAAAAAAGACACAAGCCCATCTAGTTCAACCATAAAAAAATTAAAAAAAATAAAATAAAATAAAAAATATCATACAATCCCAAATACCCAATCATATACCCACATCATCTTTCACAATATAAAAAAAAGAAAAATTGGTCTAGCTTTACTGCTGTCTTATTTTTTTATTCCAAAAAGTGTATTTTTTTCCAAAATAATTGCGCTTGTAAGAAAATGTATAATGTTTGGGGGTTCTAAGTAATTTTATAGCAAAAAAATATATATATATATTTTAACTTGTAAGCAACAAATTTGAAAAATAGGCCCGATCCTTAAGTAGTTAAGGGAATCCCTTGTGTCCCCGTTGGAAGATTTCCCCTCTATTACTTTTATGGGGACAACCCAAAATTTGGTATTCTCTTTTTCTTTTTCTTTCACTTTCAATAATAATGATAAACATTAGCAGAACAGTCGCCCCCCCCCCCCCCAGCTCTGCCACAGCTGGGAATCCAATGAGAGAAAGTAAAATTTTCAGCAGAGCTGCCCAAATGGGGGCACAGACCGCAATAATAACTGACAGATGTTCTAATCCCTCTCCACTCTATCCAAAACTAAAAAAAAAAAAAAAAGTTTTGCCTTTATACTTTAACCACTTCCCACCTGCACTATAGCCCGAAAGGCCGCTACAAGTGCAGCTAACTTTGCCGAGAGGGCATCATCATACGTCCTTCCGTGATCGCGCTGCCTGTCTGCCCCCCCCCCTTTGGTGTGTGGGCGGCGCGCTATGTGATCGATGTGTTGTTCGGACTACGCTGATCACATATCGGGGTAAAGTGCCAATCACAGTGGCCCTTTACCACATGATCTGCTGTGTCCAATCACAGCTGATCACGATGTAAACACAAACCGCTTATAGGCTTTCCTTTTCTCGTGCTGACAGCATGAGGAGAGGAGAAGAGAGCCGATGGCCGGCTTGTGTTAATGAGACATCATCACTGATTATCAGTGCAGTCCCATCAGTGCCGCCTATCAGTGCCCACCAGTGCAGCCTCGTCAGTGCTGCCTATCGGTGCCCACCAGTGCAGCCTATCAGTGCCCATCCAGTGCTGCCTATCAGTGCAGCCACATCAGTGCAGCCTCATCAGTGCCGCCTATTAGTGCCCACCAGTGCAGCCTCATCAGTGCTGCCCATCGGTGCCCACCAGTGCAGCCTATCAGTGCCGCCTCTTCAGTGCCCACCAGTGCTGCCTATCAGTGCCCACCAGTGCAGCCTCATCAGTGCCGCCTATTAGTGCCCACCAGTGCAGCCTCATCAGTGCCGCCTATCAGTGCCCACCAGTGCAGCCTCATAAGTGCTGCCTATCGGTGCCCACCAGTGCAGCCTCATCAGTGCTGCCTATCGGTGCCCACCAGTGCAGCCTCATCAATGCTGCCTATCGGTGCCCACCAGTGCAGCCTCATCAGTGCTGCCTATTAGTGCCCACCAGTGTGCAAAGTGCAACAGCACTGAAAGCGGAAAATTGGCCTGGACAGGAATGGGGTAATAGTTCCCGGAAGGCAAGTGGTTGTAAACCCACAAAAAAAAAAAAAGGCAAGACAAAGGCATAATGAGCTAGTATGCATAGTGAAACACTAGCTGTAGCAACAGCACGAACGAGCCATTGCTTCAGTGCACATGCGCGATGACGTCGGCACATGCAGATACAGTGGATATCTCCTAAACCATGCAGGTTTAGGAGATATCCGGGGTAGCTACAGGTAAGTCTTATAGCAAAAATTGGCTGTAAGGGTTTACAACCACTTTAAAACAGATCTTAGTAAGAACAGGGAAGAAAGTTCTGAAAACGATGGCACCCTCAGCATATATATATATATATATATATATCTATGAGGGGGGGGGGGGGGGGTATATATTTACTAATAACAGTGTCAGTAGAGCAATGGACAGTGTCAGTAGTTTTCATTTTTATTATTTATTTTATTTTATATTATTTTTTACAATTTTTTATTTTATAATTTTTTTTTTTTTTTTTTTATTTTATAATTTTTTTTTTTTTTTTTTTACTATTTGAATCTTTTTTACTATTTTTTTTTATTATTATTTCTTTTACTATTTGTTTACAAAAACCCATTAGGGGGCTATGTTGAAATATTAGGGGTCTAAACAGGGGGAATCTTCCCCACATGGGGTGATTTAGGATGTGCCCAGGCACACCTGGCACACTCTGTGCACACGCCTATGCATGCAGAAAGAGGAGCTTCAAGGGAAATGCTTCATTTTAGAGTCCCTATGTATTTCTATGACTGTTAGTTTTTTTATGTTAGTTAGGTTTATTTTTAAGCATTACTGGTTCCCCAGGGCAATGTACACCTCTACAGTATTAGGCAGTGACATGCTGGTCTGTAAACGTGTTTCGACATGTTTCGTTGGGGTCTTCTTCAGAGGATAGGTTTGCTGCAACTGCATTTAGCATATCAGATTGGAAAATGCATGACTGGCTATATGTATACAAAAAAAACGGCCATCTCACAGTTACGAAAGTGCATGCGCTGGAGACCGCCCATTGTTTGTGTACATATAGACAGTCATGCATTTTCCAATCTGATATGCAAATGCAGTTTCTTTGCAGCAAACCTACCTTCTGAAGAAGACCCCAACGAAACGGGTCGAAACGCGTCATGGCTTTGTCATACATTAGACATATTTGTCATGTAATGTTATGTACATTTCCGTGTTTTCAACATTTGCACTTTTGGGTATGCCCCCTCTAGAGCTCATGTTTTAACTATCATGGAAACATTGTATGCCATTATTTTGGATTTTTTTTTTTTGGTGTTGACAGCTACCAGCACTATGGTTGGGTATCCAGTGCCAATCACCGATCTTTGGTTCCTATAGAAGCCTCATGGCACAGACTCAACCAATGGGAACAGTGAAAGGCTCCGTCCTGTTTCTGGGGTCCCCCCTTCGTTTTTACCTGTCTCATCGGAGTACTCGCCATCGGGGCACGGCTCACACATAAAGCAGCAGGTCGGTTCACCTTCAATAATCCCTTTCCGGGTGCCTTCATGGCAGATATGGCTGCAGTTGGAGAACGGAACCTTCCGGAGAGGTGAGAAGAACATCTTTAGTGGTAAGACTGATAAATAATAAACTTTTCAAGAAACTGGAATCAATAAGTTACATTGATGGTAAAAAAACGGGTTTCAGAATGTAATGAGAAGTGAAGGGGTCTATTTATACAAAAATCTGCTGTGCAAACAATCCGTTTCTATATTTCCTATGATCATCAGCTCCATCTAGTGGCCATAATGTGGTATTTTCCCTGACTGAGGTATTTCAGAAAAAAATAACACATTATTGACACTAGATGGAGCCGACACTCATAGTCATCATAAATCACTCATTAATCAACATATTAAGCTAAATATGGACAGAAAATTAGCTGGGGGTGCCTTTACCACCTTCTAAAAATGTAACTGCCTGGCAGTCATTCTTACCCAGCATATAATATGGTAAAACATACTAGACAGTGCAATTCATTTAGTTGCGAATTCGTTTTTTAACAAAATTTGACAAATTTGTTAATTCCAAAATTTCCTAATTTTTTGAATTTCTAGATTTCGGAAACTCTAAATTTCGGAAATTGGACAAATTGTAAATTTGTAAATTGGAAATTTCGGAAATTCCAGAATAAGGATGAAAATCTGAAAATTCTAAAGTCTAAATTCTAAATCTGAAATAATAACTAACTAATAACTATTAAATTATAGGTATTGGAATTTCCTTTCAAATTTGGCTTTTAGTGAACGTAACGAGTACAAATTTATCCGAAGTTAGATATTTATCTGAAATAACGAATGCCGTATCTAAATTCTAAATTTCGGAAATTGGAAAATTTGAATTTCGGAAATTTGGAAATTCAAAATTTGGAAATTTACGGAAATTTTCGGAAATTGGAAATTCTACGTTTTGGAAATTTCGGAAATTCGAAAATTCAAAATTTCGGAAATTCTACGTTTTGGAAATTCGAAAATTCAAAATTTCGATAATTCGAAATTTGGAAATTCGAAATTTTGGAATTTCGAATTTCGAATTTTCCGAATTCGAAAATTGGAAATTTTTGAAATTTTGGAAATTGGAAAATTCTACATTTCGGAAATTCTACATTTCGGAAATCCGAAAATAAGAATGAAAATCTGAAAATTCTAAAGAATGAATATCCGAAAACCCGAAAATCTGAAATAATAACTAACTAATAATAACTATTAAATTATAGATATTGGAATTTCCTTTCAAATTTGGCTGTTAGTGAACGTAACAAGTACAAATTTATCCGAAGTTCCGAATTATCTGAAATAACGAATGCCGTATCTAAATGAATGGAACGTAACGATCTAATAATAATAAATAACAATAATAATAATAAAATCTTTTTATTATTAATATTTATTATTGATTTGTTTCATTCCGTTTGTTTAGATGCGGCATTCCTTATTTTGGATAATTCGTAACTTCAGATAAATTTGTATTCGTTCACAAACAGCCAAATTTGAAAGGAAATTCCAATACCTATAATTTAATAGTTAGTTATTATTTTGAATTTTACTGATGTTTTTTTCTTTTTTTTTCAGATTTTCAAATTTTCGGGTTTCCGAATCTTCGAATTGTCACTGTCACTTCCGGTCCATGTGTATATATTCTGAGAGTGTCTGGTGCAGACGTGCCATCTTGTGTGCAGCGTGGAGCAGCAGGAAGGTGAGCGGGGTCTGGACTGGAGCTAGGCAACTAGCAGACAGCACACGTGGTGTGCAATATGGGATTGCTATAGAAGAAGTTGAGCGGGGACTGAAGAGAGAGGACTGAGTGGCAAAGGATCAACAAAGCTGGGGGAGCGGAGCAGGAGAAACTAGCAATGTCACACGTAGTCCGCAGCGTGGGAGCAATATAAGCTGGGACTGGAGAGAGAGGAGGATCAGCAAACCAGAGGATAGGCAGAGCTGGGGGTTACTGCTGATGGGGGAACAGCAGAGGTGGTGGGGGTTACTACTGAGTGGGGGATCAGCAGAGGTGGGGGTTACTACTAAGTGGGGGATCAGCAGAGGTGGGGATTACTACTGAGTAGGGGATCAGCAGAGGTGGGGTTACTACTGAGTGGGGGATCAGCAGAGGTGGGGGTTACTACTGAGTGGGGGGATCAGCAGCGCGGGGGGTTACTACTGAGTGGGGATCAGCAGAGGTGGGGGTTCCTACTGAGTGGGGGATCAGCAGAGCTGGGGTTACTACTGAGTGGGGGATCAGCAGAGCTGGGGGTTACTACTGAGTGGGGGATCAGCAGAGGTGGGGGTTACTACTGAGTGGGGGATCAGCAGAGCTGGGGGTTACTACTGAGTGGGGGATCAGCAGAGCTGGGGGTTACTACTGAGCAGGGGATCAGCAGAGCTGGGGGTTACTTCTGAGTGGGGGATCAGCAGAGGTGGGGGTTACTACTGAGTGGGGGATCAGCAGAAGTGGGGGTTACTACTGAGTGGGGTATCAGCAGATGGGGGTGTTACTACTGAGTGGGGGATTAGCAGAGGTGGGTGTTACTACTGAGTGGGGGATTAGCAGAGCTGGGGGTTACTACTGAGTGGGGGATCAGCAGAGCTGGGGGTTACTACTGAGTGGGGGATCAGCAGAAGTGGGGGTTACTACTGAGTGGGGTATCAGCAGATGGGGGTGTTACTACTGAGTGGGGGATTAGCAGAGGTGGGTGTTACTACTGAGTGGGGGATCAGCAGAGCTGGGGGTTACTACTGAGTGGGGGATCAGCAGAGCTGGGGGTTACTACTGAGTGGGGGATCAGCAGAGCTGGGGGTTACTACTGAGTGGGGGATCAGCAGAGCTGGGGGTTACTACTGAGTGGGGGATCAGCAGAGCTGGGGGTTACTACTGAGTGGGGGGATCAGCAGAGCTGGGGGTTACTACTGAGTGGGGGATCAGCAGAGCTGGGGGTTACTACTGAGCAGGGGATCAGCAGAGCTGGGGGTTACTTCTGAGTGGGGGATCAGCAGAGGTGGGGGTTACTACTGAGTGGGGGATCAGCAGAAGTGGGGGTTACTACTGAGTGGGGTATCAGCAGATGTGGGTGTTACTACTGAGTGGGGGATTAGCAGAGGTGGGTGTTACTACTGAGTGGGGGATCAGCAGAGCTGGGGGTTACTACTGAGTGGGGGATCAGCAGAGCTGGGGGTTACTACTGAGTGGGGGATCAGCAGAAGTGGGGGTTACTACTGAGTGGGGTATCAGCAGATCGGGGTGTTACTACTGAGTGGGGGATAAGCAGAGCTGGGTGTTACTACTGAGTGGGGGATTAGCAGAGCTGGGGGTTACTACTGAGTGGGGGATCAGCAGAGCTGGGGGTTACTACTGAGTGGGGGATCAGCAGAAGTGGGGGTTACTACTGAGTGGGGTATCAGCAGATGGGGGTGTTACTACTGAGTGGGGGATTAGCAGAGGTGGGTGTTACTACTGAGTGGGGGATCAGCAGAGCTGGGGTTACTACTGAGTGGGGGATCAGCAGAGCTGGGGGTTACTACTGAGTGGGGGATCAGCAGAGCTGGGGGTTACTACTGAGTGGTGGATCAGTAGAGCTGGGGGTTACTACTGATTGGGGGATCTGTAGAGCTGGGGGTTACTACTGAGTGGGGCATCAGCAGAGCTTGGGGGTACTATTGAGCAGGGGATCTGCTGAATGAGGATATCAATGAGCTGGGGACCTGCTGAATGGAGGTACTAATGAGCTAGGGATCTGCTGAGTAGGGGTACTACTGGGCCTCTTTAAAATAACTACTAAATCAACACACACACAGGGAATTTTCCAAGCTTCATTAAGACTTCAAAAGTCGGGCAAGTATAGAAGCTTTCAACCTCTACTATAATGTATTTTATTTTAATTCACAAATATGTAAAAAAAAAGACCTCCAGCGTCATCTGCAGAGACCCCCAAAATAACCACCTACCTCTCGGGAGAATCCACTCCACAGGATCTTGCTCTCGTTAATGAAAAGCCTCTCCCCCTTCCGGGCGTACACATTGTAGTGACCGATGTCTTCGAAGACCACTTCGTCCGAGCCGTCCTCTTTGGACAAGTGCCAGTTGATGATGGTGTAATTCCCCACCAGGTCTCCAAAGTCATTGAAGTCCACTTGCTCCCCCATGTTATTGGTGAAATTTAGGTGCCTCAAATGTTTTAGGACCTAAAAAAAAATAAAAAAATGCAGAAATATATTTCCGTAATTTGCGTAAAGGGCAAAGAACACTTTGATAAATGTTTGTAACCAAGGCATGGGCGTCCGCAGAACTTTTTTCGGGGGGGGGGGGGGCATAATTTTAAGGTCACTCATGCTCCTGACCTTTTCGACAATTTGCATCTGCTTCTCACCCACTCCTGGGAGAAGCATAGCGCCTCCTCTGGCAACTGATAAGAACAGATACTACACTTGATATTATCCAAAAGTATTTGTCTTGTTATTACAATGCTGATTTTATAAAATGGAAGTATATGCTGTAGCTGAACATGAGAAAAACAGATAAATATGTAGATGGAATATACGCATACGGGAGCCGTTTTACCTGATGATTTGGATTTCTGTCCATTCAGTCCTGAGATTTACACTGCTCTGTCAAACAGCACAGCCAGTGTGATGGCACCACTCACCTTTAGGGAATACTGTACAGCAGTGTATTATCTTCACCCCACCAGCTGGCTAACTGGACAGTGACAAAGCAGAAGACTGAGGAAATTATCCCCCTGCTCACTCTGCTCTCTCCTACTATTAGCATATGCCTTGTCAGCATATTTGCATGCAGCACACCTGAATGGCTCCCAGTTAAGCCCCTCCCTCTCCCAGTGAAAAGCTTCTGTACTGGATGCAAGATGATGGTACCAAGTAAAATTCAAATACACAATAGCTGAATAAAAAAATAAAAAAAATAAGCAAAAACATTTCATGATGTTTTAACCGCTTCCCGACCGCCCACTGCATATATACGTCAGCAGAATGGCACGGGCAGGCAAAACCACATAGCTGTACGTGGCCCTTTAAATGCCTGCCCGTGGGTCGCTCGCGACCCGGTCGGGGGCTCCGTGACCCCGGCCGCGGGACCAGCGGACCCGATCGCCGCTGGTGTCCCGCGATCGGGTCACGGAGCTGAAGAACGGGGAGAGGTCTGTGTAAACAAACCTCTCCCCGCGCTTCCTACTCTGCCTGTCATTGATTGGCTGTTCCCGGTCATCGGGAAAGCCGATCAGTGACGTCAGACGTCAGCCCCCGCCCCCTAATGTAAAAAAAACACACACACGTCACAGCCCATAACCCCTCCCCTCCCCCCTAGTGGTTAACTCTTTCACTACAACTGTCATTTACACAGGAATCAGTTGCATTTAAATAGCATTGATTGCTGTATAAATGACAATGGTCCCAAAAATGTGTCAAAAATGTCCGATGTGTCCGCCATAATGTCGCAGTCACAATAAAAATCGCTGATCGCCGCCATTACTAGTAAAAAAAAAATATTAATAAAAATGCTATAAAACTATCCCCTATTTTGTAAACGCTATAACTTTTGCGCAAACCAATCAATAATCGCTAATTGCGATTTTTTTTACCAAAAATATGTAGAAGAATACGTATCGGCCTAAACTGAGGAAAAAAAAAATTTTTATATCTTTTTTGGGGGGATATTTTTTATAGCAAAATGCAAAAAATATTGCATTTTTTTTTTTTTTCAAAATTGTCGCTCTATTTTTGTTTATAGCGCAAAAAATAAAAACCGCAGCGGCGATCAAATACCACCAAAAGAAAGCTCTATTTGTGGGAAAAAAAGGACGCCAATTTTGTTTTGGAGCCACGTCGCACGACTGCGCAATTGTCGGTTAAAAGCGACGCAGTGCCGAATCGCAAAAAAGGGGCCTGGTCCTTTGGCTGACAATTGGTCCGGGGCTGAAGTGGTTAAGGAAGACAAAGCTGCATTAATTTGTGTCTTATTATAACTGCCTAGAGATCGGCCTAAACTCCCCCCCCCTCTCCCCCCTGGGGTATTATTCATTTAAATGATTTATGTACAGGCTGAACGGTGCTAAGTGGGGTTTCTGCTCAATAATTTTATTGATTTACTATGAATTTTATACTAAATCGTGGCCAGCAGGGAGTGATTCCACCGGCCTCCATCCACCCATTTTATCTGCTTATATTTTGCTGGTTCATCAGAATTAGCCAGGGATGCCTGAATACACGGGAACTTTAACCACTTCAGCCCCGGACCAATTGGCAGCCAAAGGACCAGGCCCCTTTTTGCTATTCGGCACTGCGTCGCTTTAACTGACAATTGCGCGGTCGTGTGACGTGGCTCCCAAACAAAATTGGCGTCCTTTTTTTCCCCACAAATAGAGCTTTCTTTTGGTGGTATTTGATCGCCCCTGCGGTTTTTATTTTTTGCGCTATAAACAAAAATAGAGCGACAAGTTTGAAAAAAATGCAATATTTTTTGCTTTTTGCTATAATAAATATCCCTAAAAAATATATAAAAAAAACATATTTTTTCCTCAGTTTAGGCCGATACGTATTCTTCTACATATTTTTGGTAAAAAAAATTGCAATTAGCGATTATTGATTGCTTTGCGCAAAAGTTATAGAAATATACAAAATAGAGGATAGTTTTATAGCATTTTTATTAATATTTTTTTTTTTTTTACTAGTAATGGCGGCCATCAGCGATTTTTATTGTGACTGCGACATTATGGCGGACACATCGGACATTTTTGACACATTTTTGGGACCATTGTCATTTCTACAGCAATCAGTGCTATTTAAATGCATTGATTCCTGTATAAATGACACTGGCAGTGAAAGAGTTAACCACTAGGGGGTGGGGAGCGGTTATGGGCTGTGACGTGTGTGTTTTTTTTTTTACATTATTGGGCGGGTCTGACGTCATTGATCGGCTTTCCCGATGACAGGGAACAGCCGATCAATGACAGGCAGAGTATGAAGCGCGGGGAGAGGTTTGTTTACACAGACCTCTCCCCGTTCTTCAGCTCCGTAACCCGATCGCGGGACACCAGCGGTGATCGGGTCCGCTGGTCCCGCGGCCGGGGTCACAGAGCTCCCGACCGCGCCGCTGGCGGCACGCGCGCGAACCACGGCCAGGCAAAACCACAAACAGGTATGTGGCCCTTTAATTGCCTGGCCGTGGTTCGCGCACGTGCCGCCAGCGGCGCGCTCGCGACCCGGTCGGGAGCTCCGTGACCCCGGCCGCGGGACCAGCGGACCCGATCACCACTGGTGTCCCGCGATCGGGTTACGGAGCTGAAGAACGTGCCATTCTGCTGACGTATATATGCAGTCGGCGGTCGGGAAGCGGTTAAATTGGAAAGGTGAACTTGGCCTTTAACCACTTAAGGACCGAGCCTCGTTTTGAGATTTGTTGTTAAAGTTAAAATCATTTTTTTTTTTTTGCTAAAAAATTACTTAGAACCCCCAAACCCCTAGGCCAAAATTTTGCCTAGGGTGTCAAAAATCTTTTCACCAGCCCTGCTTGCGAAGCATCGGGAACACCCTGTTCCAGAATGCCCTAATTTTAGGGCACTCCCACCATATATGCAACATCAAATCCTGCAATGAACAGCCCCTGAAGCATTCCCGAAGTTGCCGTAGCAATACATCCTGGCCAGGCGAGTCGGGACCAAGTACCATCTGGTGAGTACCTTAAGTCCGGGCCTCAACCAGAGATACGTTGATTATTCCCTGATAGGCAACCTACGTCACGGGGAAAGCCATAGGGAAGTCCCCATGACGTTCCCATGCGTCAGAGGGGGGCGGGGTTACCAGGTGGCCCTGTCCTCCGTTATAAAAGAACTGTCAGCCCAAGCGAAGCCTCACACACCGGGAGCCTCCCATTGCGAGGAGTGGCCCAAGAAGAGACCGACGCCCTGGAAGAAGATACTGGAGAGAAGCCACAGAGACCGACGCCGTGGAAGAAGATACCGAAGAGAAGCCTCACCCAGCGGGAGCCTCCCATTGCGCGGAGCGGCCCAGAAGAGACACCGATGCTGGATGAGAAGGCCAACAAGAAGCAGATCGGAGGAAGAAGAAGATGGAAGAAGAAGATGCCGGAAGGAGAAGATGAAGAAAGGAAGACCAGAAGAAAGAAGAAAGAAGATTTTAATAAAGGAATTGTCAAAGACCGTCTCCTGTCATTTTTACAATTTTTTACACTTTTTTGGTGAAATGGTAGGGGTACTTTTGTACCCCCTTACCATTTCACACGGGGGGGGGGGGGGGCGGTATCTGGGGGTCCCCTTGTTAAAGGGGGCTTCCAGATTCCGATAAGCCCCCTCCCCGCAGACCCCCACAACCACCGGGCACGGTTGTGGGGATGAGGCCCTTGTCCTCATCAACATGGGGACAAGGTGCTTTGTGGGTCTTAGACCCCCAAAGCATCCTCCCAATGTTGAGGGCATGTGGCCTGGTACGGTTCAGGAGGGAGGGGGGGCCGCTCTCGTCCCCCCCCTCTTTTCCTGCGGCCTGCAAGGTTGCGTGCTCGGATAAGGGTCTGGTATGGATTTTGAGGGGGACCCTACGCCATTTTTTTTTTTTGGCTGGGGTCCCCCTTAATATCCATCCCAGACCTGAAGGGCCTGGTTATTGAATTTGAGGGGACCCCTACTCTTTTTTATTTATTTATTTTTTATCAATGACTTTTTTTTTATGAATGACTTTCAATGAATGACTGTTCTCTGTATTACGGGAGCCGACAATTAACATTAGCCGCGAGTGATTTTAAATAGCTTTCTTTTCTGCAAAAATGACACTTTTTGCAGGAACAGTTCTAAGCACTGGAAACATGCGCCCCTTTACAGGCATACTATAGACACCCACCAGGTACGAAATTTAAAGGAATATTACACTTTTATTGTTTCACTTTAATCATTATTAACCACTTGCTTACCACTTACTTGCTTACTGTGCACTCATGCAATGCTGTAACCAAATTAATTTTTTATCATTTTGTTCGCACAGATAGAGCTTTAGTTTGGTGGTATTTATTCGCGACTCCATTTTTTATTTTTTGCGATGTAAGCGAAAACATAGCGGAAGTTTTGAAAAAAAACAATATTTTCTCCTTTCTTTTTTAAAAGAAATCCAATAAAATCAAATTTTGTCATAAATTTAAGCCAAAATGTATTCTGCTACATGTTTTTTGTAAAAAAAAATCCGTTATGTGTATAATAATTGGTTCGCGTGATCACGGACATATGTACGCAAATGATCATGTAAAAGGGGTGTGCAGGTGATCACGGACATATGTGTGCAGATAATCATTGGCACATGTTATTTTACTGGGACATATGTGGGGGACATGTGTTTTTATTATTTGGGGACATGTGTGTTTTGGGGTCATGTGTGTTTTACTATGGGGACATGTGTGTTTTACTGTGGGGACACTACACAGGTGATCAGTGAGTAAAAGCTGTAAAAAAAACAGCTAATACTCACTGATCACCAGCCGGCTGCAGTGATCCGCTCTCCTCTCCTCACCGACGACTTCCGTGTGAGGAGAGGAGCGCCGATTGCCTAGCAACCGGCTGTTTGTTTACATCAAATGATGACTGTGATTCGTCACGGCCGTCATGTGATCAGGAGGGCCAATCACCGAGCCCTCCTGCCGATCCGAGATGCGCCGTGTCCGGGTGACACGGCCGCATCGGGATCGCGCCGCTGCGCGGGCGATCCCTCTACTTCGGAAGGACGTTCCGGAACGTCCATTCAGAAGTAGACGGCTCCCACCCGGCCATATATGTACATTGGCCGGGTGGGAAGTGGTTAAAATCACTGCTCCCGAAAAAACGTCCGTTTTTAAAAGTTTTTTTTGCATTGATACATGTCCCCTGGGGCAGGACCCGGGTCCCCAAACACTTTTTATGACTAACTTTTTAAAAAATAAATGACTTCAATGACTGTTCTCTGTATTAAGGGGGACGGGAGCCGACACTTTATTATAGCCGTTCGGGTCCCCATTGACTTCAATGGGGTTCGGGGTCAAGTTCGGGTCAAGTTCGGTCCCGAACCCAAACTTTTTTCTGAAGTTCGGCCGAATCCGAACATCCAGGTGTCCGCTCAACTCTATTTAGGAGGCTATGCAGATAATCCATGCAGATGTATCAACTATATAGAGCAGAGATCTCTAAATTGCAGCAGAGGGGCGAAATGTGGCCCTTTGCATACGTTTATCTGGCCCTTAGGGGACTATTCCTCCCACTGATGCCAACACTGGGACACTAATTCCTACACTGACACCAACAGTGGAGCACTATTGATTCCACTGACACCAATGATGGGTCACTATTCTGCCCACTGAAATCAGTGATGGGGCACTATTCCTCCCACTGACACCAACACTGGGGCATGAATTATCCCACTGACACCAGTGATGGGGCACTATTCCTCCTAATGACACCAGTGATGGGGCACCATTCCTCTCACTGATACCAGTTATGGGGCACCATTCCCCCCACTGACACCAGTAATGGGGCACTATTCCTCCCACTGACACCAATGATGGGGCACCATTCCTCCCACTGACACCAGTAATGGGGCACTATTCCTCCCACTGACACCAATGATGGGGCACTATTCCTCCCACTGACACCAGTGATGGGACACTATTCCTCCCACTGACACCAGTGATGGGACACTATTCCTCCCACTGACACCAGTGATTGGGCACTATTCCTCCCACTGACACCAGTGATGGGGCACTATTCATCCCACTGACACCAATTATGGGACACTATTCCTCCCACTGACACAAATGATGGGACACTATTCCTCCCACTGACACCAATGATGGGACACTATTCCTCCCACTGACACCAGTGATGGGGCACTATTCCTTCTACTCATAGCAAAGATGGGGCACTAATATTTCCCCTAATACTCCTCCCACTGACACCAACCATGGGATACTATTCCTCCCACTGAAACCAGTGATGGGGCACTATTCCTCCCACTGACACCAGTGATGGGGCACTATTCCTCCCACTGACACCAGTAATGGGGAACTATTCCTCCAACTGACACCAATGATGGGGCACTATTCCTCCCACTGACACCAGTGATGGGGCACTATACCTCTCACTGACACCAATGATGGGGCACTATTCCTCCCACTGACACCAGTGATGGGGCACTGTACCTCCCACTGACACCAGTGATGGGGCACTATTCCTCCAACTGACACCAGTGATGGGGCACTATTCCTCCCACTGACACCAATGATGGGGCACTCTTCCTCCCACTGACACCATTGATGGGGCACTATTCCTCCCACTGACACCAATGATGGGGCACTATTCCTCCCACTGACACCAGTGATGGGGCACTATTCCCCCAAACTGACACCAGTGATGGTGCACTATTCCTCCCACTGATACCAATGATGGGGCACTATTCCTCCAACTGACACCAGTGATGGGGCACTATTCCTCCCACTGATACCAATCATGGGGCACTATTCCTCCCACTGACACCAGAGATGGGGCACTATTCCTCCCACTGACACCAGTGATGGGGCACTATTCCTTCTACTCACAGCAAAGATGGGGCACTAATATTTCCCCTAATACCAAAGATGGGACATTGTTTACTCCCACTGACACTGTGGCATTTTCCACTCCCACTGGCCACAGTCCGCCCCCCCCCCCCCCAAAGTTTGAAGCACAATAAACTATCCATTTGTTTATAACGTTTGGAGACCCCTGATATAGAGGGGATCGATCTGGTCGAGTTCTCTGATTGACTATAGTGAAAGAACGTTATGGGTGTTTTTGAATCTGGAAATAGGATTCTCATAGAGCTATAAGTGGGTAACCGTACCCCTCAAAATAGTAGGTGAAGTGAAAGATATTGTGCCGCTACACCTCAATACGGGAAACAACAAACGGCAATACTGTGATCCGGGGCAAACAGAGGGACATATGGGGGCCGCTCTCACATCTGTTATGCAGTAGTAGAGTATACATGGTTGTGAATGCATGCCGCGATGTAGCGATTGTAACACATTACATTCTAAGGTGATTACTTTGGAACAATCATCCTTCACACTCACAGCAAACATTATTATCTCAGTTTTCCTGGAAGCAGTGAAGAGTGCAAAGTTTTATACAAACAACAGATTGCTATTATTACACCATCAATGTAACCAGTCTGTGTACTTGATGGAGACAGGAAGCACCTTGTTTTTTTTGGCAGTCTTTATACTCTGTTAGTGTGTATCAAATCATGGCCCGTATTCCACAAAAGGTGACATGGAATAGCTTAGTGGTTAACACTTCTGCCTTGCTGCACTAAGGTCACCTGAATCCCAACCAAGACACTATCTGCATGGAGTTTGCATGTTCTCCCTGTGCTAGCCTGGGCTTTCTCCCACTCCTTGAAGACCTGCTGGTTGGTTAATTCAGCCATTCTCAACCTTCTACCAGTCACGGTACCCTTAAAAAGTATGTAAAATTTCGAGGTACCTCAGTCTAAAAGTTAAAAACGATAAATGTTATTTATCAATGGGAAACCTGAGCCTGGGACGATGCACAGAACCACAATGATGACCATAACTTCACATCAGAGGTCCTCCCATCACATCAGAGGTTCCCCATCACATCGGAAGGTCCTCCCATCACATCAGAGGTTCCCCATCACATCAGAGGTTCCCCATCACATCGGAAGGTCCTCCCATCACATCAGAGGTTCCCCATCACATCGGAAGGTCGTTCCATCACATCAGAGGTTCCCCATCACATCGGAAGGTCGTTCCATCACATCAGAGGTTCCCCATCACATCAGAGGTCCTCCCATCACATCGGAGGTCCTCCCATCACATCGGAGGTCCTCCCATCACATCGGAGGTCCTCTCATCACATCAGAGGTTCCCTATCACATCAGAGGTCCTCCCATCACATCAGAGGTCCTCCCATCACATCAGAGGTCCTCTGATCACATCAGAGGTCCTCCCATAACATCAGAGGTTCCCTATCATATCAGTTGTCCTCGCATCACATCAGAGGTTCCCTATCATATCAGTGGTCCCCCCCATCACATCAGAGGTCCTCCCATCACATCAGAGGTCCTCCCATCACATCAGAGGTCCTCCCATCACATCAGAGGTCCCCCATCACATCAGAGGTTCCCCATCACATCAGAGGTCCTCCCATCACATCAGAGGCGCCCCATCACATCAGAGGTTCCCCATCACATCAGAGGTTCCCAATCACATCAGAGGTCCTCCCATCACATCAGAGGTCCTCCCATCACATCAGAGGTTCCCCATCACATCAGAGGTCCTCCCATCACATCAGAGGTCCTCCCATCACATCAGAGGTCCTCCCATCACATCAGAGGTTCCCCATCACATCAGAGGTTCCGCATCACATCAGAGGTCCTCCCATCACATCAGAGGTCCTCCCATCACATCAGAAGCACCTCTTCATATCAGAGGTCCCCCCTTCACATCAGAGGTCCTCCCATCACATCAGAGGTCCTCCCATCACATCAGAGGTCCCCCATCACATCAGAAGCACCTCTTCATATCAGAGGTCCTCCCATCACATCAGAAGCACCTCTTCATATCAGAGGTCCCCCCTTCACATCAGAGGTGCCCCCTTCACATCAGAGGTCCTCCCATCACATCAGAGGTCCTCCCATCACATCAGAGGTCCTCCCATCACATCAGAGGTTCCCCATCACATCAGAGGTTCCGCATCACATCAGAGGTCCTCCCATCACATCAGAGGTCCTCCCATCACATCAGAAGCACCTCTTCATATCAGAGGTCCCCCCTTCACATCAGAGGTCCTCCCATCACATCAGAGGTCCTCCCATCACATCAGAGGTCCCCCATCACATCAGAGGTCCCCCATCACATCAGAAGCACCTCTTCATATCAGAGGTCCTCCCATCACATCAGAAGCACCTCTTCATATCAGAGGTCCCCCCTTCACATCAGAGGTGCCCCCTTCACATCAGAGGTCCTCCCATCACATCAGAGGTCCTCCCATCACATCAGAGGTCCCCTATCACATCAGAGGTCCTCCCATCACATCAGAAGCACCTCTTCATATCAGAGGTCCTCCCATCACATCAGAGCTCCTTCCATCACATCAGTGGTCCTCCTATCACATCAGTGGTCCTCCCATCACATCAGATATTTCCCATCACATCAGTCATCCTCCTATCACATCAGTGGTCCTCCCATCACATCAGAGGTTCCCCATCACATCAGAGGTCCTCACATCACATCAGAGCCTCCCCCATCACATCAGAGGTTTCCCATCACATCAGAGGTCCTCCCATCACATCAGAGCCCCCCCCTATTACATCAGAGGTCCTCCAATCACATCAGAGGTCCTCCCATCACATCAAAAGCACCTCTTCATATCAGAGGTCCCCCCATCACATCAGAGGTCCTCCCATCACATCAGAGGTCCTCCCATCACATCAGAGGTCCTCCCATCACATCAGAAGTCCCCCATCACATTAGAGATCTAAAGGGGGCAGCCAGATTCTGTTAAGCCCCCCCACTCAAAGACCCCCACAAACACTAGGCCAGGGTTGTGGGGAAGAGGCCCTTGGCCTAAATTACATTGGGACAAGTTATTTTGCCAAGGGCTTGGTAAGGTCTGGTGTCTTTCAGGAGGGAAGGGTGCACACTTGTCCCCCTTGTGAAAGTGTTGTGGTCAGATGAGGCCAAAATCAAGCTCTTTGGCATCAACTCAACTCGCCGTGTTTGGAGGAGGAGGAATGCTGCCTAAGACCTCAAGAACACCATCCCCTCCGTCACACATGGAGGTGGGAACATTATGATTTGGGGGTGTTTTTCTGCTAAGGGGACGATGGACGGGGGCCATGTACTGTCAAATCTTTGGTGAGAACCTCCTTCCCTCAGCCAGGGCATTGAAAATGGGTCGTGGATGGGTCTTCCAGCATGACCATTACCCAAAACACACGGCCAAGGCAACAAAGGAGTGGCTCAAGAAGAAGGACATTAAGGTCCTGGAGTGGCCTAGCCAGTCTCCAGACCTTAACCACTTCAATACCGGGCACTTTCCCCCCTTCCTGCCCAGGACAATTTTCAGCTTTTAGCGCTGTCACATTTTGAATGACAATAGTGCGGTCATACTACACTGTACCCAAACTAAATTTTTATAATTTCTTTCCCACAAATAGAGCTTTCTTTTGGTGGTATTTATTCACCTCTGGGGTTTTTATTTTTTGCTAAACTAAAAAAGACCAAAATATTTGAAAAAAATAAGTTTTTCTTAGTTTCTGTCAAAATATTTAGTTTTCCCCTTCACTGATGAGGCGGCACTGATGGGCACTAATGAGTTGGCACTGATAAGGTGGCACTGAAATGTAGAATTAATCGGCACTGATAGGTGGCACTGATGAGGAGGCACTGATATGTAGAATTAATTGGCACTGATAGGTGGCACTGATGGGCACTGACAGGCAGCTGTGATGGGCAATGACAGGTGGCACTGATGGGCACTGAAAGGCGGCTGTGAGGAGCACTGACAGGCGGTACTGATTGGCACAGACAGGTGGCACTGATAGGCAGCATTAATGATGAGGTACTAATGAGGTACTGACTGGCACTGTGATGGGCCCTAATTGGCACTGTGGTGGGCTCTGATTGGCACTGTGGTGGGCACTGGCAGACTTTTTATTATTGGGGCACTGATTGGCACATCTGATGGGGCTGTGCTGATAATCAATGTGCTGATTACCAGCACAGACCCCCCCCCCGACAGGGAGACCTGCCAATCGGCTTTCCCTGTCATCGCAAACCGAGAAAAAAACGTTGAAGGGGGTTAAAGGGATGCTGTGACTTGGCCGGAAGGGGTTAAAGGGATGCTGTGACTGGGCCGGAAAGGGGTTAAAGAGATGCTGTGACTCGGCGGGAAGGGGTTAAAGGGATGCTGTGACTGGGCGGGAAGGAATTAAAGGGATGCTGTGACTGGGCAGGAAAGGGGTTAAAGGGATGCTGTGACTGGGCGGGAAGGGGTTAAAGGGATGCTGTGACTGGGCGGGAAGGGGTTAAAGGGATGCTGTGACTGGGCGGGAAGGGGTTAAAGGGATGCTGTGACTGGGAGGGAAGGGGTTAAAGGGATGCTGTGACTGGGCGGGAAAGGGTTAAAGGGATGTTGTGACTGGGTAGGAAGGGGTTAAATGGATGTTGTGACTGGGGCGGAAGGGGTTAAAGGGATGCTGTGACTGGGCCGGAAGGGGTTAAAGGGATGCTGTGACTGGGCCGGAAAGAGGTTAAAGGGATGCTGTGACTGGGCCGGAAAGGGGTTAAAGGGATGCTGTGACTGTCCGGAAAGGGGTTAAAGGGATGCTGTGACTGGGCGGGAAGGGGTTAAAGGGATGCTGTGACTGGGTGGGAAGGGGTTAAAGGGATGCTGTGACTGGGCGGGAAGGGGTTAAAGGGATGCTGTGACTGGGCGGGAAGGGGTTAAAGGGATGCTGTGACTGGGCGGGAAAGGGGTTAAAGGGATGCTGTAACTGGACAGGAAAGGGGTTAAAGGGATGCTGTGACTGGCTGGAAAGGGGTTAAAGGGATGCAGTGACTGGGCTCAAAAGGGGTTAAAGGGATGCTGTGACTGGGCCAGAAGGGGTTAAAGGGCTGCTGTGACTGGGCCGGAAGGGGTTAAAGGGATGCTGTGACTGGGCCAGAAGGGGTTAAAGGGATGCTGTGACTGGGCCAGAAGGGGTTAAAGGGCTGCTGTGACTGGGCCGGAAGGGGTTAAAGGGCTGCTGTGACTGGGCCAGAAGGAGTTAAAGGGATGCTGTGACTGGGCCGGAAGGGGTTAAAGGGCTGCTGTGACTGGGCCAGAAGGAGTTAAAGGGATGCTGTGACTGGGCTGAAAAGTGGTTAAAGGGCTGCTGTGACTGGGCCGGAAGTGGTTAAAGGGCTGCTGTGACTGGGCCGGAAGGGGTTAAAGGGCTGCTGTGACTGGGCCGGAAGGGGTTAAAGGGCTGCTGTGATTGGGCCGGAAGGGGTTAAAGGGCTGCTGTGACTGGGCCGGAAGGGATTAAGCCTTTAACAGACTACTTTTTCCGAATTCTTTTTTGTGTGATGAGCATCCCGATCAACTGCAACAATTTTGCATACATTATTAAAAAAAGAAAGAAAGAAAAAAATCGACTTTATTAGTCTAATGATGCATTTTATCTCTGCTAGCGCAGTGCTCTGTCTGTCCTGCACCGGGAGGGATTTTCTTAACCCCTCCCTCCTCTGCGCGCCGCGGTTGATGACCGCAGACAGCCGATGACCTCACACTCGGCTCAAACTGCGTTTTAAGCATTCTTTTAAAAGCGTTGATGAAAGGGGAAGGTTAGGACTTTTACCAGAAATAAAATTTTTTTGCTTTGTTAAGTTAAGAAATAGCCGTAAGTAAAACTTTATTGATCCGAAGATTCTACAAACTCGGCAAGGTTGCAAATGGATTCCTTTAAAGTGAATCCGCCCCCCCCCCCCCCCTCGGAGCAATCCCCGAGCAACTGCAGACATTGTACAATTCTACAAAGACTTGGCTTTTTTTTGAAATGACCCCTGTGTGTGTGAATTGGGGTGCAACTCCATGGAGCACCCATGATTCTGGTTTTGCAAAGCATTCTGGGATTGTTATCCCGGAGAGCACGGCAATAACTTTCCCCAGTTGTGCCGGTCTCTCTCCGATGTTAGAGATGTGTGTTGTGTACCCCACACAGAATTATTGTGCTGATCTTAGGCAACCATTATCTACCTTGGAATACAATGCCCTCCCGGACAATTCTCACTCCTCGCCCGCCTCACTCTATACTTTCGATGTTATAAGTGTGTATATACCCCCCCCCCCCCCCCCCTTTATTTATTTGTTCCTTGTTTTTTTTGCCTTTATATTATCCTCTATATATTGAAATGTTTTGTTATTGATTACTATGATGGGAGTGGTTGAGAGATAACCTCATCTCTGCCCTAGAAACACCCAATCTTTGGGAATTAGTTCAAACATGGTACAGTGGAACCTTCGTTTACGAGTAATGAGGTTAACGAGCGCTTTGAAAGATGAGCAACTCTTTTTTTTTTTTTAATTCTGACTCGGTTTGCGAGTGTTGTTTCACAAAACGAGCAGAATTCAAGCTAATGTGGTGTGCAGTACCGCATTTGGCCAGGGGTGCTGGGGGGGCACCGGTGACACTTGGAACAGTTCGGAGCCGTTCGGAAATACTCTGAGTGTTTCCAAGCCTTTCCGAGTTCAGCCGAGCTATCCACGAGTATTTTCGAGGCTCTCCTGCGCCCCCCCACCTCTGGCCACATGCGGTATTGCATGTAATAGAAGTCAATGTGGAACAAATTATCTTCGTTTCCATTGACTTCTATGGGGAAAGTCGCTTTGATATGCGAGTGCTTTGGATTACAAGCATTCTCCTGGAACGGATTATACTCGTAGTCTAAGGTTCCACTATATACTGTTTTCTTTCCGTATATATATATATATATATATATATATATATATTAGGGCTGTTACTGATTAAAATTTTCGTGTTCGATTAATCGTTTTTTTTTTTTTTTTTTTTAATCGACTAATTTAGATTGATTATAACTCACATACAGATCCAACTACTTTTAGCTGATCTCCTTGCATTGCAATTCTGTATTAGTCAGTGGTAAATGTGGTATACAATCACCTGACACTAGTTAGTTTCCACAATCCATGACTTAACTTCACAGTTCACACAAATACGTTTTAAATTCAAACTGTAGAACTGACGTAAGTCCATTTTTTTTCCACAGTAGCGTGACAATCCCTCCACCTCCGGTCTAACTAATCACTCTCACCTTATGGCATGGACCCCTGTGCAAACAGGTGGTCATGCAAGCGGGTATCAAAAGGGTTAACAGGGACCATAAACTTCTCTCACGTCTCCTTAGATCTCAGCAAGGACGCAGGTCATGGGTAGAAAGAAAAGATCTAAGTGCTCACCGCTTAAGTATAAGATTTCATTTTTGTGTTCAAAACACAAACTACTCACATAAAGATGATAAAAACACAGCATGTAAAGCCGACAATCGTGTTAGTTCCGTAGGGCAGCAGCGGTTTTATTTCAATGTTTTGATGAGGCACACGCTCGTCCTGATGAAGACGAGCTCATGCCTTGTCGAAACCTCAAAATAAAACCTTCATTATGCGTTGTGCTTTCACTTTTCAAGACCCGTGAGTACAGCTCTCTATTTTGGATAATATAAATAAATATAATAATAAAAAATAAAATAATACATTAAAGCGGTTCGGCACCCATTTCATTTAGTAAATCTCTTTGCCTTCCAAATCAGGCAAAGAGTACTAAATGAAATGTTTTTTTTTTTACTTACCTTGTAATTGATGACTTCCGGTCTTCTCTCTCTTCGGCGGCGGGCGGGGTCTCTGCGTCGATCGTCGTCACGCCGCACTGTCTCCTGGGATCTGGTGTCATTGATCCCAGGAGTCAGTGCAGGCATCTTCCGAAATCTCGCGACATTTCGGCCACATCTTCCGAAATCTCGTGAGATTTCGGCCACATCTTCCGAAATCTCGTGAGATGTCGGCAGATGTGCCGTTACTGCGCACGCGCGAGTAACGGCGGTGCATGCTGGGCCATCTAAAGTGCCTGTGGGTGTTTCACATGCCCACAGGCAAGATGGACCCCAGCACTAAAGAAGAAGACAAGAAGAAGATGAAGATGAAAACCGGCGGCGATCGAGATAGAAGATGGAACAGGTAAGTCCCCCAATTGAGCTATATGCCCTTGGCATATAGCCCAAAAAAAAAAAAAAAAAAAAGAGTGCAGAACCGCTTTAATTAAATATTAATAAATAAATAATATAAAATATAATATAATGCATATAAACAAATAAATATAATATAATAAAAAAAAATGAAAATAATAGTAAATACATTAAATAATAAATAAAGAAAATATATTATAATAAATATAATATAATAAAGAAAATAATAATAAATAATTATTAATAAATAAAAAATATATAAATAAAAAAAAATGAATATATAAAATATATAATATATAAAAAAAGAAACACACACACATATATATATTATACATATATATATATATATATATGTTTCTTTTTTTATGCACTTTATATATATATATATATATTTATATATATATATATATATATTTATATTAAGTGCATTCCCTTTTAAAAAGTAAAGGTTAGGACTTTTATGGGAAATAAGTGGCTCTGCTGTTCCTCTGATGTTCTAACAATAGCGATAAGTAACACTTTATTGATCCGGAGATTCTGAAAACTCTGCAAAGTTACAAATTGATTTTTTAAAGTGAACCTGTTGCCCAAATTGTACAGTATAATAAATCATCATTAGGAAAGAGCCGGCACCATAAAGACGCATCACACAGACTCAGCTTTTACATCTGACCTCTGGCCTTCCCTCCAGTCTTGCACAGTTGTATCCTGGACTGAAATGCCTTCCTCTGATTTCACTGCACACTGTGAGCTTCTCACAATGTGCATTAGAAGCTACAGAAAATCCCGATTGCCCCTCGCCCAGCCCTTTCATTGATTGGATTTCAGTTCTTTCAATTATGGAGGCTCAGCTTTACATGCGGGTGTTATTTAGGGCTGTCTGCATGCAAAGGAACGCCCCCCCCCCCCAGACTACCACCCACCTCCCCAGACTGCCCCCCCCCCCCCCAGACTGACATCCACCTCCCCAGACTGATACCCACCTCCCCAGACTGACACCCAACTCCCCAGACTGACACTCAACTCCCCAGACTGACACCCACCTCCCCAGACTGACACCCACCTCCCCAGACTGACACCCACCTCCCCAGACTGTCACCCACCTCCCCAGACTGACACCCACCTCCCCAGACTGACACCCACCTCCCCAGACTGACACCCACCTCCCCAGACTGTCACCCACCTCCCCAGACTGACACCCACCTTCCCAGACTGACACCCACCTCCCCAGACTGACACCCAACTCCCCAGACTGACACTCAACTCCCCAGACTGCCACCCACCTCCCCAGACTGCCACTCAACTCCCCAGACTGCCATCCACCTCCCCAGACTGACACCCACCTCCCCAGACTGCCACCCACCTCCCCAGACTGACACCCAACTCCCCAGACTGCCACCCAACTCCCCAGACTGACACCCACCTCCCCAGACTGACACCCACCTCCCCAGACTGACACCCACCTCCCCAGACTGACACCCACCTCCCCAGACTGACACCCACTTCCCCAGACTGACACCCACTTCCCCAGACTGACACCCACCTCCCCAGACTGACACCCACCTCCCCAGACTGACACTCAACTCCCCAGACTGCCACCCACCTCCCCAGACTGCCACTCAACTCCCCAGACTGCCATCCACCTCCCCAGACTGACACCCACCTCCCCAGACTGCCACCCACCTCCCCAGACTGACACCCAACTCCCCAGACTGCCACCCAACTCCCCAGACTGACACCCACCTCCCCAGACTGACACCCACCTCCCCAGACTGACACCCAACTCCCCAGACTGACACCCACCTCCCCAGACTGACACCCACTTCCCCAGACTGACACCCACTTCCCCAGACTGACACCCACCTCCCCAGACTGACACCCAACTCCCCAGACTGACACCCAACTCCCCAGACTGACACCCACCTCCCCAGACTGACACCCACCTCCCCAGACTGACACCCACCTCCCCAGACTGACACCCACCTCCCCAGACTGACACTCAACTCCCCAGACTGCCATCCACCTCCCCAGACTGCCATCCACCTCCCCAGACTGACACCCACCTCCCCAGACTGACACCCACCTTCCCAGACTGACACCCACCTCCCCAGACTGACACCCACCTCCCCAGACTGACACACAACTCCCCAGACTGACACCCACCTCCCCAGACTGACACCCACTTCCCCAGACTGACACCCACTTCCCCAGACTGACACCCACCTCCCCAGACTGACACCCAACTCCCCAGACTGACACCCACCTCCCCAGACTGACACCCACCTCCCCAGACTGCCACCCAACTCCCCAGACTGCCACCCAACTCCCCAGACTGCCACCCAACTCCCCAGACTGACACCCACCTCCCCAGACTGACACCCACCTCCCCAGACTGACACCCACCTCCCCAGACTGACACCCACCTATCAAGGCATTTTGAGATTTGCAAAGCTCCTCTAAATAGTCAGCTCACTGCTTGCATCAGGATTAAGGGAGAGGCGTACTGATGCAGGAAGCTATGTTTAGCATCCTGCCAGCCTTTTCCGCCAGCCATGATCTGCCTGCATTGCATAGAGAAGAGCAGAGCAGAGCCCTTCCTTTTTTGTGCTATCGCAGCACAGGCAGGACCTTCAAGCGTATTTTTCTAGCTGTACCCGGAGTTGGGCTTTAACCGCTTGCCGACCGCTCCCATTGTCGATTGACGGCGGCAGAATGGCACTCCTGCGCAAAATGCTGTAGCTGTACAGCGGCCGCTTTAAGGCATATAGGGTGTGCATGTGCGCAGCGCAGCATGACGTAGGAGCTTGTGCGCATGGCTGGCGGCCAGCTACTCGCGATTGCTCCTGAGAAGGAGAGAATGGAGATCTGTCAATGTAAACAGACAGATCTCTGTTCTGTCAGGGGTGAGGAGAGCGATCTGTTGTTCCTACTGCTTAGGAACAGCGATCGGTCTCCTCCTCCAGGCAGTCCCAACCCCGCCCACAGTTAGAATAACTCCCTAGGAAACACATTTAACCCCTTTATCGCCCCTAGTGTTAACCCCTTCCCTGCCAGTGACATTTACACAGTAATCAGTGGCTATTTATAGCACTGATAGCTGTATAAATTTCAATGGTCCCAAAATAGCGTCAATAGCGTCCGATGTGTCCGCCGCAAAAAAAAATAATAATAAAAATGCCATAAATCTATCCCCTATTTTGTAGACGCTATAACTTTAGAGCAAACCAATCAATAATCGCTTATTGCGATTTTTTTTTACCAAAAATATGTAGAAGAATACGTTTTTCGGCCTAAACAGAGGAAGAAATTAGTTATTTTTATATATTTTTTGGGGATATATATTATAGCAAAAAGTAAAAAATATTGCTTTTCTTCAAAATTGTCGCTCTATTTTTGTTTATAGCGCAAAAAATAAAAACCGCAGAGGTGATCAAATGCAGTGGAACCTTGGTTAACGAGTAACGTGGTTAATAAGCGTTTTGAAAGAAGAGTAACTTTTTAAAAAAAATCCTGACTTGGTTTGTGAGTGTTGCCTCGCAAAAGCAGAGTTTAAGCTAATGGGGTGTGCAGTATTGGAAATACTCGGAACCACTCAGAAATACTCCGTTGTGTCCGAGTGTTTCCGACCCTTTTCAAGAGTTTCTGAGTTCAGCCCAGCTGTCCCCGAGTATTTCCGAGTCTCTCCGGCGTCCCCACCCCACCTCTGGCCACATGCGGTATTGCATGCAATAGAAGTCAATGCGGAACAAATTATCTTCGTTTCCATTGACTTCTATGGGGAAACTCGCTTTGATGTGCGAGTGCTTTGGATTACAAGCATTCTCCTGGAACGGATTATGCTCGTAATCCAAGGTTCCACCAAAAGAAAGCTCTATTTGTAGGAAAAAAAGGACGTCAATTTCGTTTGGGTTCAGCGCTGCACGACCACGCAATTGTCAGTTGAAGCGACTATCGCCAAAAATGACCTGGTCATTAAGGGGGTAAATTCTTCCGGGCTGAAGTGGTTAAGGGGGACAGGAGCCTTCATTCTCTGTGTAATATGTTTAGTAATGGGAATCCTGCACTTTCTCTGCCCCATTCTTCACGGTGACATGAACAGAGATCTGCACATATGTCACATGGAATAAATAAATTAAGGGTCAGCTTCCATGAAATGACAACACTGGGGGCCTGCTGGCATGGGTAATAAATGAAGGGAAGAAGAAAAATGCTACAAATGAAATCCAATGGGTGGCCCTATCTCCTGTACCCCCCCCCCCCCCCCCCCCATCTGCTCCCTGTTCTGTATCTTCTGTGTTCTCTAATTAAAAGACCTCTAGATCCGGCCTGGGACCCAGGAAAAGGATTAATGACATCATGTCCCTCGGACACAGGAAGTCATCGGGTCTGCTTCATCTCTAATTAATTCCATAGATAATTACACTACAAAGGTTCTGAAGGAGATGTGACAGCTGCTGTGTAAAGGGGACAGGTAATCCATAAATACAGATTTAATAATAAATATAATTGTTTAAATAAATAAACAAAAATACATTCAAAACATTACATACATTTTTTATTTTAAATATTTGTATTTATTTTAATAATAATAAATATAAATATCTAAATAAATAAATAAAAAACATATTTAATATTTTTTTCTTTTAAATATTTTAATTTACTAGATAAAAATATTTCACCCTTTTTATATTTGTGCTTGTTTTCATTTTCTTTTGTATGCAATATCACCTTTATTTAGGAGGAGATACTAAATTCATTTTTCCTTTTTGTCAATTTTCTGCTTTCTAGAACCAGCTATACCTTTACGATCTCGCTCCGATATTCCTACTTTTCTAGATCTACGGCCAAACAACACTTAACTGGATTGATAGGCCATCAAGGGCATCACATTACTCATTAACATCATCATAATCAATATTAAATATACTTCAGACTTTAAAGGTGCCAGCAAATACTAAGAACATTGAGGGCTCATGGCATGAGATGTGTCTGAGCGTGTGCACTTTTTTGCGTCTCCTTACATATTGCATTATAGGGCAGGCCAATAATTTTATTGTGCTGCTCTATGCGTGGGAAAGGCAAAAAAAAAGGTGGCGACACAATTTTAATAATATGTTTTGGTTATGCGTTTGGACCAGACAGGGTGTGGCTCCTGGTGATACATAAAATAAAAGAGACTTGGACCCCCAGTCTACTCCTGTCAATAGACGCTGAAAAAGCGTTTGACAGGGTAGTTTGGGGGTTCATGCAAGGCACCAGATTTATGCAGTGGATCAAAGCGCTCTATAAGTATCCTACAGTTAGAGTAAAAGTAAATGGGTCTGTTTCAGGGTAAAAAAAAAATATAAGGAGAGTGTGGTTAAACTTTCAAGTTCTGACGATCAATGTCGGATCAAGGTTGTCTCTGGACGCAGCCAAGGCCTTCGACAGCCTTGAATGGCAAATTTTTTGTGGAAGACCTTGACTGCCTTCCAGTTTGGCTCAAACTATGTTAGCTGGGTAAGGCTTCTGTATGAAAGGCCCAAAAGGCCCTGTATGTCCTTTGTCACCCCTTGCTATTTGCCTTGACAATGAAGCCACTAGCTATAGCTAAGTGAGGATAAACAATATGTGCTCTGAGATGTTTTCTTTGACTCGCGGGACAAGGCAGGAGTGTCCTTTGTCACCCCTTGCTATTTGCCTTGGCAATGGAGCCACTAGCTATAGCTATTAGGTCATCTGTCAAAGTGCAGGGATTTCAGAGGGCATCAGGAGTGAAGAAAATAGCGCTATGTGTAGGGTTGCCACCTGTCCGGGATTCACCCCGGACAGTCTGGGTTTTTGAATCGTGTGTCCAGGTTTCAGACTGCCTGAAACCCGGACACAATATTCATAATAGACTGCGGCTCCCTAAGTAACCAAGTACCACAACCGCCAAGTGCATAGGGGTGTGCACGGGGCGCCTCAGCAAAGGGATGTGTGGGCTGGAAATTTGAAGCTCAGGAAATGGGAGTTACATCATGGATGAAAGGTGTCGATACCTGAGCCTTCATCCTCGGGTGACTGATCTCACCATCCAATGTTTGTGACTGAAGTCTCCCTCACTTCTCTCTTCTGCCTCCGAGCGAGTGAGTACACTAAGGTAAGAGGGACTTAGATGTAAGGGGTGCCCTGTGGACTATGATGTAAGGGTGGGCTTTGGGAATCCTAATTGAAGGGGGGAATGCTGGGAACTCTGATGTAAATGGGAAGTTTGGTGAGCAGAAACCTTCCATCAGAGTTCTCCATCACATAAGAGTCCACAGTGTTCCCGCTTAAATTTATTTTTTCCCGTGCAGTTTGGGTTTGGCTTGAGGAAAAGGTGTCAACCCTAGCTATATGCTGATGATGTGTTGCTGTTTTTGGGGGATACACAGGTGCCCCTGGTGGCATCAATGGACATAATTACAGATTTCGGACAGATATCTGGCCTAAATATAAACTGGGATAAATCAATGTTGCTTCCGGTTGACCCATTGAAGATAGACCCGCCATTAGAGATTCCACGATTGGTAATAATCAACAAGATCAAATATCTGGGAATATATATAACTCCAAATCCCAAAGATTATATAATAAATAATCTCGCTCCGCTGTTGGATAAACTTAAGTGTAAGGGGAAGGTATGGAGACGACTGCCCCTATCGGTGGCAGGAAGGTGTCATCTAATTAAAATGACTTGGATGCCTCAATTGCTGTATGCATTGTATAATTCCCCAATCTGGATTAATAGGCAATGGTTTCAGAAGATTGACATCGTATTTAGAGAGTTAAAGTGGAGTTCCGGGGACATTTTTTATTTTTTTAAATTGATCCTAGCATTATTACAAATGAAATACAATGATCATGATCAATTTTGCAAAAATATAAATTTCTTACTCAAATATTTTCTGCCTCTGTTTGTGGCCGTTGCCATCATGATTGTGGGCATGTAAAGCCCAATCGAGATCTCTTTCTGGATTTGTTTTGGAGACCCAGCATGCACCTCTCGATCTCACGCATTGTTTCTAAAGTTGCCATAACAACGGGCAGCGACGGAGGAAGGTCCCGCCCCGTTTTTATGGCAACATCATAGCACTGCCCACAGATTTCTGGGAAATGATGACACATCATTTCCCAGGAGCACAGGCGAGGGAGGAAGTGACGAGGAGCTCCGCAGACCAGGAAGTGGCAGATTAGGAGGACTACATAGCAACAGGGTGATTCTGGTAAGTTTAAAAAAAAAATTTTTCCTCCAAATGTTTTTTTTAGGTTTAGAGGAGTCCGATTCTGAAATAAATGTCCTTAAGTGCACTGTGTTCGGATGCCGGACACAGTGCGACGCTGGACACAGTGCACTTATGGGAAGCGCCACGTCTATCCAATCACATGATTGCAGACGTGGCCCTTCATTTGCAAGCATTAAGCCCGCCTTGCGGCGCTTTCTGAAGTGCCGAGTAGCTTCTGCCCAGGACCTGTAGAATCTATTACTACGGCCGGACAGTTTGATTGACATCAGAATTTGATGTCACTTCCTATTTTGTTTCTCCCATTGCTCCCGGGAGAGAGGAAACAGGAAGTATAAGCAGACGGACCCCTCCATCGTCGTTGTGGAAGAAGACACCGCAGGAGGGGACAACACACAGCAAGGTAAGTACCGCTGTGCTCCCACTGAGAACGGGGGGGGGGGGTTGGATGTGACACAGGCAAGGCTGCATTTGGGGGACACAGGCAAGTCTGCATTTGGGGGACACAGGCAAGGCTGCATTTGGGGGACACAGGCAAGGCTGCATTTGGGGAACACTTGCAAGGCTGCATTTGGGGGACACAGACAAGGCTGCATTTGGGGGACACAGGCAAGGTTGCATTTGGTGGACACACAGGCAAGGCTGCATTTGGTGGACACAGGCAAGGTTGCATTTGGTGGAGACACAGGCAAGGCTGCATTTGGGGGACACAGGCAAGGCTGCATTTGGTGGACACACAGGCAAGGCTGCATTTGGTGGACACACAGGCAAGGCTGCATTTGGTGGACACACAGGCAAGGCTGCATTTGGTGGACACAGGCAAGGCTGCATTTGGTGGACACAGGCAGGGCTTCATTTGGGGGACACAGACTTCATTTGGGGGACAGGCTACATTTGGGGGACACAGGCTGCATTTGGTGTGACACAGGCTGCATTTTATGGGACACAGGCTGCATGTAAGGACGGACTCCACTGGGGACACCTGATGGCATCTGGTGGCAGGCGACGTGACTAGTAACACGCTCAGGGCTCCCACTGATTCTGCATTATGGTGAGCTGAATGATTTCATTTTATATTACAATGTAATAATAGAAATAATGCTCTTCAATCATCCTGATACCATAACAACCATGGTGCCAGGATGATTGAAGTGCTAACACCAGGTGTTTGGAATATCTTTATCTGCTGATTGTTAAACTTTCTAGAATACACATATTTCTATTGTTGTGTAGGACCTGGGCCTGCCTCCATCCCTCTTTCCCTCTCCCTCGTTCATCTCAGACGCTAACCACACCACCTTAGAGCAACGCCCACTATTTCACTAAACCACGCCCATTTTCACCAAGTGGCAGTGGTCTGGCGCCCCCCATCCTAAAACTTCACCAGCCGCCACTGGTGGTCTTCCTTCTCCCAAGTCCTGTTTCCACATGTCCCTGTAAAAATACAACAGGCAGCAAAGCAAACACAAGGGGCGCACATACAGGAAGCAGCCAGAGGTGGCAGTAAAGAGCTCTGTAAGTTCAGTGACACTGATCTGCAGCAGCTGTGGAGCCGACTCGCACAAACCCATTGCCAGCACAGCTACAGACCCTTGCCGATTCAGGGCGTCACTCGCCCCCCCCCCCCCTTGCCCCTACTTGCGGATGCCCATGGTAGGTAGGCAGGTGGTCAGTGTGCAATAGGAAAGTTGCTGAAGAAACACCCAAAAGATCACAGCCATCACTGTATGTAGTGCAGACCACTACAGTAATTTACAACAACCCCAGCGGACCTCCAGATACCAGATATGAATACTCACATGGGGCCAAGATGGACCAATATAAGTTTGCAAAAAAATATATAATTCCTGGAGTTCCGCTTATTTGTTTCCTTTTTTATAGAACCTACTATAGCTTTTCATTCTCTTAATATCTTCTTTTACTGTTCCCTTAACATTTCCCACTGGTTCATTAACATTTGCTTTTCGATTTCCCTTTATATTCCTCTTTTTTTTTCCCTGAGAGATCTCCTTAGGTTAATTTTTTTCCTAATATTCTCTGTTTCTTTTTCTAAAAAAAATCCTTTCCTTCTTGGTATCACCTCCTGACCAAAAATGCCTCCATAACCCTTGTTTCAGCACTTTTCATGGTTTATTCAGGGGATAAATGTGCACATAGTGCTTTTGCATGGTCAAGTGCGTCAACATACAAAACAGCTTCCTTTATGTGTATTTTATCTGAGCATTTAGTTGTTTTCTTGGAGTTCAAACAATAAATTATAACTATAATAAAATTAGGAATGGCAAAGGGCCTACCTGCCAGGCTTCCACCTTCTTTATATCCGCGCATGATCCATTGGCGAAAAGTCCCTTCCCAGGTGTACATGTGTATATGTCCTGGAGGGCATGGGCAATTGAATATACGGCTAAATATACATTGTACGATATCCGCAAATGAGTATAATCCAGATAGGGTGTCTCCACACTGGTGATGTTCTCTAGGCCGGTGCAGGCAGTGATGTTAGAATGTTCCTCGTTTTTTCCTCGCACACCAGACATGCGGCAGTTAAAGGTCTCTTCCCAGAATTCCTTGAGAAAACCATTGCTGTTGGACATTTTGGGGTGAACTTTCTGGAGGAATTCCCGAAAACCTGGAATTTGCCCAGCCCTCAGTGCAAATCCAATGGTTCCACCAATAACATGGAAGTATTCGGGGATAGCGATCAATGATGAGCTGGCCCAGGCCTCGCTAGCAAGCCAGATGCGTCCTGTGATATTACGCCTGACTATTTCCTTGATAAGCGGCTCAAGGTCTGGCCCGCTGGAGAAGACTACGATGACTTTGGCTGTGGAATTTTGGATGACATCCACCACTTTCTCAATCTCCTCTATCGGCGTGTATTGCGAGATGAGCTCGCTGAAGTCGATGCAGATATCTCGCTCTTCAGCCTCTTCTCGGAACTTCTCAATTCCTGGCCTACCATAGTCATCATCTGCGGCAATAGTTCCTACCCAGTTCCACTGGAAGTACTCAATGATGTCTGCCATGGCTGTGGCTTGGTGCTCATCATTGGGCATTGTACGCAAAAAAGATTTATACTGGTTCTTGTTACTGAGAAGGCGACTGGAGGACGCGTAACTGACCTGCAAGATCAAAATCTGACATTACTTTCTCAGCAAAGACACATACCTCACACTATGGTTTAGACCAGCCTTTCCCAACCAGGTTGGTGTGAAACCCTTGGGTTCCCCCCAGAAGTTGCTAGGGCTTCCTTGAGAAGTTATCATTTTTGGGTAGATCTCTCTCCTGATGGTGCCTGCATTGTTCTGACACCAATGACACAAAGCCAGTGGCACGAGACCAGAGGGCTTCTCCTTTGGTTTAAATGGTAAGTAAGCACTGACATGTTATCTACTTGTAAAGTGTATGTTCTTCCCACTTTTCCCACAATTTTAAGGAGCATGCTTTTCCTGGTCCCCCAGTGTATGGGGTAACTACACTGATTACTAGTGTATAGGGGCTATACACTGACCACTAATGTATGGGGTCACTACACTGACCACCAATGTATGGTCACACTACACTGACCACCAATGTATGGGGTGTATGGTGGCACGAGAGTGACGAGACCAAATACCATGGTATTGGGTCACTACACTGGACGCTAATGTATAGGAGTGCTACACTTACCACCAATGTGAATGTATAAGAACACTATACTGTCCCCCAATGTATGGGTGATCAACTATGACCACCAATGGAAAGAGGAACTACACTGACCCTTAATGTATAGGGATAACACACTGTTCCACAATATACAGGGGCACTACAATGACCACCAGTATAAAGTGGCACTACACTATTACCCAATTTATGGGGGCTCTACAATGACCACCAATGGAAAGGGGAACTACACTGATGGCTAATATATAGGGGTAATACACTGTTCCCCAATATACAGGGGCACTACAATGACCACCAGTATAAAGTGGCACTACACTATTACCCAATTTATGGGGGCTCTACAATGACCACCAATGGAAAGGGGAACTACACTGACGGCTAATATATAGGAGCAATACACTGTCCCCCAATATACAAGGGTACTACAATGGCCACAAATGTAAAGGGGCCCTGCACTGTCACCCAATGGGGGCACTGCTGACAGTTAATGGAATGAGTACTCTTTCAAATGACCACCAGTGTAAGGGGACCCTTCTCTTATTGACCACCGATGCTAGCATACCATGAGCTATAGACATCATTTTTAGCAAGGGTTATATTAGAACGGAACATTATTTAAAGGTTTCCTCAATAGTTAAATAAAAAAAGGTTGAGAAAGGCTGGTTTAGACGAGATTAATAAATGTTTGTTGAACGCCATAAGAAAAATGGAAATAGCAATGAATTAATATCACAATTTCTGTGGCGGTGAGGTCGATATTTGCTTCACTGGAGGTATATTTGCATCCCATCTCAGCTGTCATCAACTATAAAAGGCAAGGGGCAGCGATGGTAGCTACAGCATTGACCAAGTCTGGCCAGCAACCATATATGGGTAGTGATGTCACTGCTATCCCCACCCTTTGCTGAAAAGGGATTCCCCCTGATGTTGGTGGTTCCTAGGGATAACGCAGCCATGCTTCCTTAGGAGCCAGTGACAGTGGTAAGCCTTGAACCAATGCAGAACTGCAGGTGCTGTTTGAGGTCCTAGCAGGTCCTGTTCTGATAAACCGCTGGGAGTACAGGCGAGGACGGAGCTCGTCCCAACTCCATGGATACTGAGATTAAAAAATAAAGTCCTTAGCTGCATATCACTGCATAAAAATGTGTGTGAAAAGTGAAACACAGCCGTCTCCATCCAGGGCCACCTCCCAACGCGTTTCTGTTTATGAAAGTGAGACGAAATCTCTTCAGTGTGAAGGAAATTCCCTCTTATACTGAACTAGTTTTTCCCATTGAAAGATTTCCCCTCTATCCCTGTTCTGGCCAGAACTCAAAATGTTGGTTTCCCACCACTTTCTGTCCCAGTGACAAAGGACACCAGTAGGGATGAGTCGATGGTGTGGACTGAACTTTGGCTGTTCGGGAGCTTGGACAAATGCCTGAACTTTAGCCCCGTTTGGCCCCCTGTTTGTTGAGAGCATTGTTTCTACAGCTTCCCATTGTCACTAAAAAGGAAAGTCCTTAGCCACACTTCTCTACAAAAACCTGTGTGTGAAAAGTGAAAAAACAGCCTCAGCCCAGGCCCCATCCAGGGCCACCCCCAATGCCTTTTCCTGAAAAACAGCCTCAGTCCAGGCCCTATCCAGGGCCACCCCCAATGAGTTTTCATGGGGACGGAGCCCAGACTGAGGCTGTTTTTCACACACAGGTTTTTTTTAGTGATGTGCGGTTAAGGACTTTCCTTTTTAGTGACAGTGAGAAGCTGTCATATATACAGGCAGTAGAAGCACTGCTTCTACATATGACTTCTGGCACTCAACAAACAGGAGGCCAAAACGGGCTAAAGTTTGGGCATTTGTCAGAATGCCCGAACAGCCAAAGTTTGGTCGAAACTGTCAGCTCATCTCTACTGGTGACCTATGTCACTGGGACACAAAGTGATGGGCTTATCAATCAAAATTTTGAGTTCTGACCAGAACACAAGTAGAGGGGAAATATTTCATTGGGAAAATCATTTCAGTTTCAGATTTCCTCTCACTTTCCTAAACAGAAAGTAAAGGTTATAGGTTATAAGGTCATTCTCTCAAATGGGACAAAATGGCAAAAAAAAACTGATATGGGGTTTTAATCATGAACCTTGATACAAAGTTTTATGTTTAAAAGTACTGGGTGAAGAAAAGTTTGTGGTTTTTGAGTGCAGTCTTCATGTGGCTAAAGAAGAAGTCTCACGATCAGTGAAAAATGAAATAATGGTCTATACACGCATGTAGTAATGTAGCATGTAGTAATACCTTTCTTTGCTTTTCAAAAGAAATGTAAGGGGCTGATCAGAAAATCCCTTCTTTACTGCTTCTATTACTGCCAAAGAGCTCCTCCCCTGCCAGAAGCCCGATTTGTGAACATTACTATTGTTTAGCTCACCCTCCACCACCCCTTTTTTGTGCTATAGCACAATTGTTGCATAGGCAATAAGGTGCTCTGTATTTTATATTGGTGCACATATGTAATTCCTTTATTGAAATGCCAAGTGAACTTTGAAAATGAATTGAGCTCTATCCTCTATGTGATGATTTTCATACACAGACATACTGTACATGGATCTCAACAGCCCTGGACTGCCAATAGCCTCAATGATGTTGATTTACTAAAACTAGAGAGTGCAAAATCTTGTGCAGCTGTGCATAGTAACCAATCAGCTTCTAGTTTTTTACTAGTCTACCTAAACTTTTAAACAAAAAGTTTAGAATTACTTTATCCCTATAGATGGATCAATAGTAAACATCTAATCTCCATGTTAAGCCTATAGGAGCACTTAGGGACCCAACTTCTACAGTCACTCTCCTTTCACCTGAGGTATATGGAAAAGCCCCAGCAGGTTGGCAACTGCGGTAGATATTCCGGAGCCCGTAGCTCCAACCACGGCAATGGTGGAGGGCATGTGCTCTGAACAGTTACAGAAATCATCCAGGTTTAGCGAGTCAATCTTGTTCTGGGCCACAAAGCTGAGGGTGGCCTCCAGGGCCTTAGAGACCGTGTTGCAAGTGTCGAAAATCCTGTAGCCCAGAGTGATGTTCGGCAGCATGGTGGTTAAGTTGTTGATCTCCTCGATGGCGAATATCATGGCTTGTAGCCATCGAAACCCACGAAAGTTATATCTGCAACAAAGACAAAAGAGAGTTACGTTATATGTGGCTGGCATATATTGATTACTAGGAACCGTTGACATTCCATTCATTAATAATCCTTTACATGACTATCCGTTTTATGACACTTTGATCAATTTTGGGCATTCCAAGGACAAGGCTACAGAAAATGGTTGGCACTCTCACCGCCTTCCATTTGGGAATAAGCCATGTCAGATAAGTGCTAATATCTTCAATTGTTCTCAGCTGTAAAGGAAACATCTAAGGACCAGACTTCCTTGACTTATTTCCTCTGTAGTTTTGATCCTGTCTCTAAACTGAGGTAAAAGTGAAACTCTCACAGGACCAATTGTCTGTGACGAGGAAGCCCAAAACTGTACCTACAGGATTATTTGTTACAGATTGTCCATATTACAAGGACAGAGCCATGATGTATTCTTTCTAATTGTGCCTGGAACATGTTCAAAGTGGAGGTCGTTGACCAGCCTTATTCAATATTTTTTTTTTAACAAGGAGTAGCCCTTGAAATAATTTTCAGGTCCCAGGGAACCTCTGCTAGAAATGTATATATCTACAATTCACATGACATTATTGTGAACAGTAAGTTGAAGATAATAAAATAAATAAGATAATAAGGAATGTTGTGTGTGCCATTTATTTGACACCCTGGGCTGCTGTACAGTATATGACCAGGAAAAAGGCAGACAATGAAAATTGTAGAGCTCATATTAGTGACCAGTGGACACATGGGCTCTGACACTGGCGGTCAGTGAAGGGTCCTAGCACACTGGTAGCCACTGGGAAAATGATCCTTACATTGGTGGTCAGTGGGAAGAATGCCCCTTACATTGGTGATCAGTGGGAAGAATGTTCCTTACATTGGTGGTCAGTGGGAAGAATGCCCCTTACATCGGTGATCAGTGGGAAGAAATGCTACTTACATTGGAGGTCAGAGGGAAAAATGCCCATTTCATTGGTGGTTATTGGGAAGGAAGCTCCTTACATTGGAGACCAGTAAATATAATTATCTTTACATTTGTGATCAGTGGAAACATGCTCCTTACATTGGTGATCAGTAGGAAGAATGCCCCTTACATTGGTGATCAGTGGGAAGAATGTTCCTTACATTGGTGATCAGTGAGAAGAATGCTCCTTACATTGGTGATCAGTGAGAAGAATGTCCCTTACATTGGTGGTCAGTGAGAAGAATTTCCCTTACATTGGTGGTCAGTGGGAAGAATGTCTCTTACATTGGTCAGTGGAAAGAATGTTCCTTACATTGGTGATCAGTGGGAAGAATATTCCTTACATTGGTGATCAGTGAGAAGAATGTTCCTTACATTGGTGATCAGTGGGAAGAATGTTCCTTACATTGGCGATCAGTGGGAAGAATGTTCCTTACATTGGTGATCAGTGGGAAGAATTCTCCTTACATTGGTGATCAGTGAGAAGAATGCTCCTTACATTGATAATCAGTGAGAAGAATGTTCCTTACATTGGTAGTCAGTGGGAAGAATTTTCCTTACATTGGTGATCAGTGGGAAGAAATGCTACTTACATTGGAGGTCAGAGGGAAAAATGCCTATTTCATTTGTGGTTATTGGGAAGGAAGCTCCTTACATTGGAGACCAGTGAAAATAATTATCTTTACATTGGTGATCTGTTGGAAGAATGCTTTTTACATTTGTGATCAGTGAGAAGAATGTCCCTTACATTGGTCAGTGGAAAGAATGTTCCTTATATTGGTGGTCAGTGGGAAGAATGTTCCTTACATTGGTGGTCAGTGGGAAGAATGTCTCTTACATTGGTCAGTGGAAAGAATGTTCCTTATATTGGTGGTCAGTGGGAAGAATGTTCCTTACATTGGTGATCAATGGGAAGAATTCTCCTTACATTGGTGATCAGTGAGAAGAATGTTCCTTACATTGGTGGTCAGTGAGAAGAATGTTCCTTATATTGGTGGTCAGTAGGAAGAATGTTCCTTACATTGGTGATCAGTGGGAAGAATTCTCCTTACATTGGCGATCAGTGAGAAGAATGTTCCTTACATTGGTGGTCAGTGAGAAGAATGTCCCTTACATTGGTGGTCAGTGGGAAGAATGTCTCTTACATTCGTCAGTGGAAAGAATGTTCCTTATATTGGTGGTCAGTGGGAAGAATGTTCCTTACATTGGCGATCAGTGAGAAGAATGTTCCTTACATTGGTGATCAGTGAGAAGAATTTTCCTTACATTGGTGATCAGTGGGAAAAATGTTCCATACATTGGTGATCAGTGGGAAGAATTCTCCTTACATTGGCGATCAGTGAGAAGAATGTTCCTTACATTGGTGGTCAGTGAGAAGAATGTCCCTTACATTGGTGGTCAGTGGGAAGAATGTCTCTTACATTCGTCAGTGGAAAGAATGTTCCTTATATTGGTGGTCAGTGGGAAGAATGTTCCTTACATTGGTGATCAGTGAGAAGAATTTTCCTTACATTGGTGATCAGTGGGAAAAATGTTCCATACATTGGCGATCAGTGGGAAGAATTTTCCTTACATTGGTGATCAGTGGGAAGAATTTTCCTTACATTGGTGATCAGTGGGAAGAATTCTTACATTGGAGGTAGGTGGAAAGAACGCCCCATTACGGTTACCTGAAAAGTTAATTGGTAAGTGGTAGCTTATCCGAGTGGTGTTTAGTCAGCCAGAACAGCTTACTGAGGAGGAACAGGAAGTGAGAAATTCAGACAAAGAAAACAAAGAAAAAAAACATTTAGAAGGGAAATCGAAGGAAAAGGTAAGTGAACCAACTATGCACCAGCTTAAGGGAACCTATTTAGAAAATAAAAAAACAATCTTTACAACCCCTTTAATTGAACAAGCTTAAGTTAGAAGCTGATTGGTTACCATGCACAGCTGCCCAAGAGCACCAGTGAACCAGTTCCACCAGTGTGCACCAGTTATAGGATATTTCATCAAATGTGTCTCAATGGGAAACTGAGGTGAAAACTGATACACCCCGTCCCTTGCACACATCGCTATTGTGGTGCTCAGGATAAGCTCACTTGTTTCCACCCCTATATGCTCTGACAGGTCCCTCCCTCTGCGCTGTGAAGGCTCTGATCTCAGGCTGCCGGAGACAAGAGCTGACAATCAGCACTGATTAATTATTCTCCTTCTATGGAGGAGCCCATGGCCAGACATTGGTGGGGGTGGTGGGGGTGGTGGGGCCGTGCTGTCAATCACACTGCCCTGGGACTACTTCATCAAAACAGAGGGGAGGATAAATAACATATGTGAGCAGTGAGACTTTTTCTTTGAAGGGGTCCTTATAGGATTTACTTGCATTAATGGACGCAACCCCCAAACTGCCTGCAGCAAGTTGAATGACGAATGGCATGCAGCAGGTTGAATGGTGTGTGAATGTGCCACAACGTTTGAGATGTAACATGAGCAGCTCCCAAAGCCCCCGCTAGGGAGCTTTCAATGTTAGTCAAAGGACTTTCAAGGCCAAGTGTGCCCTAAACCCTCTAGGGCAGTGATGGTGAACCTTGGCACCCCAGCTGTTTTGGAACTACATTTCCCATGATGCTCACCTACACTGCAGAGTGCATGAGCATCATGGGAAATGTAGTTCCAAAACATCTGGGGTGCCAAGGTTCGCCATCACTGCTCTAGGGTAAGTGAATTTTGTCTTGTTGTGATGCTCAGTCTTGAGTTCATGGTGGACGTGGCTCTATACAATATTTAAGCCCATGCTTGGAGGATACCCAGGAACATGTGTCCTCTAAAGCCCCATACACACGGTCGGATTTTCCGATGGATTCTGTCCTATCAGACAATGTTGTCGGAAATTCCGACCGTGTGTAGGCACCATCGGACAGTTTCCATCGGATTGTCCGACGGACAAAGTCCTATCTCCTGCTGGATAGATTTTTTGACAACAAAGTCCGATCACACCAAATCCACATCCAATCCAAGTAGCGAATTCCGACGGACAAAGTGCTACGCATGCTCAGATCACATTACAAGACCAAAGCTATTGGCTACTAGCCTCTACGTAGTCCCGTCGTAGGCAACAAACGTCACCACGTTCAGAATGATCGGATTTTCCGACAACTTTGTCCGACCGTGTGTACGCAAAACCAACATCGGACAAAGTACGACAGACATGATCCGACGGACCTGGTCCTCGGATAATCCGAGCGTGTGTATGGGGCTTAAATAAAACCCAAGTCCTAAGAAGACCATTATTGGCCCCAATAATGGCACCAGCCTGGCGGGATATAAAATAAATGGAGTGGTTAGATGGACCCCAACATTAAATGGTTTTGGTAAATCTGCAGAAATTGTACAATCTAATTGTGGGATAGAGCCTGTTGGTTGCGTTTAGCTGGCCCCACGTATCACCTTAAACCTGGCCACATACTTTACAGTCACACAATTTCTGTACCATCTTATTGGTATTTACCAGCAATTATTTCATGTATGGGAACTGTATTTAACTTGTGCAAAATATCAGTGACCTCTCACGTGGAGTTCTTACTGTAAAGTGACCCGTCCTGTCTGTGCGGAGATCAGGAAAGAGTCTTGTAAATATCCGTTTCACAGTCTGTAGGGTCCTTCACAGGTCAGATTATGTAGAATGACTGCCAACAGCCTGACTTTCTGTGTGCAGATACAGAGAATCACAGGGGGATGTTAGCAGTTCTGGGATTCTGGGTTTGGTCTCCACGAGGGACCTATCTCCATGGCATTTATATGCTGTCCCTGTGTCTTTAGTTTTAGTTTTCTCCACTGAGGGATCCAACAGCAAGCCTCTTGCCTTATCCTGCATGGCAAACACATGTGTTGACTTCTAGGGTCCCTTCACCTCGCACTTCTTCCTCCTGTTGACCTCAACCCATCCCAAGGAGGGGTAGCATGGTCCTTCTTTTGCAACCAAATCCCTTTGATCCTCTTTCACCTTTCATTGTCCCCCTTTTTGGTCTTATGTAAAGACCCCTATAGAAAAATGTATTATTAAACTATCATATGTATTTTGCTACACTAAACCTTTTTATCTAATCTTTCGATTATTGTATTTGATATTTTGGAAAGCCAAGATAAAGGAAGAGTAGCACTGAAAGAAATATCTGTGAGTTTAGGAAAGGCATATTAATTCCTCATGGTCCATGTAACAGGGGCACGTCCTTTGCCTATAGAGTCACTGATGAGGGGTACAGGCAGCCCTCCCAGGCCCCTCTGCCGACCTGATGGAGCCCACTATCTATGTGCCCAGTCAGGGGTGTTGCTAGGTCTACAAAAGATCTAGGGCTAGAGCCCATAGCAGTGAAGTAAAGAAAGTCATATGCTATTATATAAATATTATCATTACATCAGGGTCCCAGAGGGCCCTCCTTACATCAGAGTCCCTAGAGAGCCTCCCCTTTTCATCAGAGTCCCTAAAAGACCTCCCCCTTGCATCAGGGGTCCCCAGAGAGCCCCCCCCACTAACATCAGGGTCCCCAAAGAGCCCCCCACTTACATCAGGGTCCCCAAAGAGCCCCCCTTACATTAGGGACCCCAGCGAGCCTCCCCCTTACATCAGGGTCCCCAGAGAGCCCCCCCTTACATCAGGGTACCCAAAGAGCCTCCCACTTACATCAGGGCTCCCAGAGAGCCTCCCCCTTACATTAGGGTCCCCAGAGAGCCTCCCCTTACATTAGGTCCCCCAGAGAGCCTCCCCTTACATCAGGGTCCCCAGAGAGCCACCCCTTACATCAAGGCCCTTAGAGAGTCCCTCCTTACATCAGGGTCCCCAGAGAGCCCCTCCTTACATTAGAGTCCCCATTGAGCCTCCCCCACTTACATCAGGGTCCCCAGAGAGCCCCTCCTTACCTCAGGGTCCCCAGAGAGACCCCCACTTGCATCAGGGTCCCCAGAGAGCCCCCCCCTACATCAGGGTCCCTAGATAACCTCCCCTTTACATCAGGGTCCCCAGAGAGTCTCCCTCTTACATCAGGGTCCCCAGAGAGCCCCTTCCTTACATCAGGGTCCCCAGAAAGCCCCTTCCTTACACCTAGGTTCCCAGAGTGATACACCTGTTTTGTTTCATTGTTTAAATGTTGGTGGTGTATTATGCTGGTGTGGCACTGTCAAGGTGACATACATAATGTTTTTGTAGCTGCTCCCTCAGCTGTGAAATGTATTATGTTCTCTGAAGGCTAAATTATGCTATTTTTTTTCCTATTTCTTGGCTATTCCAATGATCCACCAATAAAGACTATTTGTGACTTTTTTCTTTCTGAAAGGGTGTAGCAGCCCAGGTAAAGCTTGGCGCATGGGAAGTTCAGAACTGTGAGCTGTGCACAACAGCGCAGGGCACCGGTGCAGAAAAGGCCTCCAGGTGAGACTTCACCCCAAACACTTTTAGTGAGGGCACTGTGTGACAAAGCAATGTAGGGGGTGCAGGTGTAGAGGGGGGGCACTAAATGGGTAGAAGTGGAGAATACAGAGTGCAGATAAAAGAGGATGCAAGTGGTACAGAGTGTGGGGTAATGAGGGATGAAGAGTGCAATAACGTAAGTGTGGAATGGGTGAGTAGTGGTGTGGGAAGGTGGTTCAGTGAGATGCACAGAATATGAGGGATGCAGGGGGAATTCAGAGAGTGCACAATGTGGACTAGTGAGGGATGCAGAGTGTTAAAGTACTGGGGATATAGGCGGTGTAGACTCCAGGTGATGCAGGGGATACAGAGTGTGGGATGAGGTGACAGGGGCACAGGGTGAGTAGTGGGGGAACCAGGTGGTGAAGTGAGGTGTACAGAATATATGGGATTCAGGAGGTACAGAATGTGTGGTACTGGGGGGCAGCAGGGGGGCAGCATTTGGGGTACTGGGGGATGCAGAATGTGAGATATAGGGGGATGCAGAGAGTGCACAATGTGGGCTAGTGAGGGATGCAGGGGTTACATAATGTGAGATACTGTGGGATGCAGAGAGTGCACAATGTGGGCTAGTGAGAGATGCAGGGGGTGCAGAGTGTTGAAGTACTGGGGATACAGGCGGTGCAGAGTCCACGTGATGCAGGGGATACAGAGTGTTGGGGTAGTGTGAGTGCAGAGTGAGATGTAATGGGTTGTAGTGGGGGTGTATGGGATGACACTGGAGATGAGTTAGGCAGTTGGTACAAGGCCCCATGGTTTCTAATGGAAGCCCTGTTTGGAAAGTTGGGAGGTATGCAGTAATGGGAGTTCACCGCTACCTCTCCTAGAATCAGCTGTCTCCACAATCAAGCAGGGTGCTGCCTCTGTTTGCAACAGAGGTAATAGAGAAAATAAATAGCTGGATAGCCGCACTCCAAAAAATTCACCTTTATTATATAAAAATAGGTATCAAGGCATCATAGGTGGGTACAGACTAACTGCACAGCCGCTGATGCGTTTCACACCAAATGCGGTGCTTAGTCCTAGCTAAGTGCTACATATACAAACAGATATATAAATATATATATATACAAACATATATATATATATATATATTATAAATATTAAACTTAAAAATTAAACAAATGACCAAAACATGTGTACCATTAGTAGTCAAGTTGAAAACACCTGTGAACATCTAGAATCTACAAATTAACCATTAAATAGAATAGAAAGAGACCCCCCCGCCCCTACTGGAGATTCTACATATCAAAATATGTGGCGATAAATAATCTAGAAAGAGTAACACCAGGTGCAACAAACATAACATAATAATATAAAATAATACTGTGTGTAATAAAACTCACAGGCACCAACATATAACGAGGGAGACGACCAACACGCTTACCACCCATGTATCAATGCCGGCGCATTATACTCAAAGATTCTGATCCGCTAAAACGTAATACAATCCTTTCTTAAAACTGATTTATATTTAAATTGCTATTGTTATTATTTAATGTTTAATTAACATTTTTATCAAATTAATAATTTCTTCTATTCTCCATTATAATTCCATCAAAGCCTCCCTGTTTAATCACCAAGGCTAGACCACACTTGACCGATGGAATAAAATCCAATGTATGTACAGTACCTCCTGATATAGACCCATAGAGTCAGGCCAAATAATATAAACAGATGAAAAATAATCAAAATTGTCGCCACCAAGGAAAAAACATCAGGAGAAACGTACAAACATGTGGGAAGCATACACATCTATCCACATATGGATGTGTCCATAGACCGATGAAATAACTGGGAAAATTAACTGTATCTGTAGATTGAAATAAATGCACCAGTTAATAAACCAATGCATGATATCAATGGCATGGACATGCATGCATATTTAGAAAAAAAGGGTTTCTATAGCATATGTCCAGTGATTATATATATATATATATATATATATATATATATATATATATATATATATATATATGGGGCTCTAAAAAGAGTCCCAATCTCACAAAAAAAAGATGAAAACAAGGGAGACAAAGAAAATGAATGAGATGAAAGGCGATAGGAAGAAGAAAGAAGAGAAATTGCATAGCAGAAAAAGAAGCCATGTGTAAAACAGAACAACAACAAACCGCAGACAACATAAACACCCATCAAGAAACATTGTGGAACAAATGACCATTCTAGAATAGGGGGATCCCATTCTGATCTCAACCCCAATACACTTACAATATCTGTACGACTTATATAGAGCATCCTGTATGCAAATCTAATGTGTCACTCATAGAAGTGTGCGATATCCCACTCAAAATTGAGGCCAATAGGCCGCCTAGTATTGAGATGGAAGATCCAGTATATCTCTCTCTTACAGAGTAACCTCAACTTGTCACCTCCCCGTTTTGATACCGTAATCTTCTCGACTCCCTAAATACATAGACTACTAACATCTTTATCATGACGCAGGTTCCAGAGCCTAGCTATATTAGTGGAGTGACCTTTAGATATATCCTAGAGGTGATCATATAACCGATCCCTTAGCCTGCGGGTCGTACGCCCCACGTATTGAATGGAATATTGTTCACAAGTGACTACATATACTAAGAATCTGGTGTTGCAGTTGATAAAGGAAGATGCATTAAAATCTTTGTTTAAGGAACTAGAATGAATCATATCACCTCGTAATATGTGGGGGCAACCATTGCCCCCCACATCAAAACGATCCTTTAAATTGTAGCCAATGTGAACAATGAGACCTGCTAGTATAAAGGCTGGGGGGACAATGTCCCACCAATGATAGGGGCTCTGCCAAACACTGATTTAATGCCCTTAGACAGGACTTGAGCATATATAGGATTACCTATACATGGCATGGTGGGAGAGGTCAAGCATTTTTAGCACTGGTTGTCCCCATCGTTCAAGGATCAAGTTTTTTCGTCGTTACATAGACAATTTGATCTTTATATGTACCAAGGATGTGGGTAGCATGAATGGTAGCATGAATGGCTCTTATACCTTGACGACAATAGTCTGAACCTTAAATTCACAGGCACCATGGACCACAAACAGATAGAATTTTTGGATGTTGTCTTAATAGGTGAAGGAGAGAAAATCTCCTCCAAGCTTCATAGGAAACCATCAGCTGGTAATTCCTTGCTGCGGGCAGACTCAGGCCACCCTAAGCACAACCATCAAAGGCATCCCAGTTGGTCAATTTTTAAGATTGAGACATGTGTGCAGCAATGAATCAGATTTTCTGAAAGAAGCTTCTGACATGAGATGGTTCATCGATAGGGGATGCACTGTCTCTGTCCTTGACAGGGCTTTTAATATAGCCAGCAAGGCAGAGAGAAGTGACCTTCTCCGAGATAACACCAGTAGGAATAAAATCAGAGACAGAGGTAAATACAGATTTGACAAGTCTATCAATATTCCTGTTTTTTCGACTCCCTATAGCCTAGAGTCCAACAAAATTAGAAACATGATTGAAAAATATCTGCCAGTTTTGTATAAAGACCCTATATATGCTCAAGTCCTGTCTAAGGGCATTAAATCAGTGTTTGGCAGAGCCCCTACCATTGGTGGGACCAGGGGCGGACTGACAACTCATGGGGCCCCCTGGCAATAGGAGATTATGGGCCCCCCAAGCAATCAGAGATTATGGGGCCACAAAGTATACACACACACACAGTATACACACACACAGTATACAATCACACAGTATACACATACATGTACACACAGTATACACAGACATGTTTCTATTGGCTGAGAAGGTACTGGAGAGGTGGGGCAGCTATCATCTCAGGATTTTTAGACCAAAAGGATGTCGGTAAGGGACATTTCAGAAACACAGATTTTTTACATACTGTCCCTGGTTTTACTGAGGCTGGCAACCTTGATGGGGCCCTCTAGTGGCCCGGGGCCCTCGGGCAGTGCCCGAGTGGTCGAATGGTCAGTCCGCCCCTGGGTGGGACATTGTCCCCCCAGCCTTTATACTAGCTGGTCTCATTGTTCACATTGGCTACAATTTAAAGGATCGTTTCGATGTGGGGTGCAATGGTTGCCCGTGTTGCCCCCCAACAAATCTTAAACAAAGATTTTACCCCTTCCTGACCAGAGCACTTTTTGCGATTCGGAACTTCGCCGCTTTAACTGACAATTGCGTGGTCGTGCGACCCAAACAAAATTGACATCCTTTTTTTTTTTTCCACAAATAGAGCTTTCTTTTGGTGGTATTTGATCACCTCTGCGGGTTTTATTTTTTACGCTATAAAACAAAAAAAAGAGCGACAATTTTGAAAAAAACACAATATTTTTTACTTTTTGCTATAATAAATATCCCCTAAAAATATATAAAAAAACTAATTTTTTCCTCAGTTTAGGCCGATACGTATTCTTCTACACATTTTTGGTTAAAAAAAATCGCAATAGGCGTATATTTATTGGTTTGCGCAAAAGTTATAGCGTCTACAAAATAGGGGATAGTTTTATGGCATTTTTGTTATAATTTATTTTTACTAGTAATGGTGGCGATCAGCGATTTTTATCAGGACTGCAACATTATGGCGGACACGTCAGACAATTTTGACACATCTTTGGGACCATTGGCATTTTTATAGCGATCAGTGCTATGAAAATGCATTGATTGAAAAAATATTGTGCTTGCTAATGTGTGTTCTAACTGAAGGGGGGAGGGGACTGTGCAGGGGAGATGATAGATCGCTGTTCATACTCTGTATGGACAGACGATCTGTCTGTTCTCCCCTCAGAGAACCAGAAACTGTGTGCTTACACACACAGATCCCGGTTATCCATGTGACCCAAGTGATCACGGGAGCCCGGCGGTGATCGCGACCGCCGGGCACTCGCTTTGGCTCCGCGGGCGAGCAGGGGGCGCGGGCGCGTGCCTCCGGCGGTGCGCATGTGCCCCCTAGTGGCCACAGGGTGAAGCAACATTACATAATGTCATTTCGCCCAGCCGTGCCATTCTGCCGCAGTACAACTGTGGCGTCTGGTCGGCAAGTGGTTAAGGCATCTTCATTTATCAACTGCAACACCAGATTCTTAGTATATGTAGTCACTTGTGAACAATGTTCCATTCAATACGTGGGGTGTACGACCCGCAGGCAAAGGGATCGGTTATATGATCACCTCTATGATATATCTAAAGATCACTCCACTAATATAGCTAAGCTCTGGAACCTGCGTCATGATAAAGATGTTAGTAGTCTATGTATTTAGGGAGTCGAAAAGATTAAGGTATCGAAACGGGGAGGTGACAAGTTCAGGTTACTCTGTAAGAGAGAGATATACTGGATATTCGATCTCAATACTAGGTGGCCTATTGGCCTCAATTTTGAGTGGGATATCACGCACTTCTATGAGTGACACATTAGATTTGCATACAGGATGCTCTATATTAGTTGTACAGATATTGTTAGTGTATTGGACTTGAGATCAGTATAGGATCCCCCTATTCTAGAATGGTCATTTTTTCCACCATGTTTCTTGATGGGTGTTTATGTTGTCTGCTGTTTGTTGTAATATTCCATCTGAGTTCTGTTTTACTCATCGCTTCTTTTTCTGCTATGCAATTTCTCTTCTTTCTTCTTCCTATCGCCTTTCATCTTATTATTTTTCTTTGTCTACCTTGTTTTCATAATTTTTTGTGAGATTGGGACTCTTTTTATAGTCTCTTTAGAGACTATTTTGATTATTTTTCATATGTTTATATTATGTGGCCTGACTCCATGGGACTATATCGGGAGGTACTGTACATACATTGGATTTTTTTTCCATCGGTCAAGTGTGGTCTAGCCTTGGTGATTAAACAGGGAAGCTTTGATGGAATTATAATGGAGAATAGAAGATTAGAAGAATTTATTCATTGGATCAAAATGTCATTAAACATTAAATAATAACAATAACAATTTAAATATGAATCAGTTTAAAGAAAGGATTGTATTACGTTTTAGCGGATCAAAATCTTTGAGTATCATGCGCCGGCATTGATGCATAAGGTGGTAGGCGTGTTGGTCGCCTCCCTCGTTATATGTTGGTGCCTGTGAGCTTTATTACACACGGTATTATTTTATATTATTATGTTATGTTTTGTTTGTTGCACCTGGTGTTACTCTTTCTATATTATTTATCTCCACATATTTTGATATGTAGAATCTCCAGTGGGGGGGGGGGGCCCGGGGGGGGTGGGTTCTCTTTCTATTTTGTTTAATGGTTAATTTGTAGATTCTAGATGTTCACAGGTGTTTTCAACTTTACTAATGGTACACATGTGTTGGCCATTTGTTTAATTTTTAAGTTGTGTATATATATATATATATATATATATATATATATATATATATATATATATATATATATATATATATATATATATATGTTTGTATATGTAGCACTTAGCTATGACTAAGCACCGCATTCGGTGTGAAACGCGTCAACGGCCGTGCAGTTAGTCTGTACCCACCTATGATGCCTTGATATCCATTTTTATATACATTTTTTGGAGTGCGGCTATCCAGCTATTTATTTTCTCTCAGGCCTGCAGTAATGATGTGAAGTCAGCAGGAGGAACCAGTGAGATCCACACTCCCAGAAGAATTCAATTCCCTAATGACTTGATGGACCATTTTGCAGCATCGGAGTGAAAGAGCCCGCTTCTTTCCACTAAAGTGGCCCCCAAACTCCAACCCTTTGCAATGACCCACCTAGATTGTTTGGAAGGGGCGTTGGCTCTTCCTCCTCCATGCCTTCCTATTGGTCTTCAGGGCCGCTCATCATAGTGATAGACCAATTACATGAAGCAGGAGAGGCAGGGCCAGAACTAGTCACTGGGAAGCTTGGTAGATAATTACACCTTGGGTTTTGGGTCATTCTAGGACACTCTGCAGTGGATCAAAAGTGATGTTAAGTCCCCTTGAAATGCCCCCCAATTACAGTAAATGTAATTTTAGAAAAGTTCTTCCCCCACATCTTTGTATTAAGGTAGGTATTTGTTTTACTGGAAGAATGCAATTTGCCCTAAACAGTTTTCTTTGGTTACTCTTTTCTGTATTCACTTTCACAATGACTTGTTCATTTTTCCCCACTGATCACCAATGTAAGGAACATTCTTCCCACTGATCACCAATGTAAGGAACATTCTTCCCACTGATCACCAATGTAAGGAACATTCTTCTCACTGACCACCAATGTAAGGAACATTCTTCCCACTGATCACCAATGTAAGGAACATTCTTCCCACTGATCACCAATGTAAGGAACATTCTTCCCACTGATCACCAATGTAAGGAGCATTCTTCCCACTGACCACCAATGTAAGGAACATTCTTCCCACTGATCACCAATGTAAGGAACATTCTTCCCACTGATCACCAATGTAAGGGGCATTCTTCTCACTGATCACCAATGTAAGGAACATTCTTCCCACTGATCACCAATGTAAGGAACATTCTTCCCACTGATCACCAATGTAAGGAACATTCTTCTCACTGATCACCAATGTAAGGAACATTCTTCTCACTGATCACCAATGTAAGGAACATTCTTCCCACTGATCACCAATGTAAGGAACATTCTTCTCACTGATCACCAATGTAAGGAACATTCTTCTCACTGATCACCAATGTAAGGAACATTCTTCCCACTGATCACCAATGTAAGGAGCATTCTTCTCACTGATCACCAATGTAAGGAACATTCTTCCCACTGATCACCAATGTAAGGGACATTCTTCCCACTGATCACCAATGTAAGGAACATTCTTCCCACTGATCACCAATGTAAGGAACATTCTTCCCACTGACCACCAATGTAAGTAACATTCTTCCCACTGATCACCAATGTAAGGAACATTCTTGTCACTGATCACCAATGTAAGGAACATTCTTCTCACTGATCACCAATGTAAGGACCATTCTTCTCACTGATCACCAATGTAAGGACATTCTTCTCACTGATCACCAATGTAAGGGACATTCTTCTCACTGATCACCAAATGTAAGGAACATTCTTCTCACTGATCGCCAATGTAAGGAACATTCTTCTCACTGATCGCCAATGTAAGGAACATTCTTCCCACTGATCGCCAATGTAAGGAACATTCTTCCCACTGACCACCAATGTAAGTAACATTCTTCCCACTGATCACCAATGTAAGGAACATTCTTTTCACTGATCACCAATGTAAGGAACATTCTTCTCACTGATCACCAATGTAAGGACCATTCTTCTCACTGATCACCAATGTAAGGGACATTCTTCTCACTGATCACCAATGTAAGGAACATTCTTCTCACTGATCACCAATGTAAGGAACATTCTTCCCACTGATCACCAATGTAAGGAACATTCTTCCCACTGATCACCAATGTAAGGAACATTCTTCTCACTGATCACCAATGTAAGGAACATTCTTCTCACTGATCACCAATGTAAGGAACATTCTTCTCACTGATCACCAATGTAAGGGACATTCTTCCCACTGATCACCAATATATTGATCATTATTCCAACTGACCACCAAGCTAATGTGCCATGACCTGTAGATATGGTAGTTATTAGAAAGAGTTTCCTGAACCTGCACTTTATATTATGGGTTCATCCATGTTAATAAAAAGTTGAGTATAGCTGTGTTACAGTATACAATCTCTGTAGTAGACATGTGCACAATAGAAAAATTCGTTTATTTTCGTTTTGTTTCTTTCGTTTCCGTTGATTTCGTAACGATTCGTAAATTCGTAAGTCGTCGGTGTTCGTATTCGTAACGATTCGTAAGAGTTATTTTTTCGTTGATTTGTTTTTCCGTTAGTTTAATTTTCGTTTATTCGAAATTCGTACGCATTCGTATTTTCGTAGATTTAGTTACATTCGTACTTTCGTTAGATTGATTTATTCGTACTTTCGTAACATTGTTTTCGTAGATTCGTAATCGGAGCATAATTCATAATTTTATGTAATGTGTATGCTATTATTACATTTTAAGAGACACGGAAGATTACGAATCGAAAAAAAAAGTTACGAATGTACAAATTTTTTCGTTCAATCCATTCGAAGCACGTTTAAGCAGCGCCATTGTAAGAGACACGGAAAATTACGAATCGAAAAAAAAAAAAAGTTACGAATGTACGAATTTTTTCGTTCAATCCATTCGAAGCACGTTTAAGCAGCACCATTGTAAGAGACACGGAAAATTACCAATTCAACCAAAAAAAAAAAGTTACGAATGTACACATTTTTTCGTTCATTTTGATTTTCGTTGTTCTTGTTTTCGTTTTTTGGATTTTATTCTTTCGTAGTTTCGTTGTTTCTAATTTGGTCAATACGGATTTTCGTTGTTTTTCGGATTCGTTCGATTCGAACATTCGTTATTCGTTAAAATTTTTAGCGTATCGTTCGTTCATTCGTACGATAACGAATGAACGAATATAACGAATTTTAACGAAATTTTAACGAAATTTTAACGAAAAGCGAAAAAAAAAGTAAACGAATTGCACATGTCTACTCTGTAGTAAGGATGAGCCCGGTGTTCGATTCGAACCCATGTTCGAATCGAGCACCGGGTGTTCGCTCGCTCGGCGAGCCCAGAACTATTGGGGCCGCTCGCATCAAATTCGTGTGATGCGAGCGGCCCCGCAATGCATTGCGGCCCGCGCAGTGCAATGCTGGCTGATGATTGGCCAAGCATGCACTGTGACCCCGCATGCTTGGCCAATCACAGCGCCGGCAGCGAGGAGAGCCATAATTGGCTACAGGCAGGATGCCTGTAGCCAATTATAGCTCAGGGGCTTTAATACACGCCCCACAGTATAAGAGGCCGCCGCGGCGGCGGCCTCGCATATTATGTTTCACTCACAGTGTCAGCGTGTCAGTGTGCTGCTGACTGCTGACAACAATATGTGCTCTATTTCTGGGGATTTGTGTGTGCGTGCTGTTAGAACAGCATTGCAGTATCACATCTGGGGGGTGTCTATAGGTAGCCTGTGAAGGGGGCAGGTTTCCTGTGCTTAGAACTTTCCCTGCAAAAAAGTGTCATTTTTGCAGGAAGAAAGCTATTTAAATCACTCGCGGCTAATGAATTGATGGCTCCTGTAACACAGAGAGCTGTCATTCATTAATAAAAAACAAAAAAAAAAAAGCGTAGGGGGTCCCCCCAAATTCAATAACCAGGCCCTTCAGGTCTGGGATGGATATTAAGGGGGATCCCAGCCAAAAAAAAAATGGCGTAGGGTCCCCCTCAAAATCCATACCAGACCCTTGAGGTCTGGTATGGATTTTAAGGGGAACCCTAGCCAAAAAAAAAATGGCGTGGGGTCCCCCTCAAAATCCATACCAGACCCTTATCCGAGCACGCAACCTGGCAGGCCGCAGGAAAAGAGGGGGGGGACGAGAGCGGCCCCCCCTCTCGCCTGAACCGTACCAGGCCACATGCCCTCAACATTGGGAGGATGCTTTGGGGGTCTAAGACCCCTAAAGCACCTTGTCCCCATGTTGATTAGGACAAGGGCCTCTTCCCCACAACCCTGGCCGGTGGTTGTGGGGGTCTGCGGGCGGGGGGCTTATCGGAATCTGGAAGCCCCCTTTAACAAGGGGACCCCCAGATCCCGGCCCCCCCCCTGTGTGAAATGGTAAGGGGGTACAAAAGTACCCCTACCATTTCACCAAAAAAGTGGCAAAAATGGTAAAAATGACAGGAGACAGTCTTTGACAATTCCTTTATTAAAATCTTCTTTCTTCTTTCTTCATCCTTCGGATTCTTCATCTTCTCCTTCCTTCATCTTCTTCCATCTTCTTCTTCCATTTTCTTCTTCCTCCGATCCGCTTCTTCTTGCGCTGGTCTTCTCGTCCTTCTCGTCCGGCATCTTCTTCCGTCGGCGTCGGCGTCGGTGTCTCTGTCTCTTCTTGGGCCGCTCCGCGCAATGGGAGGCTCCCGCTGTGTGAGGCTCCGCTCCGTCTGACAGGTCTTTTATAATGGAGGGCACCTGGTGACCCCCCCCCTCTGACGCACAGGGACGTCATGGGGAATTCCATGATGGCTTTCCCCATGACGTCAGAGGTGGGCGGGGTCACCAGGTGCCCTCCGTTTTAAAAGACCTGTCAGATGGAGCGGAGCCTCACACAGCGGGAGCCTCCCATTGCGCGGAGCGGCCCAAGAAGACACCGACACCGACGCCGACGGAAGAAGATGCCGGACGAGAAGGACGAGAAGACCAGCGCAAGAAGAAGCGGATCGGAGGAAGAAGAAAAATGGAAGAAGAAGATGGAAGAAGATGAAGGAAGGAGAAGATGAAGAATCCGAAGGATGAAGAAAGAAGAAAGAAGATTTTAATAAAGGAATTGTCAAAGACCGTCTCCTGTCATTTTTACCATTTTTGCCACTTTTTTGGTGAAATGGTAGGGGTACTTTTGTACCCCCTTACCATTTCACACAGGGGGGGGGCCGGGATCTGGGGGTCCCCTTGTTAAAGGGGGCTTCCAGATTCCGATAAGCCCCCCGCCCGCAGACCCCCACAACCACCGGCCAGGGTTGTGGGGAAGAGGCCCTTGTCCTAATCAACATGGGGACAAGGTGCTTTAGGGGTCTTAGACCCCCAAAGCATCCTCCCAATGTTGAGGGCATGTGGCCTGGTACGGTTCAGGCGAGAGGGGGGGCCGCTCTCGTCCCCCCCTCTTTTCCTGCGGCCTGCCAGGTTGCGTGCTCGGATAAGGGTCTGGTATGGATTTTGAGGGGGACCCCACGCCATTTTTTTTGGCTAGGGTTCCCCTTAAAATCCATACCAGACCTCAAGGGTCTGGTATGGATTTTGAGGGGGACCCTACGCCATTTTTTTTTTTTTTTTTGGCTGGGATCCCCCTTAATATCCATCCCAGACCTGAAGGGCCTGGTTATTGAATTTGGGGGGACCCCTACGCTTTTTTTTTTTCATTTTTTTTTTTTTTTATCAATGACTTTTTTTTATGAATGAGTTTCAATGAATCACTGTTCTCTGTATTACGGGAGCCGTGAATTAACATTAGCCGCGAGTGATTTTAAATAGCTTTTTTTACTTTCAAAAATGACACTTTGCGCAGAGACAGTTCTAAACACGGGAAACATGCGCCCCTTTACAGGCATACTATAGACACCCCCCAGGTACGAAATTTAAAGGAATATTACACTTTTATTGTTTCAATTTAAGCATTATTAAAATCACTGCTTCTGAAAAAACGGCCGTTTTTAAAAAATTTTTTTGCATTGATACATGTCCCCTGGGGCAGGACCCAGGTCCCCAATCACTTTTTATGACATTAACATGCATATTAGCCTTTAAAATGAGCACTTTTAATTTCGAACGTTCGCATCCATTATAACTAATAGGGTTCTAAAGCTCGCACGGACTTTAGGTCCGTTCGCGGGTTCTGGTGCGAGCCGAACGGGGGGGGGTGTTCGGCTCATCCCTACTCTGTAGTATCTACCAAAACTAGGTCATAAAAGTCCTACCCAAAGTATCCATTCCATTTGCATCCAATTAGGTAGACTTTCATAGGGCATTGTCATTGGTAGATCTAAAGCAGACCACACAATCTGATTGCAATAGCCAACTTTAAGGAAACTAGAAATAAAGAATCTGGGAAGATGGAGTTTCGAGTGAAAGGGTTCATGCCTGTATTACTCCACCGAATCCATTTCCTACCTGGTGCACTCGAGGGATTCCGGCCTTGATTGTAAGATCTCGTCCTTTGAGTTGACTCCGAAGTGGATGGGGAAGAGCCCGCCAAGAATAATGTCTCCTTTCTTCTGGGCTCTGGTGTTTGGCCCATAGGAGGATGAGTCCAGAGCAAAGCTCAGTAGCAGCAGTAGAAGGTAATGGATGTATTGGCCCATCCTTCTCCTGTCTGGTGCCTGGGGTCGGAGGAAGGAGGTGGACCACATGGGACATGAAGTACAACGTCAGCAAGAAGCTCAGAAAGCTGATAATCGCCGTCCTGACTATGGAGTGCCGAGGCCCGTGGCCTCATTTCTACCGTCCAAGGAAGGCTGCCGGCGTGTCAGTAAAGTCTCCAGTCTGGTTTTTTCCATTACCGTTTTTCTGAAAGGCAGGACTCGTCGTCATGTGAAGGCCATCAACCTGGAGAAAAAGATGAGAAGGTTGAGGACTGTATAAAAAAAATAGAATCTTTTCAATGTGTCTTTAGCATTAAAAAAAAACACTACATGTACATAATCTCCTCGATATGTGTAGGGGCTCACACTTTGACTTCAACACGTATTAAGGCGCCTACTGCTTCAGCATGCTTTTTTTATGATTCGTTGATGCTTAGTTATGTTTCAGTGATACTTTTTTAAAGCTTTAATGAAGCTTGGCAGAGCCCTGTGTGTGTGTGTTGATTTTCTATTTGTTTGGGGCCCAATAGAACCCCGGCAGAGGCGGCTCTCTAATTAGGCAAATTAGGCGGTCGCCTAAGGCCTCGCACTCCTAGGGGCCTCACGGCCGCCTAATTCGCCTGATGTGTGTGTTACAGTTGAAGGGAATACCATTCAATTTATACAGTTAACTTCTATTGCTTTAATTATTTTTCCCATTTTGGGCATGACTGGGGCCTCATGTCTAAGATTTGCCTAAGGCCTCACAAAGCCTAGAGCCGCCTCTGAACCCTGGCTTAGTAGTACCCCCACTCAGCAGATCCACACCTGCTTAGTACCCCTGTTCAGCATTGGTACCCTCGTTCAGCAGATCCACAGCTTATTATTACCCTTGTTCAGCAGATCCCCTGCTCAGTAGTACCCCCAGCTCTACGCAAGAAGAGATAAGGAAGGTGCGTGGCCTGATGAGTCCTTTTAAAATGTTTATTTGGAACGAATAGGTATATACAGACAATACCACGTATTCATAGGAGTTACAAGAATAATAGCACTAAAACAAGCGGTATTACATGTTACATCCGTTGATGCCCCACTCAGTAGTAACCCCCAGCTCTGCTGATCTCCTGCTCAGTAGTAACCCCCAGCTCTGTTGACCCCCCACTCAGTAGTAACTCTCTGCTCTGCTGATCCCCTGCTCAGTAGTACCCCAAGCTATGCTGACCCCCCACTTAGTAGTACCCCCAGCTCTGCTGATCCCCAACTCAGTAGTACCCCCAGCTCTGCTGATCCCCCACTCAGTAGTAACCCCCAGCTCTGCTGATCCCCCACTCAGTAGTAAACCCCCAGCTCTGCTGATCCCCCACTCAGTAGTACCCCAGTTCTGCTGATCCCCCACTCAGTAGTTCCCCAGCTCTGCTGATTCCACACTTAGTAGTACCCTCAGCTATGCTGATACCCCACTCAGTAGTACCCTCAGCTCTGCTGATCCCCCACTCAGTAGTAACCCCCAGCTCTGCTGATCCCCTACTCAATAGTAACCCCGAGCTCTGCTGATCCCCCACTCAGTAGTACCCACAGCTCTTCTGATTACCCATTCAGTAGTACCCCTAGCTCTGCTAATCCCCCACTCAGTAGTAACCCCCAGCTCTGCTAATTAAACACTCAGTAGTACCCCCAGCTCTGCTGATTACACACTCAGTAGTACCCCCAGCTCCGCTAATCCCCCACTCAGTAGTACCCCCAGCTCTGCTGATCCCCCACTCAATAGTAACCCCCAGCTCTGCTGATCCCCCTTACTCAGTAGTACCCACAGCTCTTCTGATTACCCACTCAGTAGTACCCCTAGCTCTGCTAATCCCCCACTCAGTAGTAACCCCCAGCTCTGCTGATTACCCACTCAGTAGTACCCCTAGCTCTGCTAATCCCCCACTCAGTAGTACCCCCATCTCTGCTGATCCCCCACTCAGTAGTAACCCTCAGCTCTGCCGATCCTCCTCTCTTTCTGGTCCCCAGCCCCCACTCACATACCTCCCACTTTATTGCTCCCATGTTGCGCACCACATATGTCATTGTTATTTTCTCCTGCTCTGGTCTGCCAGCTCTGCTGATCTTTTGCTGATCAGTCCTCTTTCTCCAGTCACTGCTCACCTTCCACTATAGCGTTCCCATGTTGCACACCATGTGTGCCATCTGCTAGTTGCTATGCTCCAGTCTGGACCCCACTCACCTTCTTGCGGCTCTATGCTGCACACCAGATGTGACGTCTGCACCAGACACTCCCATAATATATACACATGAACCAAAAGTGACTCCTGATTACGTCTTTCTGGTTGGCTTGTTGGTCTCCCAGTTAGGGTTGCCACCTGTCCAGGATTCACCCGGACAGTTCAGGTTTTCATTGATGCGTCTGGGTTTCAGACTGCCTGAAACCCGGACACATTATTCAGACTGGACTATGGCTTCCCAGCAGGGTTGCTGCATGCAGTTGTCTAAGCTGAGAGTGTCTGTTACACTCTCTTTTACACTGCCCAAAGCCAACGTTAACAATCTCCCCCCAAACACACACACACAGACAGGAGAGGAGAGAGGGCTCAATCTGCGCCTCTTGCCCCCACCCCTACCCCTCTGTGTCTGCTCACACTCCAATCCCCAAGGCTGTGCTTCAGAAAAGGAAAGTGGTGGGCCGGAAATATGAATCCAGCAGCCTCAGATACATCTGGATGAGAGGTGCTGACTGCCAAGGGGTGAGTGAGCTCACCATCCATCCCCGTCTGTGACTGAAGTCTCCCCCCTTCTCTATTATGCCTCTGAGTAAGTACACTAAGGCAAATCAGGGTTCTCAGAGCACCCCTTACATCAGATTTCACCTTTACACCAGAGGCCACAGAGTTTCCCCTTACATTCTGGGGTAGGGAACCTCGGCGCTCCAGCTGCTTTGAAACTACAAGTCCCATGAGACATTGCAAGACCCTAACAATCACAGGCATGACTCCTAGAGGCAGAGGCATGATGGGATTTGTAGTTTTAAAACAGCTGGAGAGCGGAGGTTCCCTACCGCCGAGTCATCTCAGTGTTCCCCCTTAAATCAGGGTTTCCCAGAGCATTCCTTATGTTAGAGGCCCAGAGTTCTCCCTTACATCAGAGTCTGCAGAGTCCCCCCTTACAGTGAAAGGGAACTCTGCGAGTTCAGATGTAAAAGGGGAACTCTGTGGACTCTGACGTAAAGGGGGACTCTTGTTATTAACTTCATATGATTAGAATTAATAGCAAAATATATGTATAGTTTATACTATAAATAAATAAATTGGCGTGCGCCGCTAAAGTGTTCGGGTTTCACATGAAGAAAAGGTGGCAATCCTACTCCCAGTGCATCCTGGGATATCTCAAACCTGCAATACCTCTAAAAGCTGAATAAAAGCCTCTCAAAAGCTGCCGGTGCTGTAAGCAAGCTTTGTAATAAACTTCTGTGGAGGCTTCAGAGATGCTTTGAAGCACCAAGAAACCGACATGGGTTATCATTTTTGAAGCAAAGCAAACACAACATGTAAGCAAGACTGTAAGGTAACCAATTTATTTAGAGACAGGAGCTTTGATTGACATTCAGAGAGTTTTAAAAAAAGTGTGTCTATTGCCCTGTTTCTTTTCCTTGTGTATAATTTGTAATAATATACATTATATTATCAAAAGTATTGGGACACCTGCCTTTACACACACATGAACTTTAATGGCATCCAAGTCTCCATAGGGTTCAATATTGAGTTGGCCCGCCCTTTGCAGCTATAACAGCTTCAGCTCTTCTGGGAAGGCTGTCCACAAGGTTTAGGAGTGTGTCTATGGGAATGTTTGACCATTCTTCCAGAAGTGCATTTGTGAGGTCAGGCACTGATGTCGGATGAGAAGGCCTGGCTCGCAGTCTCCGTTCTAATTCATCCCAAAGGTCTTCTATTGGGTTGAGGTCAGGACTCTGTGCAGGCCAGTCAAGTTCCTCCACCCCAAACTCACTCATCCATGTTTTTATGGACCTTGCTTTGTGTACTGGTCCAAATATTTTGGTGGAGGGGGAATTATGGCGTGGGGTTGTTTTTCAGGGGTTGGGCTTGGCCCCTTAGTTCCAGTGAAGGGAATGCTTAAGGTGTCAACATGCCAAGACATTTTGGAGAATTTCACCCTCCCAACTTGGGAGATGGCCCCTTCCTGTTCCAACCTGACTGCACACCAGTGCACAAACCAAGGTCCATAAAAACATGGATGAGCAAGTCTTGGGTGGAAGAACTTGACTGGCCTGCACAAAGTCCCGACCTCAAACCAATAGAACACCTTTGGGATGAATTAGAGTGGAGATTTAGAGTCAGGCCTTCTCGTCCAACATCAGCGCCTGACCTCACGAATGCGCTTCTGGAAGAATGGACAAACATTCCCATAGACACACTCCTAAACCTTGTGGACGGCCTTCCCAGAAGAGTTGAAGCTGTTATAGCTGCAAAGGGTGGGCCAACTCAATATTGAACCCTACGGACTAAGACTGGGATGCCATTAAAGATCATGTGTATGTAAAGGCGTCCCAATACTTTTGACAATATAGTGTATGTAAATGAGAACAGATACATTTACTCATTACAAAGCAGCCTCTGCTGTGCTACACAATGGTTGTACATTACTGCTCCTTCCCACAATGCACCTGTGTGGTAATGCGCGTTAATGCGTGTTGGACATGCACCTGATCCTCAACACATCACAATGCTTACACATTGAGGACCCATTAGAAATGAATGGGCACAGGGACCACAACGTGCATAGAAGCATCAAACAACGTGCTTCAAAATACATGATAACATAAGCCTAGGTTATTAAGTAGTCCATAAAACAGAATTCATTATAAAAATAAAAAAATTCCCATTACAAGCTGTCTCCTGCAGTACTTTTTGTGCACCACAAGATGTCCTCAATCCTTCAGGTTGAATGACAGTCAGCATCATTTAACCCCCCCCCCCCCCCCTCTTCTGTTGTCACAGGGCTGGGACAAGGGGTGGGCAGCGGGGGGCGGCTGCCCTGGGCATTGTGGTATCTTGTGAGATGGGGGGGGGTGGGTGAGGTGGCACCACGAGGAGGTTGGGGAGGGGATTTGTGTTGGGGGGGATTTGGGGGTGGCAAGGGACAAGAATTATTCTAGGAGGGGAAATTAGAGGGAGTGTGCTAGGAGTGGTGATTTGAGGGGATTTTTGTTGGGATGGGGGGAGAAAACTTGTGCTAGGAGGGGGAATTTTAGGGGGTTTGTGCTAGAAAAGATAATATGGTGAGAGCGAGGGGATTTGTGTTAGGTAATTTTACTTTTTAAGGGGGGGGGGGGGGGGGGGGGGGGGATTTGTGCTAGCAGGGATGAGTGGGGATATTTGTGCTGGGGTGAAATTTAGGCGGGGGGGGGGAAGAATTGTGCTAGCATGGGAGAATTTGGAGGACAGGATTTGTGTTCACAGGGGACATTTGAGGGGGTAGAGGATTTGTACTAAGAGGGGGGAATTTTATTTGGAGGGGGCTGAATTTGTGCTAGAAGCAGGGCCGGACTGGGAATAAAAACCAGCCCTGGAAAAAATGTCATACCAGCCCCCTAGCATTATTATACCAGCCCAACAGCATAACGTCATTATTTTCTTGTTCATAAAAGGGAAAACCATACATTTTAAAGCACATTTGAAGAGTGCATTATATATAGATAAGACGCATATAAAAGCACATAGGGCATTATATATATAGCCGTCGGCTCTAATAGGCTTCCAAATTGGTAAACAGCGGGCGCACTGCTGTGCGTTCGCTGCTTACACAGTGCTGTGTTAGGGAATCAAATCGCTTCCCTAACACTGACCTGCCTCTCAGCCAATCAGGTGCTGTGATTGGATGCCTATCGGGCATCCAATCATAGCAGAAGAGGAAGGGAGAAGACATTAAGGACTTGGAGGGAGCGTGGAGGAATGCGCTGACCCGAGACAGGTAAGTGACCGGGGGGGGGGGGGGGGGGGGACACTGGGAGCATTTGATGGGGCAAACAGGCGGCAATTGATGGTTACAGTGGCTGCGTTTGATGGCAGTGGCTGCGCTTGATGGCACAGTGGCTGCGTTTAATGGGCACAGTGGTGGCAATTTATGGGTACAGCGGCTGCGGTTGATGGTACAGCGGCTACGTTTGATGGGCACAGTGGCTGTGTTTGATGGGCACAGTGGCTGCATTTAACGGGCACAGTGGCTGCATTTGATGGGCACAGTGGTGGCAATTTATTGGTACAGTGGCAGCGTTTGATGGGCACAGTGGCTGCGTTTGATGGGCACAGTGGCTGCGTTTAATGGGCACAGTGGTGGCAATTTATGGGTACAGTGGCTGCGTTTGATGGGCAAAGTGGCTGCGTTTGATGGGCACAGTGGCTGCGTTTAATGGGCACAGTGGTGGCAATTTATGGGTACAGTGGCTGCGTTTGATGGTACAGTGGCTGTGTTTGATGGGCACAGTGGTGGCAATTTATATTTACAGTGGCTGCGATGGATGGCATAGTGGCTGTGATTGATGGACACAGTGGCAGCGTTTAATGGGCACAGTGGTGGCAATTTATGGGTACAGTGGCTGCATTTGATGGACACAGTGGCAGCGTTTAATGGGCACAGTGGTGGCAATTTATGGGTACAGTGGCTGCGTTTGATGGGCACAGTGGTGGCAATTTATGGGCACAGTGGCTGCGTTTGATGGGCACAGTGGCTGCGTTTGATGGGCACAGTGGCTGCGTTTAATGGGCACAGTGGTGGCAATTTATGGGTACAGTGGCTGCGTTTGATGGCACAGTGGCTGCGTTTGATGGCACAGTGGCAGCGTTTGATGGCACAGTGGTGGCAATTTATGGGCACAGTGGTGGCAATTTATGGGTACGGTGGCTGCGTTTGATGGCACAGTGGCTGTGTTTGATGGGCACAGTGGTGGCAATTTATGGGTACAGTGGCTGCGTTTGATGGGCACAGTGGTGGCAATTTATGGGCACAGTGGCTGCGTTTGATGGGCACAGCGGCTGCGTTTGATGGGCACAGCGGCTGCGTTTGATGGGCACAGTGGCTGCGTTTAATGGGCACAGTGGTGGCAATTTATGGGTACAGTGGCTACGTTTGATGGCACAGTGGCTGCGTTTGATGGCACAGTGGCTGCGTTTGATGGCACAGTGGCAGCCTTTGATGGCACAGTGGTGGCAATTTATGGGCACAGTGGTGGCAATTTATGGGTACGGTGGCTGCGTTTGATGGCACAGTGGCTGTGTTTGATGGGCACAGTGGTGGCAATTTATAGGTACAGTGGCTACATTTGATGTTACAGTGGCTGCGTTTCATGGGCACAGTGGTGGCAATTTATGGGCACAGTGGCTGCGTTTCATGGGCACAGTGGCTGCATTTGATGGGCACAGTGGTGGCAATTTATGGGCACAGTGGCTATGTTTGATGGGCACAGTGGTGGCAATTTATGGGCACAGTGGCATGCATTTGAGGGCACAGTGGCATGCGTTTGAGGGCACAGTGGCTGCGTTTTAGAGCACAGTGGCTGCGTTTGAGAGCAGAGTGGCTGCGTTTAATGAACACAGTGGTGGCAATTTGGAGGGCAAAGTGGCTGCGTTTGATGTTACAGTGGCTGCGTTTGATGGGCACAGTGGTGGCAATTTATGGGCACAGTGGCTGCGTTTGACGGGCACAATGGCTGTGTTTGGTGGGTACAGTGGCTGCGTTTGGTAGGCACAGTGGCTGCGTTTGGTAGGCACAGGGGCAGCAATTTATGGGCACAGTGGCATGCGTTTGAGGCCTCAGTGGCATGAGTTTGAGGGCTCAGTGGCATGCATTTGATGGGCACAGTGGCATGCGTTTGAGGGCACAGTGGCATGCGTTTGAGGGCACAGTGGCATGCGTTTGAGGGCACAGTGGCATGCGTTTGAGGGCACAGTGGCATGCGGGCACAGTGGCATGCGTTTGAGGGCACAGTGGCATGCGGGCACAGTGGCATGCGGGCACAGTGGCATGCATTTGAGGGCACAGTGGCATGCGGGCACAGTGGCATGCGTTTGAGGGCACAGTGGCATGCGGGCACAGTGGCATGCGTTTGAGGGCACAGTGGTATGCGTTTGAGGGCACAGTGGCATGAGGGCACAGTGGCATGCGGGCACAGTGGCATGCGTTTGAGGGCACAGTGGTATGCGTTTGATGCGCACAGTGGTATGCATTTGAGGGGCACAGTGATGCAATTGATGTTTTATTTATTTATTTTCAGTTTGTGCCCCCCCAAGAAACTGCAACGCTCTGCAAAAAAATGCACTCTTTTTTTTTTTTTTACAAGAGGGAGGGAGGGAGAGAGAGGGAGAGGGGGGGGGAGAAGAGAGAGAGAGAGAAGGAGAGGGGAGAGAGAGGAGGGAGAGGGGGGAGAGAGAGAGAGGAGAGGGAGAGAGAGGGAGAGGGGGGAGAGAGAGAGAGAGGGAGAGGGGGGAGAGAGAGAAGGAGAGGGGGGAGAGAGAGAGAGAGAGGAGAGAGAGAGAGGGGGGAGAGAGAGAGAGAGAGAGGGTGGAGAGGGGGGAGAGGAGAGAGGGAGAGGGGGAGAGAGGCACCTTAATTCTTCTGATCCTTGAGCGGCCGTCCTCTTCTCCTCGTGCAGACTGCAGACTAGTGGGCGGGCCGAATGAAAGGAGAAATGGGCGGTGCCTCCGTGCGCGGCGCCGCACGGGCCGAATGCATCTAGAAATCTTCTCATGCTCCTCCCCTTACTGAGGCAGACAGGCATATCAGTGGGGGGCGGTGCCGGATCAGAAGAGGAGATACAGGCACGCGCGTCGCACACACAGGCAGCATTACAAAGTGCGGCGGCCGCGGCGCCGCTGCATTTTTTTTTTGCTGTTCTGTCAGCCAAGCCCAGAGATAAAAGCGGCCCCAGAGCACTGAGAGCAGACGGCCTACCGGGAAATTTCCCGGTATCCCGGTAGGCCAGTCTGGCGCTGGCTAGAAGGGATGATTGGGGGTATTTGTGCTGGGATGGGAAATTTAGGGTGGAAGGAATTGTGCTAGGATGGGGGATCGGGGAGAATTTGTGCTGGGAGGGGGGGATTTGGAGTGGGGGGAGAGGATTTGTGCTCACAGGGGGGAATTTGAGGGGTAAAGGATTTGTACTAAGGGGGAGGATTTTTTTTTTGAGGGGGGGGGGGGGGGGGGTTTGTACTAGCAGGGATGATTGGGGTTATTTGTGCTAGGATGGGGGGGGGGGGGGGTTGTGCTAGGATGGGAGATTGGGAGAATTGTACTAGGATGGGCAGAATTACATTTTTTGGGGGGGGGGGGGGATTTGTGATGGGGGCATATGGGGATTGAGAAGATTTGAGCTGGGGGGGGGGGGTGGGGGGTAAAGATTTGTGCTGAGAAATGGATTTTAACAGGGGGCAGATTTGTATTGGGAGGGGGGGGGGGGGATTTATGTAAGCATGCAGATCAGTGCTCAATTTTTGTTATTTTTTTTTGGAGTGGGAGAGGGTTTTTGCTGACACATAATGCTCATAAAGTTTGGGGGGGGGGTGGTTGCAGTTTGGCATGTTCACCCTGCGCTATAACTGACCTTTTCCCGCTTTTCCTGGCACTGGTCATGCATAATTATTCTAAGACACATTCCGCCCTCAACCTGTGACTGGACAGTGAAGGAGAAGTAGCACAATGATGAGCCAATCTCTCTCTCTCACTCTCCTATCGGCATGCTTCTTTGCAACACATGAACTGATTGGCCTTTTGTGCTGCTGCTCCCCCCCCCCCCTCTTCTGTACAGGGACTTTCAGAGGCTGAAATTAAATAAAATTGATCTTACATTGCTTGTATTTAAAAATACATGTAATGATAATTACAGAGCTGCATTATTCTGTCTTTTCTATCTGCCTGGAGTCCGGCTTTGAAAAACTCATAATTCTAATAGCATAGAGTCTTACACAACCCCTTCATTCCACTCCCTTACATAACTCGGTATAACATTTCCTAAACTGTAAATGACGGATTACCTTGAATTACCTTGACCACTGTACAGTTACCGTCCTTTGCCTGAGGGCACAGCACAGCTCGGTAATGACCGCACATGTAATTCAGTACGAGAGGTCCGTGCCATTCACACACATATAGTGATTTCTGGCACTGGTGGCATTTCTCTGTAGAGGGAGACGATGATTCCCAGGTCAGAAATTCCCAATATGTTAAGCAGGGTAGAAGTATGGATTGGAGGGGGTTGAGCTATGTTTAAGGTTTATAGGAAAATGCTAACCTGAAATTTAATTTTTTTTGCCTTCCCTGGTCCAGTAAAAAAAACTGTAAAAAAAAAAAGATATGTAATGAAAACCAAAAATTCATTATTCTAAATTTTCTTTAGCACTTTAATAAGGGGGGGGGTGATTTCATTACATATCTTTTTATTTTTTTACTGGTACACTATATTGTGAAAAGTATTGGTACACCTGCCTTTACAGGCACATGAACTTTAACGGCATCCCAGTCCTAGTCCGTAGGGTTCAATATTGAGTTGGCCCACCCTCTGCAGCTATAACAGCTTCAACTCTTCTGGGAAGGCCGTCCACAAGGTTTATGAGTGTGTCTCATTTGTGAGGTCAGACACTGATGTTGGATGAGAAAGGCCTGGCTCAATGTCTCCGCACTAATTCATTCCAAAGGTGTTCTATCGGGTTGAAGGCCAGTCAAGTTTGCTTTGATGGGCTCTACCAACCTATAGGTGCCCTCAGATGGGTCACAACTAATCTATAAGGATACTCTGATGGGGACACCTAAATTAAAGGGACACTACAATGAGCACATGTGAATTGAAAGGGGCACTCTGATGGGGGCCCCCGATGTAAGGGTACAGTCTCATGGGGGCACCTGATGTAAAGGGGACACTCTGATGGGGACACCTGATGTAAAGGGGACACTCTGATGGGAACACCTGATGTAAAGGGGACACTCTGATGGGGACACCTGATGTAAAGGGGGCACTCTGATGGGGCACCTGATGTAAGGGTACACTCTGATGGGGCACCTGATGTAAGGGTACACTCTGATGGGGCACCTGATGTAAAGGGGACACTCTGATGGGAACACCTGATGTAAAGGGGACACTCTGATGGGGGCACCTGATGTAAGGGACACTCTGATGGGGGCACCTGATGTAAAGGGGACACTCTGATGGGGGCACCTGATGTAAAGGGGACACTCTGATGGGGGCACCTGATGTAAGGGGCACTCTGATGGGGTACCTGATGGAAGGGGGACACTCTGATGGGGACACCTGATGTAAAGGGGCATTCTAATGGGGACATCTGATGCCAATGGGGACATCTGATGCCAATGAGCACTCTGCTGGGGATACTTGAGGGCACTCTGATGGGAACTCCTGATGTATGGCGGCACTCTGATAGGGGCACTCTGATGGAGACACCTGATCTATAGGGGCACTCGGATGGGGATACATGATGCAAGAGGGCACTCTGATGGGGACACTCTTTGTAAGGGGAGGCATTTATATGGGACACCTGATGTAAGATGGCACTCTGATGGGAACACCAGATGTATGGGGGCACTCTGATGGGGGCATCTGATGTGGGGGGCATTCTGATGGGCGCACCTGATGTGAGGGGGCACTCTGATAGAAACACCTGATGTAGGGGGGCACTCTGATAGGAACACTTGATGTAAAGGGGCACTCTGATGGGGGCACCTGATGTAAGGGGACACTCTGATGGGGCACCTGATGTAAAGGGGCATTCTAATATGGACACCTGATGTAAAGGGGGACTCTGATGGGAACACCTGATGTATGGGGGCACTCTAATGGGCGCATCTGACGTGAGGGGGCATTCTGATTTGCGCACCTGATGTGAGGGGGCACTCTGATGGGAACACTTGATGTAAGGGGCACTCTAAAGGGGACACCTGATATAAGGGGCACTCTGATAGGCACATCTGATGTGAGGGGGTACTCGGATGGGTGCGCCTTCTATGAAATGCCATGGCTGGCCTTCTAAAAAATGCTAATTGCTTGTCTATCATGCTCTGAGGGGTGTGGCTGTTACTCAGCTATGCCAGCCTAGAGCACCGGAGTGTGAGGTCAGAAAGCAGCATTATAACAAAGATTTGTAATAGTAATATAAATTTAAACCGAACTGGACAAGAAGTGTGTATTGTGACTTTTTTCTACCATTAAATGCTGTTTTGAACTTTTTAAAATCCTTTTTCTATCTCAATGTGGATAATCTTCTCTAGCCTCCTTCTGCCAATTCCTGTCTACATGCCATACAGTCCAGCTTTGGTTGCAAGTCATTGATCTAAATGCCGGTCCAGATCAATGACTTGCAACCAAAGCTGGTAATAGTGACAATGGTGGACTATGTCTGAGCAATGAGTTCTGGCCCAGCATGGGCGTCCGCAGGTAGGGGCAAGGGGGGTCAAGTGCCCCCCCCTGGAATCAGGGATCAGATCTTAAATTCAGCACAAGGTGCTGTCAAGCCCCCCCATCAGTGTAGTGTGACTTCGGCTTTTTTCCCTGCTCAGTCCAGCAGAGAACTCGGTGGGGCTGTGACAGGAGAAAGGCCGAGCTGCGGGCTGTCAGAGGTTTCCCCCGATCGCACCCCCCCCCCTGCACCCACTGAGAATTGCCCACCTGTGGAACATAGTGTCCTCTGTCCCCTGCACCCCCACCATACCATAGTGTCCTCTGTCCCCTGCACCCCCCCCCCACCATAGTGTCCTCTGTCCCCTGCACCCCCCCCACCATAGTGTCCTCTGTCCCCTGCACCCCCCACTGTAGTGTCCTCTGTCCCCTGCACCCCACCCTACCATAGTGTCCTCTGTCCCCTGCACCTCACCCCTCTGTAGTGTCCTCTGTCCCCTGTACACCCCCCCCCCCCCCCCACAATAGTGTTCTCTGTCTCCTGCACCCCCCCACCGTAGTGTCCTCTGTCCCCTGCACCCCCCCCCCATAGTGTCCTCTGTCCCCTGCACCCCCCCCACCATAGTGTCCTCTGTCCCCTGCACCCCCCCACCATAGTGTCCTCTGTCCCCTGCACCCCACCACACAAACACACACTGTGTAGGTAGAACTCTCCTACCTTACACAGGTGTACAGCGAGCAGAGCATCTGAGATTGGCATCACAGGGCTAGATGGGGCAGGAACTACCAACGTTAACTTTTCACATTAACAGGCTGGTTATTGGTTGCTAGGATTGCCTGCCAACCAATCACCTGCTGTTTAATGAAAAAGTTAACTCCTGTGGTTCCCGCCCCCATCCAGCCCTCTGATACTGGCTGCTTGCCGCTGTCCAATGAAGAGGAAAGCGACGAAATTGTCAGAGGGCTGGGTGTCGGCATTCAGCGGTGGCGGGCTGGGATGCTGACCCCTGCCCTAGAGACTCGGGGCGATGGGCCCCAGATTTGGGGCTATAGCCTCAATAGCCACCCCTAGCCACCCCTAGCGATGCCGATTGTTGCGTAATCAAAGGCGATAACGTGTTATTTATTATTGGCCTTGGAGTTATTGCTTTGACAATATTTTTTTGGTTGAATAATGATTTGATTTTTTATATTTTCTATATTTTTGGATGCATAGAATGCACTTTTTGGTTAAGTTCTATTGCTAAATATCATGTCTAATTTTATTTGTTTTCTTTTTTTAATGCACAATAAAAAAAATAGTGTAGAATAATACTTGGCTTTGTGTTTTACTTCAAATGACAGTTTGGGATTCGGCAGTTACATTTAAAAAAATACAATGTAAAATTAACAAGGGACACCAACATAGTTGTGTCTTTGATCTTAAAAACTACAGGATAATGGTGTTGTGGTAACTTGCCCAAATAAAATAAAAAAAAAGCATAATAATATTATTCTTGATATCACTAGAAAAAAAAAAGCCTTTGAATTTGTTTGCAATAACTCCATCGGTATCACCAGCAAAGCAGCTTCATTATTATCCCATTATAGAAGAAGAGAATTGTGCGCTGCATTTCCAGATTTCATAATTTGCCGCGTCAGAAAAATTAATTCTCCATTACAAACGCTAGTTTACAAGATCGAACGCTTCCGTCTCCTCCTTGCTTCCAAACATGCGTGTTTGTACTTTGGACTTTTGTCCGATGGACTTGTGTACACACGATCGGAAAATCTGCCAACACACATTTGTCCGCGGAAAATTTGAAAACCTGCCATCCAACATTTGTCCGCAGAAAATCAGACAACAATTGTCCGATGGAGCGTACAAACAGTCAGATTTACCGCCAACAGCCTGTCATCACACATTTCCCGTCGGAAAATCCGATCGTGTGTACAAGGCTTTAAAGTGGTTCTAAAGGCTGAAGTTTTTATACCTTAATGCAGGGGTCTCTCTGCCGTGGAATCTCTGCAGCCGGGCCGTGGGGGCAGGTGGCATGAGAGAGCCGGGTGGATCATAGAGGCGAAACGGCGGATAAGAGAAGTGGGCTGGCGATGCGCCTACCCCGCATCACCGCTCTTCCGCCCTCACGGTGCGGGCCTCTTCAATGTCGGAGTTGCAGCCGGGAGCACGGAGATGACATCATCTCTCACCGCCCGCCCCACATTACCGCTCCCCTGCCCTCGCTCAGAAACGACCAGAGCCAGGCCTCTGTGCTAAATGAACCAGTGCTTCCACCAATGTAGTGGCAATCCACACCTGGTGGCACTGGCAGGCAGCATGGCAAGTGACAATCTGCACCTGGTGGCAGGCGACGTGGCAAGTGACAATCCACATCTGGTGGCAGGTGGCGTGGCAAGTGACAATCTGCAGTGGCAAGTGACAATCCACATCTGGTGGCAGGTGGCGTGGCAAGTGACAAACTGCATCTGGTGGCAGGTGGCATGGCAAGTGACAATCTGCATCTGGTGGTAGGCGACGTGGCAAGTGACAATCTGCATCTGGTGGTAGGCGACGTGGCAAGTGAAATCCACATCTGGTGGCAGACAGCGTGGCAAGTGACATTCCTCATCTGGTGGCAAGCAGCGTGGCAAGTGACAATCTGCATCTGGTGGTAGGCGACGTGGCAAGTGAAATCCACATCTGGTGGCAGACAGCGTGGCAAGTGACATTCCTCATCTGGTGGCAAGCAGCGTGGCAGGTGACAATCTGCATCTGGTGGCAGGCGATGGTGGCAAGTGAGACCCTCAGGGCTCCCACTGATTCTGCATTATGGTGAGTTGAACTATTTCATTTTATATTTCAATGTAATAATAGAAACAATGCGCTTCAATCATTCTGACACCATAACAACCATGGTCCTGGGATGATTGAAGCGCCAACGCCAGCCATTGCCCCGACAAATTTCCAGTGAAAAATCGCTTCCCCCCCACGCGCCATTCAGGTAAAGAAGCACCCCACCCCCTTATACTTACAGTACCTGAGCCCCCCCTCAACCCAGCGATGTTCATGAGAGCAGCGGCTCTCCCGGGTCTCTCTCTTCTCATTGGCTCACACAGCCACAAGTAAGTATAGCATGTTTTTTTTTTTTTTAATTCTTTCCTTTAGAATCACTTTAACTTTGCAAACCGGTGGCTGGATGGAGGAATGATGAGATTTGTAGTTCAGAGGCAAGTCTGCATTTGTAAGGCACTGTGCTCCAGTGCGTCTCTCCATCAGAGCCGGTGATCGCCCCCCATGCTGTGGTCACCACTGGTGCAGGTTAATCATTGATCACAGGAAGCCAGGAGTGGGGGGAAGGGAGGCATCTAATCACTTTGTATTACTTATTCTACTCATTTACCATCCATGGCTGCCGCCTCTAATACAGAAAAGAGAATATTTCCTACTATGATTACACCCCCCCCCCCCTCACCCCCTACCCCCCACCGCCACAGAAAAGTACGCTGGTAAAATCAGCCAATCAATGGAAGTAGTTCCAAAGTTTCCAACACGTGAAAATAATTAGGGGGAACGCCTCCTGAACGCGATGTGCTTCGCGTGTCGCCTTTTCGGACACGTGGGTCAGAAAAATGGGTGTGGCTCTTGCAAGTCATGTGATACTGCACGACTTTTTTTTTCAAAATTTAATTTTCAATAAAAATACCCAAAAATTATTTTTAGAGCACATAAATGCAGCATAACTTAGAAAATTCTTACTAAATCTAACGCATAAAACTTTATTAGGTTAATATATATATATATACACACTCACCAGACACTTTATTAGGTCCCCCTTGCTAGTACTGGGTTGGACCCCCTTTTGCCTTCACTCTTTATGGTATAGATACAACAAGGTGTTGGAAACGTTCCTCAGAGTGACATGATAACATCACACAGTTGCTGCAGATTTGTCAGCTGCACATCCATGATGGGAATCTCCACCACATCCCAAAGGTGCTATTGGATGAGATGTGGTGAGTGTGGAGGCCATTAGAGGCCATTAGAGTACATTGACCTCATTGTCCAGTGGTGAGATCTGGTGAGTGTGGAGCTCTATTGGATGAGATCTGGTGAGTGTGGAGGCCATTGGAGTGACCTCATTGTCCAGTGGTGAGATGTGGTGAGTGTGGAGGCCATTGGAGTACAGTGACCTCATTGTCCAGTGGTGAGATCTGGTGAGTGTGGAGCTGTATTGGATGAGATCTGGTGAGTGTGGAGGCCATTGGAGTACAGTGACCTCATTGTCCAGTGGTGAGATCTGGTGAGTGTGGAGGCCATTGGAGTACAGTGACCTCATTGTCCAGTGGTGAGATGATTGGAGCTTTGTGACATGGTGCATTATCCTGCTGGAAGGAGCCATCAGAAGATGGGGACACTGTAGTCATAAAGGGATGGACATGGTCAGCAACAATACTCAGGTAGGCCGTGGCATGTAAACGATGCTCAATTGGTACTAAGGGGCCCAAAGTGTGCCAAGAAAATATCCCCCACACCATTACACCCCCACCACCAGCCTGAACCGGTGATACAATGCAGGATGGATCCATGCGTCAAATTCTGACCCGACCATCCGAATGTCGCAGCTAAAATCCAGACTCATCAGTCCAGGCAACGTTTTTCCAATCTTCTATTGCCCAATTTTGGTGATCCTGTGTGATTTGTAGCCTCAGTTTCCTGTTCTTAGCTGACAGGAGTGGCACCCGGTGTAGTCTTCTGCTGCTGTAGCCCATCTGGTTGGATGTGGTGTGCATTCAGAGATGGTATTCTGCATACCTTGGGTGTAACGAGTGGTTATTTGAGTTACTGTTGTCTTTCTATCATCTGGAACCAGTCTGCCCATTCTCCTCTGACATCAACAAGGCATTTTCCTCCACACAACTGCCGCTCACTGGATATTTTGTCTTTTTCCCACCATTCTCTGTAAATCCGAGAGATGGCTGTGTGTGAAAATCCCATAAATACTCAGACCAACCCGTCTGCCACCAACAACCATGCCACGTTCAAGGTCTTATATCCCCTTTCTTCCCCATTCTGATCCTCGGTTTAAACTTCAGCAAGTCGTCTTCACCACATCTAGATGCCTAGATGCATTGAGTTGCTGCCATGTGATTGGCTGATTAACAATTTGTGCTATCAAGCAATTGAACAGGTGTACCTAATAAAGTGTCCGGTGAGTGTAGTGTGTTGCAGTGATGTTTATATATAATGGCACCTTAATAGACAAGTACGGTAGGTGCAGTGCACCACAATGAGCAATGCTATGTGCAATATGCTGGTATGATCATTTGGGGAAAAATGATAAAGCAAATGTTTTGTCGTCTTGTGACCCCCCCTCCCCATGTCAATAATCCTAGGAAGCCAACTGAGACAGATACTGTATGTGTCAGAAACCATGAAATCAGGCCAAGACAGAAGTACAGTTAAATCACACTTGTTTAATAATAAAAGTAAAAAGAACAAACGTAGTCAAAACATAGCCAAAGTTCAGTAAGCGGAACGGATAGTCAGCCAAGCCAAAAGTCAGGGATCAATGTAGTGGAACAGCAAGCAGGATCTGGAGCCAGAAGGGATGTCAGCAAAGCCAGTCTTGAACAGCATCACAGGCGATAGTTTCTGTGATGTGACCAAGGCGAAGGCAGAGCTCCTCTGGACTGGACGGCTTAAGTAGGCAGGACTGACGAGCAGGATATCATCAACAGCTGAGTAAATGTGGAGAAATAGGAGCTGCCAATTAGCCGACAGCTGAGCAGCCAGCTCAGAGAAGGAAGGGCTGAGCCCAGCCCTGACAGTATGTACAGGTCCAAGATAGATTTAGCACTGGAGATGAGACAGATTTCCATTCCCAACAGATGCACAAGGCAGAAGTGGTCAGGGTCAGGTTGCATTTAGTCCCAATGTTATTTTAGAGCAGCAGAGGGAGGAATTTATCAATGTAGCCAAAGTCATATACTGTAACTCTCTCATAATCTGTCTCATGGTTCCTGTTCAGCCTTGCCATGGCTGTGCACCAAAATGTATAAATGTCCCCTAGAGAGCAGAGATTAATTAAAAGAGTGGAAGAGGGGGCTGCAATAGAAGGTGAATCTGAGTCAAGGAAGGAGGATAAAAGGCAAATTGGATGTGTGGAAAGGAGTAAAGTTGGAGGCTTTTAAGGTTGTAGAAGTTGAATTAGAAATGAGGGGTAGAAGGTAAATTTGAGGGGGGAAGAGGTAGAAGGTTAATTGGAGGTGGAAAGTGGATAGAAGGTGAGTTGGGGTGTCTAAGGGGTAGAAGGTAATTTGGATGAAATGAGTAGTTATTTGTGTTACTGTTGCCTTTCTATCATCTGGAGCCAGTCTGCCCATTCTCCTCTGACCTCTGACATCAACAAGGCATTTTCCTCCACACAACTGCCACTCACTGGATATTTTCTCTTTTCCCCCATTCTCTGTAAACCCGAGAGATGGTTGTGTGTGAAAATCTCAGCAGATCAGCAGTTTTCGAAATACTCAGACCAGCCCGTCTGACACCAACAACCACGTCGCGTTCAAAGTCACTTAAATCCACTTTCTTACCCATTCAGATGTTCGGTTTGAACTTCTAAAAGTCGTCTTCACCACGTCTCGATGCCTAAATGCATTGAGTTGCTGCCATGGGATTGGCTGATTAGCAATTTGTGTTAGCAAGAAATTAAACAGGTGTACCTAATAAAGTGGCTGGCGAGTGTATATTGTAAGGGTATTGGGTCTTCAGTGGTCTGACACGCCCCCTGAACTCTGCTCCAATCAACAAGGCTCCCACCCCTGGAGCAGTGCTGTTGATTGGAGCAGTGTGTAGGAGAGAAGTATTGTGTTGTATGGCTGGAGAACTATGTGAGAGCAGCAGCCAGACTCTTCAATGGACTGCCAGCACAAGGTATTTTAACCCTTGTTGCAAGTAAGAAAATACCTAAAAGAGCAGCTTATGTATTACAGTACAGTGGAACCTTGGATTACGAGTATAATCCGTTCCAGGAGAATGCTTGTAATCCAAAGCACTCGCATATCAAAGCGAGTTTCCCCATAGAAGTCAATGGAAACAAAGATAATTCGTTCTGCATTAACTTCTATTGTATGCAATACCGCATGTGACCAGAGGTGGGGGGGGGGCGCCGGAGAGCATCGGAAATTACTCGGGGGCAGCTCGGCTGAACTCGGAAAGGCTTGAAAACACTCGGGAACGGAGTATTTCCGAGTGTTTCCAAGTATTTCCGAGTGATTACGAGTATTTCCGAATGGCTCCGAACCGTTCCGAGTGTCACCGGCACCCCTGCACCTCTGGCCAAATGCGGTACTGCACACCACATTAGCTTGAATTCTGCTTGTATTGCAAGACAACACTTGCAAACAGAGTCAGGATTTTTTTTTAAAAAGTTGCTCGTCTTTCAAAAACGCTTGTTAACCACGTTACTCGTTAACAAAGGTTCCACTGTATATGCAGCCGGACTGCTTTACATTCAGAAAGTTCAGTTGAGCTTTAAACGCTTCCCGACCACCTCCTGCACATATACTTCGGCAGAATGGCACGGCTAGGCAAAAGCACGTACAGGTACGTCCTCTTTAATTGCCTAGCTGTGGGGTCGCGGGCGCGCCGCCGGCCGCGCGCTCGCGACCCGTCGGGAGCTCCGTGACCACGGCCGTGGGATCAGCGGACCCAATCGCCGCTGGTGTCCCGCGATCGGGTCACGGAGCTGAAGAACGAGGAGAGTGTCTGTGTAAACAAACCTCTCCCCGCGCTTCCTACACTGCCTGTCACTGATTGGCTGTTCCCTGTCATCGGGAAAGCCGATCAATGACATCAGACGTCAGCCCCGCCCCCTAATGTAAAAAAAAACACACACGTCACAGCCCATAACCCCTCCCCTCCCCCTAGTGGTTAACTCTTTCACTGCCAGTGTCATTTATACAGGAATCAATGCATTTAAATAGCATTGATTGCTGTATAAAATGACAATGGTCCCAAAAATGTGTCAAAAATGTCCGATGTGTCCGCCATAATGCGCAGTCACAATAAAAATCGCTGATCGCAGCCATTACTAGTAAAAAAAAAAATTAATAAAAAAAATGCTATAAAAAACTATCCCCTATTTTGTAAACGCTATAATTTTTGCGCAAACCAATCAATAATCGCTAATTGCGATTTTTTTTTTTTACCAAAAATATGTAGAAGAATACGTATCGGCCTAAACTGAGGAAAAAAAATGTTTTTTATATATTTTTTGGGGATATTTATTATAGCAAAAAGTAAAAAATATTGATTTTTTTTCAAAATTGTCGCTCTATTTTTGTTTATAGCGCAAAAAATAAAAAACCGCAGAGGTGATCAAATACCACCAAAAGAAAGCTCTATTTGTGGGAAAAAAAGGACGCCAATTTGTTTGGGAGCCACGTCGCACGACCGCGCAATTGTCAGTTAAAGCGACGCAGTGCCGAATCGCAAAAAGGGGCCTGGTCCTTTGGCTGCAAATTGGTCCAGGCTGAAGTGGTTAAAGTAGACCGTTACTATAATTTAAAACCTATTTTCCCCGCCTTCTTCCCCCTGCCTCTGTCAGATTTGGATATGAATGATGTTTCACCTCCCTTCCTTCACAGATGTGCCACGGAGCTTCAGGTCCCTGCAGAGCCATGCGGTATATCCGCACATGTGCGTGAGACCTGCGCAAACTGCTGCTCGCATGTGCAGACATGCCGTGGGGCTCTACTGGGACTAGAAGGCCAGGAAGAGCCCTTTGGCACATATGCATATGTGCTACAGATAAAGTAGGAGGGGGGGCACGGCAGGGGCATAACTACAGGGGTCACAGGGGTCGCCACTGCGACCCGGCCTCATTCCAAAGGTCTTCTATCAGGTTGAGGTGTGCAGTCGTCCTGGAACAGGAAGGGACCATCCCCAAACCGTTCCCACAAAGTTGGGAGCATGAAATTGCCCAAAATGTCTTGTTATGCTGACGCCTTAAGAGTTCCCTTCACTGGAACTAAGGGGCCAAGCCCAACCCCTGAAAAACAACCCAACAACATAATCCCCCCTCCACCAAATGATTTGGACCAGTGCACAAAGCAAAGTCCATAAAGACCTGGATGAGCGAGTTTGGGGAGGAGGAACTTGACTGGCCTCCACAGAGTCCTGACCTCACCCCGATAGAACACCTTTGGGATGAGACTGCGAGCCAGGTCTTCTTGTCCAACATCAGTGCCTGACCTCACAAATGCTCTTTCTGGAAGAATGGTCAAACATTCCCATAGACACACTCCTAAACCTTGTGGATGGCCTTCACAGAAGAGTTGAAGCTGTTATAGCTGCAAAGGGTGGGCCAACTCAATATTGAACCCTACGGACTAAGACTGGGATGTCATTAAAGTTCATGTGCGTGTAAAGGCAGGCGTCCCAATACTTTGGACAATATAGTGTATGTGTATATAGATTGACAGTGTGCCCCTTGTCATATTGAAGAAAAGGACCTTATGGACAGAGCAAAGCTCATTGGGTTTCAAGATGAGAGATTACCTTTGTCGGTCCATGGGCGGTGTGACCGATTGGTTTTACATTTTATCCTTCGCAACAACATATAACAAATAAAAAAAGCCAAAAGACCAGCATACGTATTGCTGTATACACAGCCTGAGTGTATTACAGTAATAATTACAGAGGGTTCAGTTGGGCGTTAACATTTGTAGGCACTCATATAGTCCTTAACTTTAATTTCCTGTGTGCTTTGGGGACTTGGCTCCCGGGATTTGTCCAGCCTTGTGTTTTTAGTGATCAGTTACAGGTTTTATCCCAGGTACAGCGTGATTCATTCATCACCACGGTCCTATCACATGATCTGGTGGGAAGCGGTGAGATGGGAATGCGAGGGATGGAATGCATGTTCTATACATTTCCTTTTATCACAGGGGGGGGGGGGGGGGGGGGGGGGGACACATCATTACACATGTAGGCTCCTTCACGTGGTCTGCTCTACTGCACTGATCAGTTCAATAACTCCACGCAGTTCATTGTGGGTAGCAGCTGCGTGGTGATTGGTAGAGAGTCTAAGGCCTGATTTCTAGGTAGGTAATAATTAATACAGTATTCATTCTTTAAGAGTAGGGAAACCAGCCTCGGGCCCCAGGTAATATGGAACTGAATGACCTCTTTTACCGTCACCCAAGATGTTTATATTAAAGGCTGTTAAACAGTTATGCAGAGTCAGTAAGCAAAGCTGATTGGGTTGCAAGACTGTTCATTGGTGGTGTGACTGAAGGTCCTACAGTGGTGTGAAAAAGTGTTTGCCCCCTTCCTCATTTCCTGTTCCTTTGCATGTTTGTCACACTTAAGTGTTTCGGAACATCAAACCAATTTAAACAATAATCAAGGACAACACAAGTAAACACAAAATGCAATTTGTAAATGAAGGTGTTTATTATTAAAGGTGAAAAAAAATCCAAACCATCATGGCCCTGTGTGAAAAAGTGATTGCCCCCTAAACCTAATAACTGGTTGGGCCACCCTTAGCAGCAACAACTGCAACCAAGCGTTTGCGATAACGTGCAATGAGGCTTTTACAGCGTCCTGGAGGAATTTTGTCCCACTCATCTTTGCAGAATTGTCCTAATTCAGTTACATTAGAGGGTTTTCGAGCATGAACGGCCTTTTTAAGGTCATACCACAACATCTCAATAGGATTCAGGTCAGGACTTTGGCTAGGCCACTCCAAAGTCTTCATTTTGTTTTTCTTCAGCCATTCGGTGGTGGACTTGCTGGTGTGTTTAGGATCATTGTCCTGCTGCAGAACCCAAGTTCGTTTCAGCTTGAGTACACGAACAGATGGTCGGACATTCTCCTTCAGGATCTCTTGGTAGACAGCAGAATTCATAGTTCCTTTTTCACGGCAAGTCTTCCAGGTCCTGAAGCAGCAAAACAGCCCCAGACCATCACACTACCACCACCATATTTTACTGTTGGTATAATGTTCTTTTTCTGAAATGCAGTGTTCCTTCTACGCCAGATATACTTGGACACACACCTTCCAAAGAGTTCCACTTTTGTCTCATCGGTCCACAGAATGTTGTCCCAAAAGTCTTGGGGATCATCAAGATGTGTTGTGGAGAAATTGAGACGAGCTTTGATGTTCTTTTTGCTCAGCAGTGGTTTTCTCCTTGAAACTCTGCCATGCAGGCCATTTTTGCCCAGTCTTTTCCTGATGGTGGAGGCATGAACGCTGACCTTAACTGAGGCAAGTGAGGCCTGCAGTTCCTTGGACGTTGTTGTGGGGTCTTTTGTGACCTCTTGGATGAGTCGTCACTGCACTCTTGGGGTAATTTTGGGCGGCCGGCCACTCCTGGGAAGGTCCACCACTGTTCCATGTCTTCGCCATTTGTGGATAATGGCTCTCACTGTGGTTCGCTGGATTCCCAAAGCTTTGGAAATGGCTTTATAACCCTTTCCAGACTGATAGATCTCAATTACTTTCTTTCTCAATTGTTCCTGAATTTCTTTGGGTCTCGGCATGATGTGTAGCTTTTAAGGATCTTCTGGTGGACCTTACTGTGTCAAGCAGCTCCTATTTAAGTGATGCCTTGATTGTGAACAGGTGTGGCAATAATCAGGCCTGGGTGTGGCTAGAGAAATTGAACTCAGGTGTGGACAACCACAGTTATAGTATGTTTTAACAAGGGGGGCAATCACTTTTTCACACAGGGCCATGATGGTTTGGATTTTTTTTCACCTTTAATAATAAACACCTTCATTTACAAATTGCATTTTGTGTTTACTTGTGTTGTCCTTGACTATTGTTTAAATTGGTTTGATGTTCCGAAACACTTAAGTGTGACAAACATGCAAAGGAACAGGAAATGAGGAAGGGGGCAAACACTTTTTCACACCACTGTACATAGGGACCATTTACACACTAACCATCAATGAAAGGGGCATTCTTCCTACTGGTCTCCAAAGTAAAGGGCATTCTTCCCACTGGCCTCCAATGTAAGGGGCATGCTTCCCACTGACATCCAATGTAAGGGGCATTCTTCCCACTGGCCTCCAATGTAAGGGGCATTTTTCCCACTGGCCTTCAATGTAAAGGGCATTCTTCCCACTGGCCTCCAATGTAAAGGGCATTCTTCCCACTGGCCTCCAATGTAAGGGGCATTCTTCCCACTGGCCTCCAATATAATGGGCATTCTTCCCACTGGCCTCCAATGTAAGGAGCATTCTTCACACTAGGGACCAATGTAAGGAGCATTCTTCCCACTGGCCACTAATGTAAGGGGCATTCTTCCCACTGGCCTCCAATGTAAGGGGCATTCTTCCCACTGGCCTCCAATGTAAGGGGCATTCTTCCCACTGGCCTTCAATGTAAGGGGCATTCTTCCCACTGGCCACCAATGTAAGGGGCATTCTTCCTACTGGCCTCCAATGTAAGGGGGGCATTCTTCCCACTGGCCTCCAATGTAAGGGGCATTCTTCCCACTGGCCTCCAATGTAAGGGGTATTCTTCCCACTTACCTCCAATGTAACAAGCATTCTTCACACTAAGAACCAATGAAGGGACCATGCTTCTCACTCGCCTCCAATGTAAGGAGCACTACTGACCATCAATGATATGGTCATTCTGCTCCGATCTATGGAACATGCTTTCCACTGACCACCAATGTAAGGCCCCTTCCACATGGGGCGGGGGATCTGTCCGTTTATCTGTGTTAAGCTGGCAGATGTCTGGTCCGTGTCTGCTCCGCTTATGCAGATTGCATACAGACACAGCCCGTTCTCCTCTATTGGCATTCGGATGTAAACGGACCACCGACCTGTTCATTTAAACCCGACTGCCAATCCGATCCACTAGATGGAGGGGGAATGGATTCCCATGCATCTGTTTATAGCCGATCAGATGTTGGCGGGTGTAAATGGACACATGTACATTTACACCCGCCGCTCCATAGAGGAGAATAGAGAGTCTGATGGGGTCCCCCTCAAAAAGGGACAGGAGGACCTGATCAGTCCGCTCATGTAAAAGGGGCCTAAGGAGCGTTTTTCCCACTTGCCACCAATGTAAGGAACATTCTTCTCACTGATCACCAATGTAAGGAACATTCTTCCCACTGATCACCAATGTAAGGAACATTCTTCCCACTGATCACCAATGTAAGGAACATTCTTCCCACTGATCACCAATGTAAGGAACATTCTTCCCACTGATCACCAATGTAAGGAACATTCTTCCCACTGATCACCAATGTAAGGAACATTCTTCCCACTGATCACCAATGTAAGGAACATTCTTCTCACTGATCACCAATGTAAGGAACATTCTTCCCACTGATCACCAATGTAAGGAACATTCTTCCCACTGATCACCAATGTAAGGAACATTCTTCTCACTGATCACCAATGTAAGAAACATTCTTCCCACTGATCACCAATGTAAGGAACATTCTTCTCACTGATCACCAATGTAAGGAACATTCTTCCCACTGATCACCAATGTAAGGAGAATTCTTCCCACTGATCACCAATGTAAGGAACATTCTTCTCACTGATCACCAATGTAAGGAACATTCTTCTCACTGATCACCAATGTAAGGAACATTCTTCTCACTGATCACCAATGTAAGGAACATTCTTCCCACTGATCACCAATGTAAGGAACATTCTTCCCACTGATCACCAATGTAAGGAGAATTCTTCCCACTGATCACCAATGTAAGGAACATTCTTCTCACTGATCACCAATGTAAGGATCATTCTTCTCACTGACCACCAATGTAAGGAACATTCTTCCCACTGATCACCAATGTAAGGAACATTCTTCCCACTTATCACCAATGTAAGGAACATTCTTCCCACTGATCACCAATGTAAGGAACATTCTTCTCACTGATCACCAATGTAAGGATCATTCTTCTCACTGACCACCAATGTAAGGAACATTCTTCCCACTGATCACCAATGTAAGGGACATTCTTCCCACTGATCACCAATGTAAGGAACATTCTTCCCACTGATCACCAATGTAAGGAACATTCTTCCCACTGATCACCAATGTAAGGAACATTCTTCTCACTGATCACCAATGTAAGGAACATTCTTCTCACTGACGGCCTGCCATAGCACAATGCACAATAACACCCATGCATTAAAGCCTGTGCGTTAATGTCCTACAAAGCACCTGAACACCTGTAGGCCATTGTGAGTGCTCCAATCATATATCAGGTGAATGACCAACACTTTAACCAATGCATATGACCCTATAGCTGCCAGATACTAGCACGCTGAGACTTGTAGTCTCTCTACATATGGAGGGGGAAGGTGTTCCTGGCCTGGTAGCAGCTGGCGAGAGATTAGAGTAATACAGCGGAATAGAAATGTGTTTACATGCTGAGCAGAGCAATGTTTGTTCTGTGTCAGACATAATAGATGCTGCACAATATGTGAATGGTTTGAGCTGGAGGGGTCAGCTACGAATACATTCACTCGGGGTCAGGTCACCTCATTACAATACATTCCGTTCTCAGGTTAATGGCACACCTGCCAGCAAAGGACCATTTAACTCCATATTGACTGCCAGGCAGAATCCTTGGATTCTCCCCCTGCATGGAACCTTGTTATAGGAGAAACACCAATGCCAACTACCAACACCAATGCCAACTACCAGCCTTTATGAATCTCCTCTTCTGAAAACGGCAGTTGTCCTGCTATAATGCTATTTCCTAATAAGACGGTGACAACCGAAAACTGTCACATTCATCTACACCAGGGGTCTTCAAACTTTCTAAGCAAAGGGTCACTTTACTGTCCCTCAGGCTTTAGGGGGGCCAGTGGGAGTTAAAAATGCCCCGGCATCAGTATCCCCATCATCAGTTTAATGGTAGAAATAGTGCCCCTTTGTTGGTATTAAGAAATAGTGCCCCACCGATGGTGTCAGTAGGGGGAATGGTGCCCCATCATTGGTGTCAGTTGGTGGAACAGTGACCCAAGGGCAAGATAAAGGCAAGCAAAGGCAAGCAGTGCCCCAAGGGCAAGATAAAGGCAAGCAAAGGGCCACACTCAGCCCCTGGGCCACAGTTTGGAGACCACTGGTCTAAACAAACACCCTTAACATTCTGCATTTGGACTGAACACTTAAGCTGCACATAAATGAATCAAAGTTCAGCTGGTTCAGCAGGGATTACAGTTCTGATGCAAAAAATAAATAATCTATTGTAAAGATGTAGGAAACATATACAAAGATATAGGAAAAAAAGAGAGAGAAAGGGCAGGATGGACTTTTAAGGTACCAATGGTATAGAATAAACAATCAATTTGAAAAAATATACATTTTATTTAAACAATTCTTTTAAATCACAGTAAACATTTACAGGAATCACATATTAATTCTTTGGACATATACAACCACTTCTTACTCTACATGTTTCGCTCAGAGGAGCTTCTTCAGGAGTCTTTTGAGAAGTGTCGCATAAAGTATTATATACTATAAGGAAAACAATAATTGTAAATGGATATGCTTACCTATTTACAATTATTGTTTTTCTTATAGTATATAATACTTCATGCAACACTTCTCAAAAAAACTCCTGAAGAAGCTCCTCTGAGCAAAACATGTAGAGTAAGAAGTGGTTGTATATATCCAGAGAGTTAATATGTGATTCCTGTAAATGTTTACTGCGATTTTAAAGAATTGTTTAAATAAAATGTATTTTATTTTCAAATTGATTGTTTATTCTATACCATTGGTACCTGCCCTTTCTCTCTTTTTTCCTGTATAAATGGGATGTGGTACCGAATTTTGACCTCTTGTCGCCCAGTTCCTAAATACATATACAAAGATATAAGTAACAGTATACTGTACATACAAAATCATTGTAAAATGTAATGTACAAAATGGTAACAAAATACAGTATACTTATGCCGCGTACACACGGTCGGAATTTCTGATGGAAACAGTCCAACGGGAGCTTTTCATCGGATTTTCCGACCGTGTGTATGCCCAACGATCTTTTTCTGTCGGAATTTCCGACGGACTTTGGATTGAGAACCTGTTCTTAATTTTTCAGACGGAAAACCTTTCTATCGGATTTTTTGATCGTGTGTAGGCAATTCCGACACGCAAAATTCTGACGCATGCTCGGAAACAATTCGACGCATGCTCGGAAGCATTAAACTTCCCTTTTATAGTGCCCTCGAACGTTTTGTGTGTCGTGGTGCTATTGAACGTCGGAATTTGGTGTGACCGTGTGTAGGCAAGACAGTTTGAGTGAAATTCCGTCGGGAAAACCATCAGAGCTTTTTCCGACGAGAATTCCGATCGTGTGTACGCGGCATAAGTGTACAAAATGATTTTTCAGGAATAAGCATACCAAAGAATTGTTATCTCAGAGAGCAATACAGTCAGGCAAAGAGTGACAAAGGAATGAGTAGACATGTGCAATTCGTTTTGTTTTGTTTTTTTTTCGTTTTTTGTTAAAATTCGTTATATTCGTTCATTCGTTATCGTACGAATGAACGAACGATTCGCTAAAAATTTTAACGAATAACGAATGTTCGAATTGAACGAATATGAAAAACAACGAAAATCCGAAATAACCAAATTAGAAACAACGAATCTACGAAAGAAGAAAATCCGAAAAAACGAAAACAGGAACAACGAAAATCAAAATGAACGAAAAAATTCTTTTTTTTTTGTTGAATTGGTAATTTTCTGTGTCTCTTACAATGGCGCTGCTTAAACGTGCTTCGAATGGATTGAATGAAAAAAAATTCGTACATTCGGAACTTTTTTTTTTCGATTCGTAATTTTCCGTGTCTCTTACAATGGCGTTGCTTAACGTGATTCGAATGGATTGAATGAAAAAATTCGTACATTTGTAACTTTTTTTTTTCTTTCAATTCGTAATTTTCCGTGTCTCTTACAATGGCGCTGCTTAACGTGCTTCGAATGGATTGAACGAAAAAATTCGTACATTCGTAACTTTTTTTTTCGATTCGTAATTTTCCGTGTCTCTTACAATGCAATAATAGCATACACATTACATAAAATTATGAATTATGCTCCGATTACGAATCTACGAAAACAATGTTACGAAAGTACGAATAAATCAATCTAACGAAAGTACGAATGTAACTAAATCTACGAAAATACGAATGCATCAGAATTGTTTGTTTGTTTGTTTTTCGTTCAATCCATTCGAAGCACGTTAAACAGCGCCATCGTAAGAGACACGGAAAATTACCAATTCAACAAAAAAAAAAGTTACGAATGTTCGAATTTTTTCGTTCATTTTGATTTTCGTTGTTCCTGTTTTCGTTATTCAGATTTTCTTCTTTCGTAGTTTCGTTGTTTCTAATTTGGTTATTTCGGATTTTCATTGTTTTTCATATTCATTCGATTCGAACATTCGTTATTCGTTAAAATTTTTAGCGAATCATTCGTTCATTCGTACAATAACGAATGAACGAATATAACGAATTTTAACGGAAAAACGAAAAAAAAACGAAACGAATTGCACATGTCTACAGGCGGATCTGAACTGTCCGCAGATGTGAAAGGGGCCTTAGTAAATACAGTAAAGCTCTGATGATTTCCATCATCCAATCATGTGCAAGAAAAAAATATTATTTGTGGGTATTCTTTGCAGAGTGACGCTTTACTGCATTACATTTACTAAGGAAAATTAGTTCAACTACACATTGCTTTTCGTAAATCAACCCCTTTGTCTCTCTATCTCCTGTTCGAGAATGTTTATAAACAATGTTACTTTGTATCTCTGTCTGAACAGTGTTTATAAACAAGATTTAACAATGTTAATTTGTATTTTTCCATCTCCCGTCTGATCAATGTTTATAAACAATATTACTTTATAGCTCTCTATCTCTGGTCTGATCAATTCTTATAAACAAGGTTACTTTGTATCTCTTTGTCTGTCATCTGATCAATGTTTACAAACAATGTTATTTTGTATCTCTCTATTTTCTGTCTGCTCAATGATTTGAATACGGGGACTCTGATATTAACTAGGGGCTCTGATGTGAACACGTGTGCATTTATTACACTGCTGTGGACCATGCTTTTTTTTTTTTTTTTATTCTCATCTATCTTCTCCTGCAGCGTTCACCCCTCCCCCCACATCAAAGGGTACTGAGCTTCTTCCAAACTTCTATTTACAAACCTAATAAGCCGGTTATGTATTGATCGCCCCCCCGCTGGCGGAAGCCGGGGACTGCGCCAAGCAGTGAAAGCCTCTTACTAAGCACCTTGTTTAAATGGCGCAGACTATTTCCTGCCATCCCTGCGGTCAGGGTTCATTAACTCTCTGAGATGGTCCTGAATTGCCCTCACAGCAGAATCTGAAAATTGATTTAAAATAAATAAGAGATTGAACAGAAGTTTGCAGAAAATGTATTATATTTGCAACACTTTAAAACAGTTGTTAAGAAAATACTAAAGAGGCCCTGTCACCGACCTATAATATTGCAGGTGAAAATACCGGAGAATCAAATATTTGAAATGCTTCCTTGCAGTGTTTTTCCACAGATATATATATTTTGTCCTTCTGGACTTGCTGGGTAATTTGACATCTCCGGGAAGAGTCAATATCCTGGCATAGCCCCGCCCCCCCCCCTTTCATGCCATATCCCTCTTCTTGGAGTGTCTAATTACTGTCTGTGATGGCCCAGCTCCTCCGCCCCCCTCTCCTCATCTCCCTTCATAACCTAAATTGTAGCTTCCAGGGAAAGGGGAATATCCATAGCTCCCAACTGTCCCTGATTTTTCGAGGGACTGTCCCTGATTTGGAGCAATTTCCCTCTGTCCCTCTTTCCCCCTCATTTGTCCCTCATTTTGCTCTGATCTATAGAGTTGTATATAAAATGAACTTTTTATCTTTCAAAAAGTGTTTCCCAGAGCTAAACCTTCCATCCATCTTTTCAAATCAAATTGCTGCATTTGTAAATTTTAAAAGCCAATAAAGGAATAGCAGTGGTAAAAATAAAGCCTTTGTGGATTTAAAGTGGTGTTGCCACCAAAAAAAAAAAAAAATTGGCTTAAAAATCATAAAAAAATAAAAAATAAAATAATTGGAAAATTTTTTTTTTTTACTCACCTCTAAATGTCTGTTGCTAGGGGGTCCCTCGTAGTCTGCCACCTTCAATGCCCAGCACCTGACGTCACTTCCCCTAGGCGCCGCACAGTCACCTGGGACCTGTCACGTGTCCCAGATGAGTGAGCGTTGAATCACGGCGCTCGGCGCCACTCGCGCATGCGCAGTGGGTGCCCGGCTGTGAAGCCACAACCGGGTGCCCACATTAAGAATGCCGGCGCCGTGAGCTGAGCGGGGAACGAGGGGGGGCCTCGTTCCCCCGCATCGCTGGACCCCGGGACAGGTAAGTGTCTGATTATTAAAAAGGCAGCAGCTGCAGTATTTGTAGCTGCTGACTTTTAATTTTTTTTTTTTGTGGGCACTCCTCTTTAATTAACCTTTTTTTTATGGCGTTAATTCTCCTTTAAGGTGGTGTGGCAGGGGGCGTGTCCTATGCCTCTATACGTTTGCTAGTAGGTGTCCCTCGTTCCCATCTCAAAATGTTGGGAGGTGTGGAATATATGAGTGATAGCTCTGAGTCTGTTGACATCAAATCCAAGATGGCGGCACCCAGCAGCGTTCTCAGGACTTTTGGATGTCTACACAAGGGAGGCTTTTACAGGTAAAAAAACAATCTTAGCTAACCACAACAAAACAAACTGAATGAATCGATTTCATTAAAGCGGAGGGACAGCTGAATTTTTTTTTCTAAAAGTCAGCAGCTACAAACACTGTAGCTGCTGACTTTTATTAAGCACACTTACCTGTCCAGGGTGCCCCGCGATGTCGGCCGCCTGAGGCCGTCCCGTCCCTCGGCTCTCGGGTCCCGGCGCCACCATTCCAACTAAGGGAAACAGGCAGCGGAGCCTTGCGGCTTCACTGCCCATTTCCTACTGCGCATGCGCGAGTCGATTTGTGAATGGCCGGCTGTGTTCTGGGATACACACAGTTCCCAGAACACAGCGCGCCCCATTCACCAGAAGACAACGCGAGGAGGAGAGAACTGAAGATCGCCGTGGTTTAGGAAGTGGCAGATTAGGACGATCTGCCTAGCAACAGCCATTTCTGGTAAGTTAAAATGTTTTATTTTTTTCAGATTTTTAGGGAAATTTTTATGTAATTTTTTTTTTTTTAGGTTGGCCCTCTGCTTTAAGTAAAATGCTTGCTTATAGTAACTAAATTCACTGCTATAAGCAATTATAATGTGTAAAAAAATAATAAAAAAAAAATCCTGATCACTTCCCCAGAGTAGTGGTAACACTGTATTGCTATGATCACAAAGTATTACAAAAAAAAAAAATCGTAAAAAAAATAACAAAAATTATAAAAATGTATTAAAATTGTTAGAACATTTTTTTACATACTATCATCAGTCAGTGTCCCTGATCACCGCCACACCAGTTATATGATGATGCTGTACTGCACTGGTGACAGTATGAAAAAATAAATTGTGATTTTTTTTTTCTTAATTTTTTTAAATAATTGTGACAAAATAGTACAACTTCAAACAACTCGCCATACCTCTTACTACAAACCTTGGACTGTCTACTTTCCAAAAAAGGGGTCATTTGGGGGGTATTTGTACTGATCACTTCCCCAGAGTAGTACAGTGCTACTGTATTGCTATGGTCGCAATGTATTGGAAAAAAAATCGTAAAAAAAAATAAAAATGTATTAAAATTGTTACATTTTTTTTTACATACTATCATCAGTCAGTGTCCCTGATCACCGCCACGCCGGTTATATGACGATGCTGTACTGCACTGGTGACAGTATGAAAAAACTAAATTGTGAATTTTTTTTCTTAATTTTTTTTAAATAATTGTGACAAAAAAGTACAACTTCAGAAAACTCACAGATCCAATAAAAGCTTATTGTTTAAACACCAAAAAAAAACCTCACCATACCTCTTACTACAAACCTTGGACTGTCTACTTTACAAAAAAGGGGTCATTTGGGGGGTATTTTGTACTGTCCTGGCATTTTTGGGCCTCATGAAATGAGATCGGCCGTCAGTACATCAGGATTCATCCATTTTTCAGATATTTATCCCAAAGTTTGTGGACTCTATATCACATGTACCATGTGATCACATCGTACAGACAGAGCCAATCACAGCCCATCTGTACCATGTGATTTGCTCTGGCCAATCTTAGCTAACCACAACAAAACAAACTGAATGAATCGATTTCATTAAGTAAAATGCTTGCTTATAGCAATTAAATTCACTGCTATAAGCAATTATAATGTGTAACAAAAAAAAAATAAAATCCTGATCACTTCCCCAGAGTAGTACAGTGCTACTGTGGTAACACTGTATTGCTATGGTCACAATGTATTCGAAAATAAAAATCGTAAAAAAAATTATAAAAATGTATTAAAATTGTTAAAACATTTTTTTACATACTATCATCAGTCAGTGTCCCTGATCACCGATGATGCTGTACTGCGCTGGTGAAAGTATGAAAAAACTAAATTGTGAATTTTTATTTTATTTTATTTCTCAATTTTTCAAATAATTGTGACAAAAAAGTACAACTTCAAACAACTCGCCATACCTCTTACTACAAACCTTGGACTGTCTATTTTCCAAAAAAGGGGTCATTTGGGGGGTATTTGTACTGTCCTGGCATTTTTGGGCCTCATGAAATGAGATCGGCTGTCAGTACATCAGGATCGATCAATTTTCCTACAGAAACTTTCCTACAGAATAAATAATAAACACTGATTTGTTTTTTTGTTTTTGTTTTTTTATCCAAAGAAATGGCGCAGAATACATTTTGACCTAAATTTATGAAGAAAGATTATTTGCAAAAAAATATAACAGAAATGAAGAAAAAAGCTTTTTTTTTTCTTAAACATTTTCTATCTATTTTTGTTTACTTAGCAAAAAAAAAAAAAAAAACAAGTGGTGATTAAATACCACCAAAAGAAAGCTCTATTTGTCTGAAAACATTGATAAAAATGTCATATGGTTATAGTTTCGTATGACCGCACAATTGTCATTCAAAATGTGACAGCAGCGCTGAAAGCTGAAAATCGGCCTGGGCGGGAAGGGGGTGAACGTGGGCGGTATTGAGGTGGTTAAAGAAAAAAGGTGCACATGTCCCTTTAAATACTAAAATGCTACAAATTAGTTTCTTAGTAGAAATACATAAAAACTGTGCATAATCCAAACATACTGTAAATCAATGACTAAATTACATATATATTATCACAAGGGAAACATAAGATTTCATAAGCAAACATTAAAAAAACATCCAACTTTTTCTTTTCAAAGTTTTTCTTGGTAACAAGCAAGTTGTATACATAGACAACATCAGTTTAGCGTATAAACATCCAACTTTTTATGTATTGCAAGTGCATTGTAGTGCTCAGTGCTAAATAGAAACAAAGCAGTTATCAGGCTGGTACGTACCTGACTGGTGAGTCTACTTGGGCAGAGAGGAGGTCTCCCGTACGGATCCCACTATCGGCCCCTGGAGATGGGTACAGGAGGCACGAGAGTGAGGAAGGGTAAGAGAGCCTGGTGCAGGGTATCCGGATGTGGTGAGGAGAGTCCACTGGAGACCGGGTGGAGTGCGGGTATGCGGGATACACAGGAGGAGATTCCACAGGTGGGTGATGCAAATGAAAGTATGCAGGATATCCAGAAGATATGGTAAGTCCAGGTATAAGCCCCACTGGGGACAAGATGGGTGTAGGTATGCGGGGTACAACAGATGAAGGGAGGCGTGGAATAGGAAGCAGGCACAAGTCTCTCAATAGGGATCAAGATAATCTAGATACCTTCAAGGTCTGGTGGTGTTCCGATGGCGAGGCACAAAAGGGACAAGCATAAGAATGGTCAGTCAGGCAGAGGTCGTCAGGCAGGCGGAGATCAAGGAATTCCAAAAGGGCAAGCCGGGTCACAGGATCAAACAAGGTTTTAGCAGGTTTACAAACACAGGAACAAGGTCTCTGGAAAGCTGAAGATCAGGCAGCACTGGCCAACAGGTGCTGCCTGATTAAGTAGGCTGACTGGCGCCAACAGCACACACAGGTGTGTTCCAATTACTGTGGGCGCGCGCCCGGACACGTGCACGCGCGCGCGCACGCAAGCCCGCACCCGCAGGAACGCGCACAGGAGTGCGCGCACTAGCGCGCGCTGGCGCGCGGCGGCGCGCACCACCCGGCTGTCTGGAATAGCGGTTTTTGTGACAGTGCCCCCTCCTTAAGGGCAGCCTCCGGATGCCCAGACGAGTTAACTTGGAGGCGTGTGAGTCTTTGAAAGCCCGTAATAACTCACCCGCATGCAGGTTGTCTTCAGGTTCCCATGAATTATCTTCAGGCCCGTATCCTTTCCATTTGATGAGAAACTGGATCTGATTACGCCTTTTCCTACAATCCAGAATTGCTTCCACCTCGAATTCTTCTTCGTCATTGACAATAATGGGTTTGGGGGGACCAACCCTGCGGCCTGCAAAAGGATTAGGAGTCACTGGTTTTAAAAGAGTAACATGGAAGACTGGATGTATCCTTAGAGAAGTAGGTAAATCCAATTCGTAGGCGACATTATTAATTTTTCTTTTCACGGAAAAAGGACCCAAGAACTTAGGGCCTAATTTTCTGGAGGGGCAGGCCATCTTTAAATTGATGGTGGACAACCAGACCTGATCGCCAGGTTCCAGGATGAGTTCTCCGCGCTTCTTACCATCAAAGATCCTCTTGTAATTTTCTTGTGCCTTAGTCATGGTCTCCTGTAGTAACTTGTTGTTAGTGGAGAAGAAGTCAAGTGTTTCTGAAACTGCGGGTATGGAGCATTCCGGGATTGACCTGGGTAAAAAGGATGGGTGAAACCCATAATTGGCGAAGAACGGGGTTTGGTTAATACTTGAGTGCAGAGAGTTATTGTATGAGAACTCAGCCATGGGGAGCAAGGAGGCCCAATCATCTTGGGAAAAGGTAGAAAAACAGCGTAGATATTGCTCTAATGTCTGATTGGTTCTCTCGGTCTGGCCGTTTGTCTGTGGATGATATGCAGATGAGAAAGCCAACTCGATTTCCAGAGATCGACAGAGAGCTTTCCAAAACCTTGAGGTGAACTGGACACCACGATCTGAAACTATGTTTGTTGGGACTCCATGTAACCTTACCACTTCTTTAATGAACATTTGTGCAGTTTCCAAAGCTGAAGGGGTACCCTTCATGGGCAAAAAATGTGCCATCTTTGACAATCTGTCCACTATAACAAAAATAGAAGAAAAACCTTCTGAAGGTGGGAGTTCGACAATAAAATCTATTGAAACCATACTCCATGGTCTTTCTGGGACTGGTAAAGGTTTTAATAGACCCCAGGCTCTTGTTCGGCTAGTCTTATTCCGAGCACAGACACAACATGATTCGACATAACTCTTACAATCCTTGGTCAGATGGGGCCACCAGAAGGTACGTAGTAGTAGATCGGTTGTCTTGGAGATACCAAAGTGCCCAGCCAGTTTGTGGTCATGACATAACTCTAATATATGTAACCTCAATTTTTCTGGAACCACAATCTTGCCTTCATGCCAAAACAATCCATCTTTACTGGAAACTCCATCCAAGGGAGGCATCCCGATGGAGGCTTGTTTGATCCGAGATATGAGATCCTCTTGTAAGAGTAGGAAATTCCCGGCGGGTAGAATGGTGTCGGGAGGAATATCGTGCTCGATATCCAAGAACATCCGAGAAAGAGCATCTGGCTTACTGTTTTTGGAGCCTGGCCGATAGGTTATGTGGAGTTGGAAACGTGAGAAGAATAGAGCCCACCTGGCTTGTCGTGGTCTTAATCTTTTAGCTGTTCTCAGATACTCCAAGTTTTTGTGGTCGGTGTACACCAGAACAGGATGCGCAGCCCCCTCCAATAGGTAGCGCCATTCTTCCAATGCTACTTTGATGGCGAGGAGTTCCCTGTCGCCCACATCATAATTTCGTTCTGAAGAGGTTAGTTTGCGGGAGAAGAAGCCTACTGGGAAAAGAAGAGCTTTGGTACCCTGTCGTTGGGATAGCACCGCCCCCACTGCAATCTCCGAAGCATCGACTTCTAAAACAAAAGGCAAGGCTGGGTTCGGATGTTTGAGGATAGAGGCAGAAGTAAAAAGTTCTTTAAGTTTTTCAAAGGCCCGTTGTGCTTTGGAACTCCAATGAAATCGAATTCCCTGTCGAGTAAGTTCGGTGATGGGTGAAATAATAGAGGAGAATCCTTTGATAAATTTTCTGTAGAAATTGGCAAAGCCAATGAAGCGTTGTACTCCCTTTCTGTCTATGGGTGCTGGCCAATCCAAAATGGCGGATACCTTTTCGGGGTCCATTTTGATTCCTTCTGCTGATATGATTAGTCCCAGGAATTGTACGCTCTGGATCTCGAAGTTACATTTTTCAAATTTTGCATACAGTCCATGTTGTCTTAGACGGGTAAGGACGTTTCGGACATGTCTGCGGTGGTCGGTCAAGGAGGGAGAGAAAATTAGAATATCGTCCAAATAAACAATAACGTACAAATCCAGATAATCATGGAAGATGTTATTAACGAAGTGTTGGAAGGTTGCTGGGGCATTACATAATCCAAATGGCATGACGAGGTACTCGTAGTGCCCAAACCGAGTACGGAAAGCCGTTTTCCACTCGTCCCCTTTTCGGATACGGATCAGGTTGTAAGCCCCCCGAAGATCCAGTTTTGTGAAGATTTTGGCTGTACCCAGCCTTTGAAAAAGTTCTGGTACCAATGGAAGGGGGTATCTGTTCTTGATGGTAATCTTGTTTAATTCACGATAATCAATGCAGGGGCGAAGAGAATGATCTTTTTTTTCGACGAAGAAGATACCTGCACCGGCCGGGGATGTGGAGGGACGAATGAACCCTTTTGCCAGATTCTCGTCTATGTAATCCTTTAGAGTGCCCAATTCCTGTTCCGTAAGTGGGTAGATTCTTCCGAAGGGAACTTCTGTTCCAGGTAGAAGTTCTATAGGACAATCATAAGGCCTGTGTGGCGGAAGTGTCTCTGCCCCCTTTTTGCTGAACACATCTGCAAAGTCCCGGTAAGGTTCAGGGATGGACTGGTAGAGTTCTGAGTCAGTCCCCAGGCATAGGAGCGAAGCCGGTTCGTTGGGTTTTCCGTAGTGACAGTTCTGATGGCAATAACTGGAAGAAAACTGAACTTCACCTGTAGCCCAATTGATACTGGGGTTGTGAGCACGTAACCAAGGCATCCCTAAAATTATCGGGAAGAGAGGTGAAGGTATGACATCCAACCGTAAGAGCTCCTGGTGTTGAGGTCCTATGGTGGTCAGAAGGGGTTCCGTTTCCTGGGTGACTGGGCCGGAACTAAGTGTGGAGCCATCCGCCAGGTGGACCGCAAGGCCCCGTACTTTGGGTTGAAGAGGGATGCCATGGTTGGTTGCAAAAACTTGGTCAATGAAGCAGCTGCATGCTCCTGAGTCAATGATGACTGATACTGGAATGCTCCGACCGGAGAGCTGCAAAACAATATTGAGAGCCAGGTGAGTACCGGTTGGGAGTAAGACGGGTGCACATAAAGAAGAGGCAGACAACCACTTACGTGTCTTGTTGGGGCACATTCTTGCATAGTGTCCAGATTCCCCACAATACAAACATAGATTATGAGCCCGTCTGCGCATCTTTTCCTCAGGGGTCAGGGAAGGCCGAATTAGTCCGATTTGCATTGGTTCAGGAGCCCCAGAAGCCAGGGTAGATGAAGCTGAAGGGACTGTGTTAGAAGGACCAGGCACTTTGGGAAGCATCCAAAAGGGGCGAGAAGGACCAGAGGATCTTTCGGCCCGTCTTTCCCTAAGACGGCGGTCAATTTGAACTGAGAGGTTAATGAGTTCATCCAAGGACTGAGGGATACCAACACGGGCCAACTCATCTTTTAGAGAATCTGATAGTCCTCTGCGAAATTGGTGTCGCAGTGCCGCATCATTCCACTCTGTATCAGAGCTCCAGCGTTTGAATTCCACGGCGTAATCCTCGGCCGTTCTGCGACCTTGCTGTAAGGATTGCAATGCGGTTTCAGCCGTGGCAGCAGGTTGAGGGTCCTCATATAGCTGAGCCATTGCAGTGAGGAAACGGTCCAGGGAGTCCAAGGACGCAGACTTCTGTTCCAGAAGGCGGTGGGCCCAGGTTTGTGGTTCACCAGTCAGAAGGGAGATGATAAACCCCACTTTTGTAGCTTCCAAAGAAAAAGTCCGTGGTTGTAGAGCGAAATAAAGTTCACATGCATTGCGAAACGCACGGTATTTACTTCGTTCCCCAGAGAATCTTTCCGGTATTGGTACCTTGGGTTCTGGTGGTAGCATGATCACGGATGGTGCTTGAGGGTACCCAACAGAAGACGCCACCTGGGGGACAGAAGATGCAGACATGGTTTGGACTTGTTCTTCCAATCGGGAATAGCCTTCCTGTAGGCCCTTCACAGCTTGGGATAGACCCGCTAGATGCCTGCACATATCCTCCATGGGAGAGACCCCCTGCCCGGACTCAGTCATGGCTGCCTGATACTATCAGGCTGGTACGTACCTGACTGGTGAGTCTACTTGGGCAGAGAGGAGGTCTCCCGTACGGATCCCACTATCGGCCCCTGGAGATGGGTACAGGAGGCACGAGAGTGAGGAAGGGTAAGAGAGCCTGGTGCAGGGTATCCGGATGTGGTGAGGAGAGTCCACTGGAGACCGGGTGGAGTGCGGGTATGCGGGATACACAGGAGGAGATTCCACAGGTGGGTGATGCAAATGAAAGTATGCAGGATATCCAGAAGATATGGTAAGTCCAGGTATAAGCCCCACTGGGGACAAGATGGGTGTAGGTATGCGGGGTACAACAGATGAAGGGAGGCGTGGAATAGGAAGCAGGCACAAGTCTCTCAATAGGGATCAAGATAATCTAGATACCTTCAAGGTCTGGTGGTGTTCCGATGGCGAGGCACAAAAGGGACAAGCATAAGAATGGTCAGTCAGGCAGAGGTCGTCAGGCAGGCGGAGATCAAGGAATTCCAAAAGGGCAAGCCGGGTCACAGGATCAAACAAGGTTTTAGCAGGTTTACAAACACAGGAACAAGGTCTCTGGAAAGCTGAAGATCAGGCAGCACTGGCCAACAGGTGCTGCCTGATTAAGTAGGCTGACTGGCGCCAACAGCACACACAGGTGTGTTCCAATTACTGTGGGCGCGCGCCCGGACACGTGCACGCGCGCGCGCACGCAAGCCCGCACCCGCAGGAACGCGCACAGGAGTGCGCGCACTAGCGCGCGCTGGCGCGCGGCGGCGCGCACCACCCGGCTGTCTGGAATAGCGGTTTTTGTGACAGCAGTGCTCCAATGTGCTACAGTGCTCCCCACATCCGAGCCTCTTACCGGATGAGTATGATCTCACAACAGGGAGATCCAACACGCTTTATCAGTAAAAGGAACCGGAGCTCCTTCCATCCAAGCTCCAAAACAGGTCTGCGGCTCCACCAGCAAGATGCAGCAATGCTGTCCCCACTTAAGAATCACCCAGGCAGCTCTCCGTTCTCATAGGACGCCTATTACAGAGAAACGCGCAGGGTGGAGCTGGATCTGTGATGTCATCAGGCATCAGTAATTTTATATTAGTATTAAGTAGTATGTTTATATCAGTATTATTACTTATAACCCACAAAAAATTTTCATTTTTTTTGTATAATGTGAAAGATGATGTTACTTCAAGAAAATAGATATTTAACCACTTGCCGACAAGGCGCCGTCATTATACTGCGGCAGGTCGGCACAATTTCTGCGAACCGTCGTAGCTGTACGTCGGCTCCTTTACTGTGGGGATGCTCGTGACAGGCGATCGCGATGATCGCGGGCCCGAGAGGCAGAATAGGGTTGTGTGTGTGTAAACACACACATCCCTGTTCTGTGAGGAGATGCAGATCATTAGTACCTAATAGCTAGGAATCACGATCTGTCATCTCCTATCATCAGTCCCCTCTCCCTACAGTTAGAACACACAGTTAACCCCTTGATCACCCCCTAGTGTTAACCCCTTCCCTGCCAGTGACATGTATACAATAATCAGTGTATTTTTATAGCACTCATCGCTGTATAATTGTAAATTTCCCCAAAAATGTGTCAAAATTGTCCGACGTGTCCGCCATAATGTCGCAGTCCCGATAAAAATCGCAAATCGCTGCCATTACTAATAAAAAAATAATAATACTAAAAATGCCATAAATCTATCCCCTATTTTGTAGACGCTATAACTTTTGCGCAAACCAATCAATATACGCTTATTGCGATTTTTGTTACCAAAAATATGTAGAAGAATGCATATCGGCCTGAACTGAGAAAAAAAATTAGCTTTTTAAAAAAAAAAAAAATGGGGATATTTATTATAGCAAAAAGTACAAAATATTGTGTTTTTTTCAAAATTGGCGCTATTTTTTTGTTTATAGCGCAAAAAAATAAAACTGCAGAGGTGATCAAATGCCACCAAAAGAAAGCTCTTTTTGCGGGAAAAAAAAGGCGTCAATTTTGTTGGGAAGCGCACAGTTGAATGAATAATTTGTATAGCGCTACAATGCGAACTGAATCGCCTCAAGGTGCTGTATTCGTGCTTTGTTGTCAAACTCTGTTGTCAGTAAAAGCGACGCAGTGGCGTATCGCAAAAAATGTCCCGGTCATTGAGCAGCCAAATCTTCCGGGGCTCAAGTGGTTAACATGTCGTGCTTTAAAATTGCACACGTTCGTGTAATCGCGACAAACTACGGTAATTTCCATAGGCGACGTTTTAAATGCCTTCACACTGTTACCTGTTTAGCGTTAAAGAGGAGGTCTAGCACTAGAATTATTGCTCTCACTCTAATGTTAGCATCGATACCTCACGTGTTTGGTGCAAATACCATATGCGTATGCGTGCACAACTAACGTATGTGTTTGCTTTTGTGTGCGGGCACGAAGGGATGGGGACGCATTAAATTTTTTTACTTTTTTTTACACTGACCCTTTATTTTTTTTTATTGCTTTTATTCTAATTACAAGGTGTGTAAGCATCCCTTGAAATATAAATAAGACTGATAAGTAAGTTTTCAGGGATCTCCTAAATGTGGACAGGTTAGGGGCTGATCAGATATTCTGGAACAGGGAGTTCCAGAGGATGGGAGAGGCTCTGGAGAAGTCCTGAAGAACATTAGAACATGTTTGGGATGAACTAAAGTGGAGCCTTCTCGTCTATACTATATGGAGGAAGCCATATTAGTCTGCTACTAGTCTTCATTACATAGTAGAGGGAGGAATATGTAGTTTACAGAAGATAGCTTGTAAGAAGGATAACATTGAAAATTTTGATAACATGTTCTTAGCCTGAAAAAAGAAAATGAATGCAGCCACCACATCTAAAGACTGGTATGCTGAAATATATTACATTTTTGATTTTGGGAGAGGAGAGACAGATTGTGTGTTCCTACTTGCTAGGAACAATGATCTGTCTTCTCCTCTAGTCAGTTCCTTCCCCCTACAGTTAGAACACACACTGAGGGAACACAGTTAACCCCTTGATCGCCCCCTAGTGTTAACCCCTTCCCTGCCAGTGACATTTACACAGCAATCAGTGCATTTTTATAGCACTGATAGCTGTATAAGTGTCAATGGTCCCAAAAATGTGTCAAAAGTGTCCGATCTATCCACCACAATGCCGCAGTCCTGATAAAAATCGCAGATCATCGCCATTACTAGTAAAAAAAAAATTATAATAATAAAAATGCCATAAAAATGCCATAAATCTTTCCCATAGTTTGTAGACGCTATAACTTTTGCGCAAACCAATCAATATACGCTTATTGCGATTTTTATTACCAAAAATATGTAGAAGAATATATATTTACCAAAACTGATGAAGAAATTCGATTTTTAAAAACATTTTTGGGGATATTTCTTATAGCAAAAAGTAAAAAATATTGTTTTTTTTTTTAAATTGTCGCTCTTTTTTTGTTTATAACTCAAAAAATAAAACCGCAGAGGTGATCAAATACCACCAAAAGAAAGCTCTATTTGTGGGAAAAAAAGGCATCAATTTTGTTTGGGTACAACGTCGCACGACCGCGCAATTGTCAGTTAAAGCAACGCAGTGCTGTATCGCCAAAAATGGCCTGGTCGGGAAGGGGGTAAATTCTTCCAGGGCTGAAGTGCCAAATGGATTCCCCCACTCAGTCTGAAATGTAAAAATAAAAAGAAAAGCCGGCAATTATCGATTGTTAAAGGGGCGTTCCGGCCAATACATTTTTTTAAAAAAAGTCAGCAGCTACAAACACTGTAGCTGCTGACTTTTAATAAGGACACTTACCTGTCCAGCGATCCCGCAATGTCGGCCGCCCTGAGGCCGATCCGTCCATCGGATCGGCTGCTGGCCCCTCCATCTTAACGAAGGGAAACAGGCAGTGGAGCCTTACGGCTTTACTGCCCGTTTCCTACTGCGCATGCACGATTTTGCGGCGCTTTGTAAATGGCCCCATTGTTTTCTGGGACACACATATCCCAGAAGGCAATGGGGCCGCTCACCGAAGAGGAGGAAGCGCCGCGGAATAGGAAGAGGCAGATTAGAAAGACTGCCTAGCAACAGCGGTTTCAGGTAAGTGAAACATTTTTTATTTTTATTTTTTTTAAATTATTAATGCTTTTTTTTTTTTTTTGGGTGGCCCTCCACTTTAAGGAACGGGGCTGCTGCGTCCTTAACAACCGATGACTCATTCAGCTGTCAGTGGGGTTCCCCTGTTGACAGCTGAAGAGTAAACTAAGTCCCAGGAATTGGAGCTGCCAAAAAAAAAGCGGTCGGGAAATGTTTATCAACAACATTGCTCAACTCCTGAAACAGAAAGATAAAAACATTTTTTTTGTACCTTTCTGTTTTTTCATCTACAGATCAAAGAGATGAACTTCGATCTGCAGATGAAGTCAGTTTAAAGCAACCGGTCAAGTAAAAAATGTTTTAATTAAATGTTCCTCTGTTTAACCCCTTATTAACCCTTGATTTACTCTAATTAGCCTTAATTAACTCCTTATTCTCCTCCTCCATTTATTTATTGTTTTTTTTCGTTTTTTTTTTGTTCACTTCTATTTTATAAACTATTAATAATTAAAAACTTTTTTTTTGTTTGCTTTGTTCGTTAATATTTTTACACTTTTAACATATATTTATACGTATTTACATTGAAAAAACTGCAACATTTAAAAAAAAAATGATTGTATTTCATTTGTAAATAACTTTTTTTTTTTTTTTTTTGTTTACAAACTATTTTATTGGGTGCAAAAGGTTTTACATATGAAACATTGTAAGATACAAATAATTAAGTAAGTATTCTTAGCTGTGGTAGAAAAGTTTTGATTATGGTAACTTTTTAATGCTTTGTACCATTGCTGACAGCTGAAGTGTACACAAAACAGTTGCGGCAGGTATTTGTAATTTACAAAACAAAAAAATGTAGCGGTACTTGTACTCATTGTAAAAAAAAAAGAAAAAATGGTATTGGTGCATCCCTAATTTAAAGCCAAAGTAAATTTTTATAATTTTTTTCCCACAAATAGAACTTTCTTTTGGTGGTATTTAATCACCACTGGGATTTTTATTTTTTGCTAAACAAACAAAAAAAGATGCAAAGTTTTGAAAAAAAAAAAAATCGTGTTTAATAGTTTGTTATAAAATTTTGCAAACAGGTCATTTTTATCCTTCATTGATATGCACTGATGAGGCGGCACTGGTGGGCACTGATAGGCACAGCGCCTTGAGGCGATTCAGTTGTAGCGCTATACAAATCATTCATTCACAGTTAAGGTGGCACTGATGGGGTCAGATAAGCAGTACTGATGGGCACATATAAGGCAGCACTGATGGGCAAAGATAAGATGGCAGTGATGGGTGGCACGGATAGGTGGTACTGATGGGCACTGATAGGTACCACTGAAAGATAGCACTGATGGGCACTGATAGGTGGCACTGATAGGCGGCACTGATGGGCACTGATAGGTGAACTTGATGGGCACTGATAGGTGGCACTGAGGTGCAGCACTGTTGTTGAGACACCGATTGTGGGCACTGATAGGTGGCACTGTTGGCACTGATGGGTGGCACTGTGGGCACTGATAGGCAGCACTGTTTCCTATTGTTAGGTGGCACTGGCAGGTGGTACAGGTGGGCACTGATGAGCTGGCGCCAGCTTGCTGTGATCGGGACTGATGTCCCTCTCACGGCCCCCGGTGATCTTCTTTTTTTTCCTTTTACTCGCGCTGACAGCACGAAAAATAGCCGATTACCGGCTCTGTTGTCATCACATGATCAGCTGTCATTGATGACAGCTGATCACGTGGTAAGGGGTCGGGATCGACCCCTTACTCTGATCTGTGATCCAGCGAGTCTCACAGACTCGTGATCACAGAGCGCGCTGCGCGCGTCCTTCAGGGGGCGCGCAGGCCGCTCGTGCACGGGACTACGTCAATAGATGTAGTCCCGGCAAAGCAGGTCCGCGCTGTAGCCATCATTCGGCTATAGCGCGGATCTCAAGAAGTTAATTGAACAAACTGAAGTTAGAAGCTGATTGGCTGCCATGCACAGCTGCACCAGATTCTGCACTCTCCATTTTAAATAAACCTCCCCCAGAGGGTCATGAATGACAGCTCTCAGTTAGCATTTTCAGACGATCGCACTCACTATTACAGATCAAACTGTTATTGTTAAGCATGCAGCAGTGGAAACTCAGCCACTTTAGGGGTCTTTTTTTTTTTAATTTGCAACTGTGGCTGAGAGCAGCCAAGAAGATGCATGTAATCTGTGCCTGGATGATACAGAAAATAATTCAACATGAATTTGTTCAAAGACATTTAATATCCATAGTTAAGCAGCTGTTCTTTTGTACAAACTGAATCTGTTAAAGGGCTCTTTCACACGGACGGTCCGTATGTCCGTTTTTCATCCATTTCATCCATCCATTTTTGGATGAAAAACTGACATACATGTATCCCTATGGGATAGCGGGTGTCAGCGGATGAGCATCCGCTGACACCCGATCTCGTCCGTGTCCGCTATGGTCCGTTTCTGCAGACGGAGGAAAGCCCTATTTTTCCATCCGTCTGCAAAGTGGATCGTATGACGACGGACTCTACGGTCCGTCGTCACCCGATCTCCTATAGGCGAGAGCGGCGCTCTGACAGGTCCGTCCCTGCGCAGTGTGCAGAGACGGACCTGTCATCTTCCTGCTCAGCGGAGATCGCTCCGGCGATCCCCGCTGAGCAAGCGATATCCACGGGGCGGATCAGCACTGATCCGCCCCGTGTGAAAGGACCCTAAAGTGTTACAATAATTATAGTGCCATTTTAGTTATAGGTAGGACTCCAATGCTGAGGGACAATGCCAAAGGGACTTCAATGCTGAGGGACAGTACTGAAGGGACTTCAATGGTGAGGGACAGTGCCATAGGGACTTTGATGCTGAGGGACAGTGCCAAAGGGACTTCAATGCTGAGGGACAGTGCCGAAGGGACTTCGATGCTGAGGGACTGTGCCGAAGGGACTTCAATGCTGAGGGACAGTGCCGAAGGGACTTCAATGCTGAGGGACAGTGCCATAAGGACTTCAATGCTGAGGGACAGTGCCAAAAGGAACTTCAATGCTGAGGGACAGTGCCAAAGGGACTTCGATGCTGAGGGACAGTGCCAAAGGGACTTCAATGCTGAGGGACAGTGCTGAAGGGACTTCAGTGCTGAGGGACAGTGCTGAAGGGACTTCAATGCCGAGGGACAGTGCTGAAGGGACTTCAGTGCTGAGGGACAGTGCTGAAGGGACTTCAATGCTGAGGGACAGTGCTGAAGGGACTTCAATGCCGAGGGACAGTGCTGAAGGGACTTCAGTGCTGAGGGACAGTGCTGAAGGGACTTCAATGCTGAGGGACAGTGCCTGAAGGAACTTCAATGCTGAAGGACAGTGCTGAAAGGACTTCAATGCTGAGGGACCTTGTCGAAGGGACTTCAATGCTGAGGGACAGTGCCATAGGGACTTCAATGCTGAGGGACAGTGCCAAAGGGACTTCAATGCTGAGGGACAGTGCTGAATGGACTTCAATGCTGAGGGACAGTGCTAAAAGGACTTCAATGCTGAGGGACAGTTCCAAGGGGACACCAATGCTGAGGGACAGTGCTGAAGGGACTAATAATAATTCCCAGCTCTGTTCCTCCCCACCTGGAAAGTTCTATTGGGGTTGGGGTTTTTCATTCCTTCTGTTGCATTCCCCAGAATGTAAAAACAAATACAGGCATACCTCACTTTTAAGTACACAAGTACACATTGGTTTCTATGCAGAAGTGAGCCTGATTTTGCACTTTCCAGCTTTAGTAAATAAACCCCATTGTGTACTTAAAAGTGGGGTAAAGTGTACAGCAACCCTCATAATAGGCACAGCAAGAGGACACATCCCAAAGTCTCTCAGAGACGGTGGGAGCACCTCATAATGAGGACAGCAGGTGTACAGAGTTGGGAACTCAGCACAGGTAAGTGGGAAACTGCCATTCTGCTCCTTGACAGTGAGGTGTGAGGTTGCTGGTTCCTTAGCTCCTATGCTTCCAGAGACCAGGAGCTAGAGTTGCTTCTCTGCCCCAGGAGGGATGCTGGATCCTGGGGAGGACTCTGGCGGGGGGCCCCTGGTTAGGCCCCAGCCCGTGGAAGACACTGGGCATGTCGACCTTTAGACGGAGAAGAGAAGAGGAGAAATTGGTAGCTTTGAAAACTGAATTTAAGAAGAAAAAGCTGGGTTTGAGCCAAAGTGTTCAGCAAGAAGAGACCGGCTCTGAGGCCTGAGTTGAAAGACTTGGAACAAGCTGTGCGGAAGCAGAAAGAACTGGTGAGCTCTCTGAAGGAGAATAGTGGAGCATTTAAAGAGAATTATAGGAACAAGGAACGGATTAGCCAAATGAGAAGTGGAGCCGCTTCCTGCATGGAAAGTGACCCAATCAATGAGAAGATGCAGGTACAGACAGAGTCAGCAGAGAGTGAGAAAGTGGGTCCGGAGGATGAGACCATCTCTTCAACACCTCAGACATCTGCTGAGCCCTCAATGGCGGAGGCCTCTGTCCCCCTCCCTCTGCAGCAGCAATATGAAACATCTGAGTAGGAGGTACTGGCATGCTGAAGTCTATCACTAAGCTGGAATCCCCTTTGGATGCAGCTTCCCCGGATGATGATGAAAAGATGGATACCATTCATAGCCCTATGAAAGAGAGACCTCTGGAGAGAGCAAGAGCCACCATGAAGTCTGTAACAACTGGGGGGAAGTCTGATCCCACTGTCAGCCATGACATTGCAGAAGTAACAGCACAACAAGCAAGTACAGTGTGTGTGCAGGATGGTGGTGAACTTTAATGACGATGGGCTTGCTGAAGGTTCTAGTTCTACGGGCAATCATCCCAGACCCATAGACAATGTACAGCATGCAATGCAGTCTGAATTACCTGCTGAAAACAAAGCTTCAGATGAAATTGGTGAGAGCAACTGTCAGCTTCTGGGGGAAGAGTCTGCAGAGAGGAGCGCCATAGACAATACAGTGACTCTGCCTGAACCAGACACAGTGGCTGTTCCTCAGAATAGTGGAGGAGATGCTGGGAGCAATAGTGCTACAACTCTCCAGGAGTCTGCAGTGGACTGTGCTAGAACCCAGGAAAGAAGCTACGTGTTCAGAGCAGAGGGAAGGGTGGGTCCTGCCTCTGTTGATCCAAAGACTGCTATCCCAGCTGATTCAGACTCTCTGTCAGTAGGTTTGATTGTGTCTAAAGACAAGACTGCAATTACTGGTGCTGTAAGAAAAACATATGCTGGTGTTGCTGCTACAGAATCTGGGAAGGGGGAGAAAGCAGGGAAGGAATATGGAAATGTTTTATCTTCCTCAATGTTTAAAAGGAGGAATGTTGTGCAGCTTAGATGGGAGGGTGGAGGACTTCCTCTGCATAGGAGGGCAGTGGTGGATAAAATTCTGCAGATGGGGTTTAGACCCACCGATATCTCCGCCCTGATCAGTCTGGCTGGTTCCTATGGGTACGATTTGTCCTTCATCCATTTGGGAGAAATATGAGCATGTGTGTATGGGCCTGCCAGACTGGAGAGGGCTCATTCCCAAGCTTGTATCAAGCCAGCCACTCATTAAAATGGTGACAATTCTTGTCTGCAATAAGTCCATACCACAAGGGGATTTAGCTGTATGGTCGAGGAGGTATGGAGACGTCCTAAGCCCCCTAAAGAAGATTTTGGGTGATCTGGGAATATGGACTGGGGGTGGTCTGTGCAGGTAAAATCACAAGTCATTGACAATGTCGTCCAGCATCTGCCATCCTCAGATTTCCTGGGGAGGGACAGGCTGACCATCTTCTACACGGGCCAGCCAAAGCTATGCAACAAGTGTGGAGATAAAGGGCATCTTGCATCCTCCTGTCCGGTGATAAAGTGCTCTCTGTGTCAGGGTGTAGGACATTTGGCAAAGGATTGTAACATTATAAGGTGCAATCTGTGAAATGCGGTGGGACATCCTTACAGTCAGTGTCCTGAGGCAATGCACAATAAGCCTGAGCTCATGAGAGAGCTCTTCCGCCTGGACATGGAGGATGCTCAGAGCTCAGCAGCTGGAGTGCCTGAAAGTCCTTCTGAGTCTGTACCAATACCCAATATGTCTGTGTCTTTCCAGTCTGTGGTGTCCCAGTCTGTGTGTGTGCCTAGTGTACCCGTGTCTTTCCAGTCTGTGTTTGCCTAGTGTGTCAGTATCTTCCCAGTCTGTATGTAAGGTATCAGTTGCTGAGAATGTGTCCAATCCTTCTGTGTCTATTGTCTTCCAAAATTGCAGAGGCAGCAAGAGGTGCTGGGGCAGGTGCATCAACTGTGGTGCCAGACCCCCCCCCCCCGACGTTGCAGGGTTTCTATTGAGGATCGTGGGGTGCAGAGGAGTGGGGAAAATGTCCAAGAGCCTGCTGGCCTGGTGGTTGATAAGGGAAGGGAGAGTGGGGGAGGGGGGGGTGAGTGGGGGGGGGGTAAGTGGGGGAGGACGGTAGGAGTGGGGATGCTGTTGATTCTGGTAAGTGCTCATCATATGGCCTTATTTTCGCTCAGTGAGTTTGATGCTGACATTTTGTTTTTGCAAGAGACCTATCTGAGTAGTCTGGCCAATATACATCTGGCAAAGAAGGAGTGGATACGTGATCCCTCATTTTGGTATCTTGCGGCTGAGCCTTACAGCGGGGTTTCCGATTCTTTTTTCTGGTATGGTAACGTGCCAGCGGGAGATTGAGGTAGAGATTGGGAGATGCGTGGTCTTGGACGTCTCTGTGAGGGGGCAGGACCTGCGCCTGACTAACATCTATGGTCCCCAGACGAAGTGGGACAGGAAATGCCTCTTTACAAAGATTAAGCCTTTTATCTTTGGAGGAGATTTCAACAACATTACTAGGTCTAAAGACAGGAGAGATTTCAGAGATAAGCTGGGCTTTGACAGCCTTTTTCTCAATGCGATAGTTAGGGAAGCAGGTCTGGTAGATGTGCCCAGTCAGCATGGGGTTCACTTTTCAGCGAGGTAGTAGTCAGATTAGGATATCTAGATTTTGTTTTAAAGGGAGACTCTGCTTTTTCGCACCTGTGTGTCAGGCAGTGGAGTTTTACGATCACTGTATTCTATCTGTGACTCTGAGTGCCTCATATATTTCACCTAGGGTGAGGGGTATCTGGAGATTAAATTCGGCCCTCCTGGAAGACGAGAGAGTAAGACAATCCTTTGAGGATTTTTTTCAAACACGGGTAACAATCCTAGACTTTTGCAACAGTAAGTCAGAATGGTGGCAGCTTGTAAAACAGCAGACTGTTGGGCTTTTCAAGGCCATAGGAAGAAGGAAGCAGCAAGATAAGTATATCACCTACCAGCGTTTGTGGAGGAAACTTGACTGCCTTGTTTCGAAATGGTGGAGATTCTGGGGCGATCTGTGAGCTGAAGCTCCTCCTTAGGAGACATCAATTTGACCGGTACACCTCTTTGGTTCAGGAGAGGGATTATGGGAAGTACCATTCGCCTGACCCTCACCAGAACTGTAAACAGAGCGTAGCAGTTAAGACGGTCAATGGCCTGAGGGACAGTACGGGCTCTCTGACGAAGTCTAGGTCAGGGATTCTGGAGGTTGTCAGGTCATACTATGCCGATCTCCTGGGAGGAAGGAACCTTGATCAGACAAGAATGTTGGCTTTTTTGGACTCTACACCAGGTCTGGAAAGTAATGTTCCTTTGATGAATTTGACAGATGAAATCACTGCAGATGAGGTAATCCAGGCTATTAATAAACTTGCCATCAAGAAAACGGCAGGGCCAGATGGTTTGACAGCCAAATTGTATAAATGTTTTAAGACGATCCTGGCTCCCTACCTTGCAGAGGTTTTTAATGGCTGTTTGTATGATGGTTCTCTCCCTCCCTCCATGAGACAATCTGCAGCGATCCTTCTGTCAAAGGGTAAAGATCCTTAGATGATTAGGAGATGGTGCCCCATTTGCCTTCTTAATGTCGATAGAAAGATACTGGCAAAGATTTTTTTTTGGTGATTATCACCAGTGGCAGGCAGTTTGTTATCCCACCACCAGCACGGCTCGGTCCAAGGTAGAAGCACTTTCTCTGCAGTTTTAGCTGTCCGGGAGGCCTTGGAGCGTTGTAGGGCTGCTGGTTGGGGTACATTTTTGCTGACACTGGATCAGAATAAGGCCTTTTATTGGGTTAATCATGAGTATTTATGGCTCCTTCTTGGCAAATATGGCCTGGAGGGGGGTTTCATTGATTGGCTAAAGATTTTGTACAAAGGGGCTGAAAGCTTTCCTCAGTTTAATGGTTGGGTCGGGCAGCCCTTTGTGGTCGGCTCAGGTGTGTGTCAGGGGTGCCCATTGAGTCCTCTGCTATATGTGTTTGCAATCAACCCCTTCATTAAAAGGCTGGAGAGTGGACCATTGTGTGGGATACCTTTGGGCATCACTGGTGAGCCTCCTTTGAAGGTTGTGGCCTATGCTGATGATGTTTCTGTTTTTGTCTCTGGGACTGGTTAGGAGCAGGAGGTAGTCTCAGTGATAAGGCAGTATACAGAAGCATCAGGTTCAAAGGTCAACCAGGACAAGTGTGAAACTTTCTGGATGGGCGTGGAAGGTGAGAGCTTTGTTCTCCCGCAACCTCAACAAAAAAACGTAGAGTTCTAGGCATTGAATTTGGCCCAGGTGACTATGGCCATGCAAATTGGGTGAACAGGCTGGAGAATGCTGATGCCAAGGTGGCAAGCTGGAAAGGTTGGTGGCTTTCCTTGAGGGAAAAGATTGATCTGATCAAGACTTACCTGATTCTGAATTTTCTGTATATCAGTTTTGTTTGCCAGTTTCTCTCTGTACCAGGGTCTACAGTTGTTTCTTCCAGCTGCTACGGGGGAACAAAAATAAACCTTGTCAAAAGGAACATGACTTACCTTCCTAGGTCGGAGGGTAGTCTAGGGATGATCAACCCTGTAGTCTTTTTCTCTCTGATGTTTGAAGTACAATCTTGGTAACATGTTGGCAGAGAGACCACCTGGGTGGGTGGGTATTTTCCAGCCCTGGTTTTAGGCCCTTTCTGCAAGACTGGCAAAATGGGGGGCCAGTGAAAAGCCTGAGGGCCAAGCATGATAAGCTCCCAGCTTATGTTGCCCCGTGTTTAAAAATGCTTCGGCAGTGGCAAGTAACAGCAGGAGAAGTCAGATAACTTCCAAGCGGATCATGAGCTCTGCTTTTTGTGAGCCACTGGCCTTAAAGCGGAGTTCCACCCTAAAGTGGAACTTCCGCTTATTGGATTCCTCCCCCCCTCTGGTGCCACAATTGGCACCTTTCAGGGGGGAGGGGGGTGCAGATACCTGTATAATACAGGTATCTGTACCCACTTCCGGGACGAGCTATGCCCCGTTGTGTCTTGGGAAACACAGTTCCCAGGACACAACGGGGACCAATAACGACGCGCAGCGCTTCACTTCCTGATGCCCTGACAGAGGATGGCGTCCATTTATTAAAAGTCAGCAGCTGCAGTAGGGAACCGGGCAGTGAAGCCGCAGGCTTGGCTTGCCTTCCATGAAAAACTATATGTGAAGGGCAACTTGAAGTTTCTTTCCATGAGTCATCGTGGGTGCCCGAGAGTGGAGTGTGGAGGAGTGGTGGAATCCATGGATTACTTTTAACATAGAGGTGTACAAGAGGGTGGGGGGGGGGGCTCTGAGTATACCCTTCCTCCCCCATATGAGTTATGCAGAGTGGGTGTATAGGGCATTCCAGACTCGTTGGGATTATGATTTGGAAACACTTTTTTTAGTTAGTCTAGTAGTCCGTTATTTCACGTGGAGTGCACGGTGTCAGGTATCCTTACGGAGTCAAATCCTCCCTGTCGAAGTGGTGATGCAGGACATTCTGGGTGAGGTTGGGAAGATTTAGGGTCTTGAGAAAGACAGGTGGCAGCAGGAGGCCTGGATAAGGGTGTGGAGGAATATCAGGACTCTGTAGCTGCTGCCTGTTGATCTCGGGGTGTGCAGCTTTTCTTTGTATTCTTGCTTCACTCCCCTAGATTTTCAGATGAAATATATTTTTGATAAAAGGCTACATGCATGGTGACGGTGATGTTCCTTAGTCTGGCTCTCGCGTAGGGATTATGTTGTGCGCAATTTGGTTTGCACCATTTATTATGTTCTTGTTTTTTTGTTTTTTATAGTCGTATTCAATTATTTTGTAAATATGTTTTATTTATTTATTATGGTTTTATTGTATATAAGTTGTTGTTTGTAAGATTTTTCTATAAAAAAAATGAACCCCTCATAATGAGCACAGCAGGTGTACAGAGTTGGGAACTCTGCACAGGGATGGTGGGAACCCCTCATCATGGGCACAGCAGATGTACAGAGTTGGGGACTCAGCACAGGGATGGTGGGAGCCTCTCTGAGAAGGCTCAGCAGCTGTGCACACCCAGGTACTCAGCACAAAGATGCTGACAGCCCATTATAATGGGCACAAGTGCACAACGGGTGTTTTTGTGCATTGATATTATATATGTTTTAGGGCCACTCAGGTTCTTGTTCCTTAAAGAGGAAGTAAACCCTGATGGGTTTACTTCCTCTTTGTTTCCCTGCAAAAGGTAAAGCATAATGGGCTACTATGCATCGCATAGTAGCCCATTATGTTTCACTTACCTGACACAGGAGCCTGCGATGTCACCACTGTCCCCTTGTGTACGGAGCCTCCATCTTCTTTGTGGGTATCGTGGCTCCGGAGCTGTGATTTGCCGGAGCTGCGATGCCGTCACTCCCGCGCATACGCACGGGAGCCGCCACTCGCGGCATATCGCCGTTAGCAGCGGCGCGCTCAGTGCGCCTGCGTGCCGATGTCATATGGCACAGCAGGTGTACAGGTGCCTGTGATCAGCACAGGGATAGTGGGAACCCCTCTTCATGTACACAGCAGGTGTAAAGGCCCATAACCTCAGTGCAGGGATGGTGGTGCCTGTCTTTTTGCCAATATCTCCTAAACCGTGTAGGTTTAGGAGATCTTTATTGGACCTACAGGTCAGCCTTAATCTAGGCTTACCTGTAGGTCAAAGTGGTTTGTAAGGGTTTTCAACAACTTTAAGGTACACACTGACAACTGGTTACAGACCCAGGAACTCAGTACAGGGCTGGTGGGAAACCCTCATAATGGGCACAGCAGGTGCACAGACCCAGGAACTCAGCACAAGTATGGTGGGAACCACTAATACTGGACACTGCAGGTGTGCAGACTCAGGAACTCAGCACAAAGATGGTGGCAACATCTCATAATGGGCACAGCAGGTGTACATACCCAAAACTCAGCACAGGGATGGTGGGAGCCCTTCATAATTGGCACAACAGGTGTACAGACCCAGGACCTCAGCATAGGAATGGTGGGAGCCCCTCATAATGGGCACAGCAGGTGTACAGACCAGGGAACTCATCACAAGGATGGTGGGAACCCCCCATAGACAGCTCAGCAGTTGTTCAGACCCTGGAACTCAGCACAGGGATGGTGGAAACCCTTCATAATGGGAGCAGTGGGTTTACAGATCCATAAACTCAGTGCAGGGATGGTGGGAGCTTCTGAAAATGGGCACAGCAGGTGTATAGACCCGGGAAATCAGCACAGGGATGGTGGGAACCGCTCATAATGGGCACAATAGCTGTGAAATAAAATCCCATGCAGTGATATTACAGATGTCCCAGGGCCACTCAGGTTACCGAACCTTAAGGCAAAGGGTGACATAGTTTTCAATAACTGTTACCCCAAACCCCTCTCCAGGTTTTATACCTGGCCTGGAAGGCTTCTTTATATGACTACCATATTTTCCACTATCTCATACTTCCGATAATTTTGCTTGAGTTTAAGTTTGCTTGAGTTTTGACTTCTGGAAATGTCCCCCCCCCCCCCTCCCCCCTCCCACCGCCTTCCATGGTTTTCTGGGGCTCTCCTGTCCCAACAAGGAACCCGAGAATGCAGCCAGTGGTTCCGCCAGTTGACCATAGAGCTGATCAGAGACCAGAATGGCTCCAATCATCTCTATATGGCCTAAGAAACTGGAAGCTACGAGCATTTCATGACTTAGGTTTCGCCGGATATAAACAGCACCATTGGGAAATTGGCAAAGCATTTTATCATTAAAAAAATCACTGATCATTTAAGTTCTTGAACAAAGTCACCATTGGCCAGTCCACTTGGGTTATCCAAAAGCTGGCCATACACTAGGCATCTTTGCTGACAGTTTTCAACCACTTTCAACAAGCTGTTGACTGCAAAAAATGAATACTGTATATCAGCCCTTCTCAACCTTTTAACCCTGGGGGAACCCCAAAAATAATTTTCAGGTCTCGAGGAACCCTTACTAAAACCAATTTATCAGGGGTAAATAGGTACAATGTCCCTTATAATGGTGGCCAATAGGAAGAATGTCCCCCTTAAAGTGGTGCTTAGAATGCAACCCTTAAAGACAGCTAAAAAGATATTTGGTGTCATGCTGCTGGCTTTGCCAAGTGATGCTGAACCTTGAACTCTGTAGGCACCATCAAAAAGGTGGTTCATCAGCCACAGCTCAAGGAACCCCTAGCAGCCTCTGGAGGAACCCCAGGGTTCCATTGAACCCTGGTGGAGAATGGCTGCTGTAGATCAAGGACACCTCTATGGCAGAGGTGTTTGTAGGTCACCTGGACCTCTTTGGTCATGGCTCCTATAGAAAATTGGTTGAAATTGGTAGAACATTTTCCATGCATTTAGTCAGCTTTAGTCATAATTAAGCCATCTTGAAAAAAAAAAAAGAAAGGAAATAATTTACCGAAGAATTTTCCGCAAACTCATCCTTGCAACAGACTGACATCACCAGGAAAAAAAACTATTTGTGGAATTTTTTGGGGATCTTTTCTATTCTTTAAACAGTCTTTATCCCACATCCACCTTGATGCCATGAGAAAATCCAAAGATGGCACCCATTATTTATTATTTTTTATTGCCCATAAAATCCCAATTTTTTAGGTTATTTACACATTATCAAGGTATGGTGGCAATTCACATGTGTGGTTCATGAATCATCATAAATATCAAGATGGCACCCATTACCCATGCCAGTGTAACCATATTACTTCAATTTTTTATTCTGTTTTATCCATTGACTATTCAATTTTCTCAATACAGAAAGATCTTTCTATTTATAAAACACTCTTTTTTTTTGAGAAGTCTGAGGAACTGACCTCAAGACGAGCCGCTGTTTTATATCTACGCCTCAATTAGAAGGGTTTTTCTTTTTTTTTCCAATCTTACCTTCTGTGACACTTAAATGTGTCAAAGGGAACGGGGGAATAAAATGAATTACGCTTTCCTTCACAAAGGCAGGAATTGCCGACCATTATATATAGTTGACACGAAGGGAAAACATGAAAAGGTTTCTCAGGGACATGCCCTTGATCAGGAATCACACGAAAGATTGCTTGATTTTTTTTTTCCACTAACCAACGCAAAAGGTTACTTGTCATAAAATCAATTCTTCTAATTGACCGGTCATCAGCCCTGGTTATCCCAATCCCAAGATGTAATTGGTCATTTACAATGAGGGACAAAAAAAAAAAAAAAACGCACCATGAGGTTTAATGAGAGAAAACACTTGGTAACTTATTGACAAAAACCTCTTTGCACCGGAGGAAAGTACTTAAAGAATGACTTGCCCCCAGGCTTTAATGTATATGGTAATCCAAAAGATTCATTTCAGTTATTTGCTCTCTTTAGGTCTGTTTTATATATCATTGAAAACATTTTCTTGTATAAAAAAGTAACTAAACACATCAAGTCCATTGAGTGTGGGGGGGATAGTGCAAATAAATACCTGTTGATCCTGCCAGCAATCTTATGAGCTGACAATTTACTTTGCTACACTGTTATCAGTTATATTGTTCTCAACTATCTCTGAGGACTACAAAACCTCTCCCCTACGTTATGAAGAAGGGGAGAGGGAGGTGTTTTGAGTTAGAAAATATCCTCCAATTAAAGAGGAATTTATTTAACTAACTGTGATAATAAAAGGCAGATTGTTTTTGCACAGAGCAGCCCCGATCCTTTTCTTCTTGGGTCCCCTGGCCCCTCCCACCTGCCGAGTGCACCCACAGCAAGCAGCTTACTATGGGGGCACCTGAGCAGGCTCGCTTCCAAGCCGCTGCTCTGTGTGTCCATTCACACATGGAGTGCGGCTCAAAAATGGCCGCAAACCGCAGAGGCAATCAATGAAGCACTCCACCACAATGGTTAGGTAGAGATTAAACCAGATCAGTTCAATATTCATTTTGCAAAATTTCCAATACTGATCAATATAAATGAGGCAGATTGTATCAAAGAAAGTTATTTCTTTTGGTAGTACTGATTAAGTAACCTGCTCTGGACTAGGGTACCCCCCCCCAATTACAATATCTGATTTTTGTTTATTTACTATTATTATTAGTAGTATTAGTATTAATTATTTATTATTTTTATTATTATTATTTTTTATTATTATTATTATTATTATTATTATTATTATTATTATGCAGTTCGTTTGTTGATTGTCTGTCTAAAATATATGAAGACTCAGACTGGATAATAAATTCAATAAATAAATAAAATAAATCTTCATTTGCATTTTCTTTAGTATTTTTTTAATGAATATTTTACAATATACCAATTGGAGATTGCACTTATTTTATTGAGATCCAGTCTGAGTTGGCACATATTTAAAATGGTAATTATCAATAAACTATAAAGGAACTGAGGAGCAGAAGTAATCTGCAGTAAATAAAGAAACTATTTAAATATATAATATAAAAAGTAAAGAAGCACTTCCACTCCTCCGATTTACCTTCTACTCCTGTCACACCTCAATTTACATTCCACCCCTTCTACACTGCCAACTTACCTTCTATCCACTTCCACACCTCCAATTCACCTTCTACCCTTTCAACACAGCCAACTTACCTTCTATCCACTTCCACACCTCCAATTTACCTTCTACCCCTTCCATACCTCCAATTTACCTTCTACCCCTTCAACGCTGCCAACTTACCTTCTAGCCACTTCCACACCTCCAATTCACCTTCTACCCCTTCCATACCTTCAATTTACCTTCTACCCCTTCCACACTGCCAACTTACCGTCTACCCCTTCCACACCTCCAATTCACCTTCTACCCCTTCAACACTGCCAACTTACCTTCTAGCCACTTCCATACCTCAAATTTATCTTCTACCCTTTCCATACCTCCAATTCACCTTCTACCCCTTTAACACAGCCAACTTACCTTCTATCCACTTCCAGACCTCCAATTCACCTTCTACCCTTTCAACACTGCTAATTTACCTTCTATACACTTCCAAACCTCCACTTCCAAACCTCCAATTCACCTTCTACCCTTTCCATACCTCCAATTTACCTTCTACCCTTCCCATACCTCCAATTCAGCTTCTACCCTTTCAACACAGCCAACTTACCTTATAGCCACTTCCACACCTCCAATTTATCTTCTACCATTTCCATACCTCCAATTCACCTTCTACCCTTTCCATACCTCCAAATCACCTTCTACCCCTTTCACACCTCCAATTCACCTTCTTCAACACTGCCAACTTACCTTCTAGCCACTTCCATACCTCCAATTAAACTTCTACCCCTTCCATACCTCCAATTCACCTTCTACTCTTTTTACACCTCCAATTAACCTTCTACTCCTTTTACACCTCCAATTTACATTCCACCCCTTCAACACTGCCAAATTACCTTCTATCCACTTCCACACCTCCAATTTACCTTCTACCCTTTCCATACCTCCAATTCACCTTCTACCCCTTCAACACTGCCAACTTACCTTCTACCCCTTCCACGCCTCTAATTCACCTTCTACCCCTTCCATACCTCCAATTCACCTTTTACCCCTTCCATACCTCCAATTCACCTTCTACCCCTTCCACACCTCCAATTTACCTTCTACCCCTATAACACTGCCAACTTACCTTCTATCCATTTTTTAATCAATTCAATAAATAAAATAAAAAAATCTCCATTTGCATTTTCTTTAGTATTTTTTTTGCATACATATTTTACAATATACCAATTGGAGATTGCACTTATTTTATTGGGATCCAGTCCGAGTTGGCATATATTTAAAATGGTAATTATCAATAAACTATAAAAGGAACTCGAGAACAGTAGTAATATACAGTAAGTAAAGAAACAATTTAAATATATAACAGAAAAAGTAAAGAGACATTGAAAAATCTTCATCATAAAGACTGTATTAAAAAAGTATTCATCATAAAGATTGTATAAAAAAAAAAAAAAAAAAAAGGTCATCATTATAAAGATTGTATTAAAAAAATAGTCTTCATCATAAAGATTGTATTAAAAAAAAAGGTCCTCATCAAAAGCTGGTTAAATTAATTATATTTTAATGGGGGATATTTTCTAATTAGGCGCAACTGTTTCCTGCTTTGTGCGCTCAACACAAAAAAGAACACAGTTAAATCAATTCTTCTTTAATGGGAGTCATTAACGAATTAGATGTGACTGTTTCTTTCATTGTGCGCTTTAAGGCAAAAAAGAAACAAAAACACACCATAGAGGACCCATATATCATACAATCTTATATGTTTTGTGTGAGAACTACAACTCTCATCATGCTCTATTAGGTTTTGCACAGTTTCTATATACAAGTCCCTTGCAAGATGCACAAAACAGTGATAGGAGTAAGATAAAAATGTAGGACTTACCTGGATGGAGAAGTTTTGGTCTGGGATTGGCTCCAGTAAATAGTTAGGGGGTCCTCAGTTCTTGGATCTCTGCCAGGTCCCCCCCAGATCCCCTTCCCTCTGTCCACAGCAGCAAAGACAATGTTCCTACACTACAGAGACCTAGCAAGTGACCTACTGGCCATTACTAGTGCTGGATCCTGCAGAACATATCTCTATGCCTTGAAATCTCTAGAGAGGGACCATCAAATCATGATAGCAGTCCTGATCTCCCCCAATCTATGCAGAACATACTCTAGTACTCTGTAGTGTCCCCCTACAGCCTGCACTAATGAGCTCTAATACAGAGGGGTCCCTGCCTTCACCCTGCACAGCTGAGATCACTCTCCAGCAGCACAATGCAGCCTGAAGCCACTTCATCTACTTTAAGCTCTGCTCAGCCCCCTCTACAGAGCAAGCAGCTCTCTGTATTCCAATGCATAGCTGAATGTCCCCATCACAAAAGTCAATGGGGCTGCAAGTCAACAAAGGCGCTTAGAAGTCCCTAAATAAATATGGATCTGAAAATCTATGGAGGGTTATTATTGCCTGAGCTGAGAGTCCTCTGTGCATTAATCTACACATTAATGTCTCTGCGGATCTCTGCACCGCAGCTGAGCAAGCATCAAATGCACTTCTAATATTTCTAAGACTTATTGAAGTTATTATTTTTGTTTTTAAATTGGAGAACCGAACAAGGTGGCATTCTTGGATTGTCTACAGAGTGGGAGGAGAAGGCCAGTATGGAGATACGTCCCTATAGAGATAGACTCCCCCTACACACATGTGCAGAGAGGAGTCTCTCCGCGGACTTGGTCGCTGTGCCCAGGCCTCGCCAGGCCTCATATATAAAAACTGCGCAAAAATTGAACCCGCTCTACCAATGTGATCCTGAGGGATCGCTAAAAGATTTGTCAAATACCAACTATGTGTGTTTATTTATAATTTTACAGTGACATTTACACCCAACCCCCCAAAAAAAAAAAAAACATAAAATAAAAATCTGATTCATAGGTTCTAGAGCTTTATTGAATTGCACTGTATTTTAAGGCTCACATGTTTCAAGTGCTGGGAGCTGAAGGGGGAGGTGTGTAGGCAGCTGGCAGGTTTCAATAACTTAAACAGCAGGTAGAGAAAACAGAAAGTTAAAAGAATGAATGGTCATTTTACCCTCTTTGCTACACCTTCTACCCCTTCCTCACCTCCAATTTACCTTCTACCCCTTCCTCACCTCCACTTCACCTTCTTCCCCCTCCATACCTCCAATTCACCGTCTACCATTTCCATACCTCCAATTTACCTTCTACCCCTTCAACACTGCCAACTTACCTTCTACCCCTTCCATACCTTCAATTTACCTTCTACCCCTTCCATACCTCCAACTCATCTTCTACCACTTCCATACCTTCAGTTTACCTACTAACCCTTCCACTAATCCAATTCACCTTCTACCCCTTCCATACCTCAATTTACCTTCTACCCCTTCCATACCTCCAATTTACCATCTACCCCTTCCATACCTCCAATTCACCTTCTACCCCTTCCTCACCTCCAATTCACCTTCTACCCCTTCCATACCTCAATTTACCTTCTACCCCTTCCACACCTCTCATTCAACTTCTACCCCTTCCATACCTCAAATTTACCTTCTATCCCTTCCACGCCTTCAATTTAACTTCTACCCCTTCCATACCTCAAATTTACCTTCTACCCCTTCCATACCTCCAATTTACCTTCTAGCCCCTTCCACACCTTCAATTCACCTTCTACCGCTTTCATACCTCCATTTATATTCTATCCTTTCCACACCTCCAATTCACTTATCTCTTCCATACCTCCAATTTACCTTCTACCCCTTCCATACTTCAATTTACCTTCTACCCCTTCCACACCTCCAAATTACCTTCTACCCCTTCCATACCTCCAATTTACCTTCTAACCCTTCCACACCTTCAATTTAACTTCTACCCTTCCACACCTCAAATTTACCTTCTACCCCTACCACACCTTCAATTCACCTTCTACAGCTTTCATACCTTCATTTATCTTCTAACCTTTCCACACCTCCAATTCACCTTCTACTCTATTCATACCTCCAATTCACTTATTTCTTTCATACCTCCAATTTACCTTCTACCCCTTCCACACCTTCAATTTACCTTCTACCCCTTCCACACCTTCAATTTACCTTCTACCCCTTCCATACCTCCAATTCACTTATTTCTTTCATACCTCCAATTTACCTTCTACCCCTTCCACACCTTCAATTTACCTTCTACCCCTTCCACACCTTCAATTCACCTTCTACCCCTTCCACACCTTCAATTCACCTTTTACCGCTTTCATACCTCCATTTATCTTCTATCCCTTCCATACGTCCAATTTATCTTCTACCCCTTCCACACCTCCAATTCACCTTCTATCCCTTCAATTTACCTTCTACCCCTTCCATATCTCCATTTACCTTCTACCACTTCCACAACTCCAATTCATCTTCTACCCCTTCCATACCTCCAATTTACCTTCTACCACTTCCACTCCTCCAATTTACCTTCTACCCCTTCCACACCTTCAATTCACCTTCTTCTCCTTCCATACCTCCATTTACCCTTCTACCGCTTCCACGCCTCCAATTCACCTTCTACCCCTTCCATACCTCCAATTTACCTTCTATCCCTTCCATACCTCCAATTCACCTTCTATCCCTTCCATACCTCCAATTCACCTACTATCCCTTCCACACCTCCAATTTACCTTCTACCCCTTCCATACCTTCAATTCACCTTCTACCCCTTCCATACCTCCAATTTATCTTCTACCCCTTCCATACCTTCAATTCACCTTCTACCCCTTCCATACCTCCATTTACCTTCTACCCCTTCCACACCTCCAATTCACCTTCTACCCCTTCCATACCTCCAATTTAACTTCTACCCCTTCCACACCTCCAATTTACCTACTACCCCTTCCACACCTCCAATTTACCTTCTACCCCTTCCACACCTCCAATTCACCTTCTATCCCTTCCATACCTCCAATTTGCCTTCTACCCCTTCCATACCTTCAATTCACCTTCTACCCCTTCCATACCTCCATTTACCTTCTACCTCTTCCACACCTCCAATTTACCTTCTACCCCTTCCACACCTTCAATTAACCTTCTACCCCTTCCATACCTCCAATTTATCTTCTACCCCTTCCACACCTCCAATTCACCTTCTACCCCTTCCATACCTCCATTTACCTTCTACCCCTTCCACACCTCCAATTCACCTTCTACCCCTTCCACGCCTCCAATTTACCTTCTACCCCTTCCACACCTCCAATTCACCTACTATCCCTTCCACACCTCCAATTTACCTTCTACCCCTTCCATACATCCAATTTACCTTCTACCCCTTCCACACCTCCAATTCACCTTCTACCCCTTCCATACCTCCAATTTTCCTTCTACCCCTTCCATACCTACAATTCACCTTCTACCCCTTCCATACCTCCATTTACCTTCTACCCCTTCCACACCTCCAATTTACCTTCTACCCCTTCCACACCTCCAATTAACCTTCTACCCCTTCCATACTTCCAGTTTACCTTCTACCCCTTCCATACCTCCAGTTTACCTTCTACCCCTTCCACACCTCCAATTTACCTTCTACCCCTCCACACCTCCAATTTACCTTCTACTCCCTTCCATACCTCCAATTCACCTTCTACCCCTTCCACACCTCCAATTTACCTTCTACCCCTTCCACACCTCCAATTTACCTTCTACACATTCAACACAGCCAACTTACCTTCTATCCATTTTAACACCTCAGATTAACCTTCTACCTCCCCCCCCTTCCTTCCACAGGCCAATTTTCAGCTGTCAGCACTGTCACAATTTGAATGACAATTGAGCGGTCATGCAATACTGTACCCATATAACATTTTTTTGCATTTTTTTTTCACACAAACAGAGCTTTCTTTTGGTGGTATTTAATCATCACTGGGTTTTTTTATTTTTTGCTAAATAAACGAAAAAAGACCGAAAAAAAATTGCAAACAGTTAATTTTTCTCACTGATGTGCGCTGATGTGGCTGCACTGATGGTCACTAATGAGGCTGCATTGATGTGCGCTGATGAGACTGCACTGATGGGCACTGATAGGAATCACTAATTGCCACTGGTGAGGCGGCACTGATAGGTGGCACTGATGGGCTCTGATTGGTGGCACTGGTGGGCACTGAGGAGGAGGCACTGATGAGTCTGTACTGGCTACATTGATGGGCACTGATGGGCACTGGTAGGGGGCACTTATAGGTGACACTGATGGGCACTGATTGGCAGCACTAATGGGCACTGACAGGTGGCACTGATAAACACTGATTCTCAGCACTGGTGAGCACTGATTGGCAGCACTGGTGAGCACTGGTGGGACTGCACCGATAGCCAGGACACTGATAATCAGTGCCCTATTTATCAGTTCCAATGTCCCTTTATCAATCACATATTGGTGAAGTTTGCTTTTTGTGTTTTCTTGTGATAATCACATAAGGAGAGACGGTTCACTCATTTGGCATACTTTGTAATTTTTGTTTATTTTTTCAATATTGATATTCATCCTTGCATTTTTAGATTTTTTTTCTGCACCTTGTCTCAGCAACATTATAGTATGTTGCATATCGTTTGTATTCTGCACTAGCACTTTATAGATATTGCACATTGAATTGGTTTAACGCCTATATATGTACACATATAAATGTTGCTGAATTGGTTTAAACACATACATACACATGTTACAATTTGTAGTTTTCACTATTTTAGATTGTAAAGTTTTTTTGTGTGTGGATTAGCGCTATTCTTATCACTTTACACAGTACCTAATAAAGTGGCCGGCCGGTGAGTATACATTCATGCATTATCATATGCAATAAAATGTGCGTTATTGCAATGCATAGATGTGAAGTCATGCTTGTTCCTCCTCTGTACACAGAACCTGGTTCAGGTACCCACAGTCACTGATAATAGTAAATGTATCCATCAGGTGGTATGAGACAAAGAGCGGACATTTGTATTCTTAACATATGCAGATTGTTTGTCTTTTTATCATTCAGTAAAAGCTCACGCTTTTGTTAGTACCCCATAATTGTTGGTAGGTAAGAGAAGGAGGGATCTAATTTATATATATATATATATATATATATATATATATATATATATATATATATATATATATATACACACACACACATACACACATAACTGCTGATGCTGCTTTTCGAACTCTACGCTGCACTGGTCCTGTAGGTAAGGAGTAAATATTGTACAGACCGAGCGAACTCCGATGTGATGTGTCTTCGTGCTGCGTAGGCGACTCAGGAAATAAACACATGAAATTGTCCTGTTGATGCCAGATATCCTTCCAATCTCACAGGATGCAGGTGGCACCGAGGTTGGCTGTCCTGGGCTAAAAATAACGTCAGCCGAAATATCACATATCACTGCAGCCTGGACAAGTCTTCTATCTTGGCAAAATAGGCAATTGCCAAAATGTACCCTTACACTGTGAGATGACAGTTGCCCAAATTGCCTGCGGTTTGCGGGAGGACTCTGCTCCTTCCTCTACAACTCTCTCTACTGAAATACTCTGCTCTGCTGGAGGACTCTGAAAAAAAGAATCAAGCAACAAATGTTGTACAAATGTAAAAAACAAAACCATAGTACAAAACTTCAACTGAAATCAAAGAAATACACATCCATGTTCAGAATGTATACAATATATACATAGTCCACTACCAAAACTATTTACATAAAACAACAGAGAGGGCCTAAGAGGAACAATCCCTCACCTATGTACGCAGCCATTTATCAAAAATGAATCATAAATTATAAAATCTAGGGTGATAAGAGACAGAAAGCCACACCCGAGAAAGAGACTCCTGGCAGTCAGGGATGCTTGAAACCCCTCCTCGCCTTCAACCAAGCCCCCTGACTCCGCTTGTCTCTCTCAAGCACCCAAATCTTCCCCATCTCATGCAAAATGACACACACCACCACCTCAACAGGAAGGATTTTTGTGGTGACCTGACACCGTGCGTTCCCGGTGAAATAACGGACTACTAGACTAATTAAAAAAAGTGTATACAAAAAAAAAAAACTCCACCAGTCTTGAATGCTCCGTACACCCACTCAGCATAACCCAGTCTGGAGAGGAAAGGAACACAGAGGGCCCACTCCACCTGTTTGTACAACTCTATGTTAAAAGGGCAACGAAGGAGAAAATGGTCCATAGTCTCCTCCTCATGTGCACACTCCTTCCGAGGACAAAGACGATCCATCTCACTGCGGTACTTCAAATTGCCCCGAACATAGAGCCTCCCATGGAAGCACAACCAGGCCAGATCCCTAAATTTAAGGGGGGCTCTATCCAAATTAATCAGTCTTAACCCTGCCCTCAAAACTGGGCCTGGGCAATCCCTTAAAGCGGTTGTATACCCTCTTAAACATTTTTTTTTTTGGTAACTACCTGCAAGACAAAGTCATAATGAGCTAGTATGACTAGCATACTAGCTCATTATGCATCACTTACCTTAGATCGGGGCCCCCGACGCCGTGCTCTTCTCCCCCTCCGGCCGCATCCATCTCAAAACAGATACCCTTCCGGGTATCGCCGCTCCGGCCAATCACAGCGCCGCTGCGGCGCTGTGATTGGCCAGAGCGGTGAGGACATCGCTCTGCGCATGCGCGCGGGACACTTCAACTACGGTGAGCCGCAGTTGAAGATGGGGATTAACCCTGTAAATGCACCGTTGTCTACGGCGCAAATGCGCCGTAGACAACGTTGTAAAACGTTCTTTTCAAATATCTCCTAAACCATGCAGGTTTAGGAGATATTTCTTGTAACTACAGGTAAGCCTTAATCTAGGCTTACCTGTAGGTGCAAGTAAATTTTTAGGGTATACAACCACTTTAAGGCCAGTGGATCATGAAATACTTCACTCAAGACTCGACTCATTAGGACTTTCCTCGGAACCGATCTGAGATCTTCAGTCGACAATCGCCACTGCCGCAATAACTTCAGGCACGGAGCGACGTAGGCTGGAAGCTGACCACGATGACCCCTGCGATTCTTCACTTGGCCACCTTTTTCCCAAAGTCAAAGAAAAGGTCTAAACCAAGATCTAAACATGACTGCCCATCCAGGAGGTTCCACTGCAAGCATTTTACCAATGTTAAACTTGAGAAATAGCAGTGAAACAAAAGAACTGGGATGACCATACCTGAGCCACCCTCCCTTTTGGACAGGTAGGTGACATTCCTTTTGATGAGGTTCAGTCTGTTTTCCCACAACATCCGGAAGAACACACTACTGACCCGAGCATAGAAAGACACTGGCAAGATGCAGACAAAACTGACATACAAGAAATCAGGAATTGGAATCAGGTAAGTCTTAATCAGATCAACCCTTTCCCTCAGAGATAAGTTCCATCTCTTCCAGCTGACAACCTTAGTATTGGCAATTTCCAGTCTGCCTTCCCAGTTTTTGAGGCCATAGACGCCGGGTCCAAAATTAATGCCTAGTATCTTAATTTTTTCCTGGGGCACTGGAAAGGTGTCCGGGAGATCAAACCCCTCACCTTCCTTTCCCATCCAGAAAACGTCATTCTTTTCCTGATTGATCTTGGAGCCTGATGCTTCAGAGTACCGTGATGTCAGAGAGACCCCCTTCTCCACTTCATCCGTCCCAGTGACGATCACCGACACATCGTCCGCATAGGCAACAACCCTCAAAGGCGGCTCACCCGGGAGCCCCACTGGTACCACACACAACATGCTGTTCCCTATATTCTCCTGATGAAGGGGTTGATTGCAAACACATAGAGCAGGGGACTCAGGGGACAACCCTGGAGCACCCCAGAGCCAATCTCAAAGGACTGCCCAACCCAACCCAACCCAAGGGAAGCTTTCTGCCCCCTTATACAAGACTTTCAACCAATCAACAAAACCACCCGGCAGACCGGACTTACTAAGACGCAACCACAGGTACACATGGTTCACACAATCAAAAGCCTTTGCCTGATCCAATGTCAGCAAATACTTTCCCCAGCCTGCAGCTCTGTACTGCTCCATGGCCTCCTGGACAGCTAAAACCGCTGTGAAGGTGCTCCTACCCTGGACCGAACAGTGCTGATGGCAAGAAAGCAAAGATTCTGCTACTGATGATAGGCACCAGAACAGTATCTTGGCCAGTACCTTTCTCTTGAGAAGGCTGATGGGGCACCAATTCTCAATCATCGAAGGATCTTTACCTTTTGAAAGAAGAATCACAGCCTCATGGAAGGGGGAAGCACCCCCTCAGCAAGGCAACTGTTCAAAACCTCTACCAAATGTAGGGTCAGAATAGACTTAAAGACTGTAAAACTCAGCCGTCAAGCCATCTGGTCCAGATGACTTTTTGATGGTAAGCTGTTCAGTTGCTGTCACGTACCTGGTGGTGCGAGCCCGAGTTTGCAGAGAGAGACCTCCCTTGCGTCTCCCACTCCTGGTTCCCTGGTAGGGTGACAGGAGACCCAGGAGTGAGGAGGAGCACGGGTGCCTGGCAGGATCAACCGACCAGTGGAGCGACACAGGGTCAACTCAGCGGACAAGGTGGGTAAATTGGATCAGCACAGCAGACTGGATAGCAGGCTGGGTCAGGATAGACAGACAGGATCAGCACAGCAGACTGGATAGCAGAGCAGGCTGGATCTGGATGGACAGGCAGGATCGGCACAGCAGACTGGATAGCAGAGCAGGCTGGATCTGGATGGACAGGCAGGATCGGCACAGCAGACTGGATAGCAGAGCAGGCTGGATCTGGATGGACAGGCAGGATCGGCACAGCAGACTGGATAGCAGAGCAGGCTGGATCTGGATGGACAGGCAGGATCGGCACAGCAGACTGGATAGCAGAGCAGGCTGGATCTGGATGGACAGGCAGGATCGGCACAGCAGACTGGATATCAGAGCAGGCTGGATCTGGATGGACAGGCAGGATCGGCACAGCAGACTGGATAGCAGAGCAGGCTGGATCTGGATGGACAGGCAGGATCGGCACAGCAGACTGGATAGCAGAGCAGGCTGGATCTGGATGGACAGGCAGGATCGGCACAGCAGACTGGATAGCAGAGCAGGCTGGATCTGGATGGACCGGCAGGATCAGCACAGCAGACTGGATAGCAGAGCAGGCTGGATCTGGATGGACAGACAGGATCAGCACAGCAGACTGGATAGCAGAGTAGGCTGGATCAGGGCAAGTAAGCTGGTTCAGCAAAGCAAACAGAACCTCAGAGCAGACCGGATCAGTACAGGTAAGCTGGTTCAGCAAAGCAGACAGGACCTCAGAGCAGACCGGATCAGTACAGGTAAGCTGGTTCAGCAAAGCAGACAGGGCCTCAGAGCAGACCGGATCAGTACAGGTAAGCTGGTTCAGCAAAGCAGACAGGACCTCAGAGCAGACCGGATCAGTACAGGTAAGCTGGGTCATCAGAACAGGCCGGGTCGGATATCAGGCTGGCAGCAAGGTACAAGAGGATTAAGCAGAAGGGTGGTCACAAACAAGCCAAGGTCGGGTGCAGGCAGATAGATGAATAGTCACAGGCAGGCCGGGTCAATACAGGACAGAGGTATCAGGATCAGGTTACAGTCACCACAACGCTGTAGAGCAGACAGCTGGGACCGTCTGCTCTGGCCGGGTTTAAATAGGCTACCTGGCGCCAACAAGAGCACGCACCTGTCTACCTGTGCGCGCACCCGTGCGCGGCCGCACACATGCACGCGCACCGGCGTGCATGCGCATGCGCAGTGGCGACCGTGGGCCAGGACGGCCAGGGTTCAGGTTTCTGGCAGGATCTTCATGACAGTTGCCCTCATCACCTCTTCAACTGTGATCTCCTCCGTCAAATTAATCAATGGGACAACTCCATCATTTAGACCTGGAGTAGAGTCCAAAAAGCTTTCCTTCTTGTCTCGGTCAAGCTCTTTCCTCCTAAGAAGATCAGCATAAAAGGACCTCACGACCTCCAGGATCCCTGACCTGGACTTTGTCAAGGAACCTGTACTTTTCTTAAGGCCAACAACCGTCTTAAAAGTTACACCTTGTTTTCTGTTCAGGTAAGGGTCAGGCGAGTGGTACAGTACTTCCCATAGTCCCTCTTCAGAACCAAAGAGGCATGCTGGTCATATTGACACTTCCTGAGGAGGAGTTTCACTTCGAAGATTGCCCCAAGATCTCCTCCTCTTGAGACAAGAATATCCAGCTTCCTCCGCAAACGTCAGTAGGTCGTGTATCTATAAAACTGATTTCTATTGGCTAGGCCCCTGAAGAATCCAGCGATCCTCTTTTTGGTCAGCTCCCCCACTCAGCCTTGCTGCTACAAAAGTCCAGGATGGTCACCTGTGTCTGAAAGAATTCCTTGAAAGGATTGTCTAACATGTTCTTCCTCGAGGAGAGTCAAATTCAATCTCCAGATGCCCTTGCCCCTCTTAGGGGAGTCTGAAGCATTCAAAACCATAGATAGCATACAGCGATCAGAGAACTGTCTGCACCACTGGGGGCGAGAAAGCAGAGGTTTCCTTCAAAGAAAAACTATCTATCCTACTCTGACTATTACCTCGATGAAAGGTGAACCCGGTGTCATCCGGGAGATGCTTAATGTGCACATCCACAAGACAAGCATCTCTAACTGTACTATTCAAAAAAAAGCTATCATATCCCAGCTTGTCCTTGAAGTCCTTCCTATCCTTGGGCCTAGTTACTGTATTAAAGTCCCCTCCAAAGACCATTTGCCGGGATGTAAAAAGAAATGACTTGATCCTTGTAAAAAGGATTCCCGTCCCACTATGTGTGCGGCCCATAAACATTAATTAAGCGCAGGTCTGTCCCCCCCACAAGGACATCTAATGCCCCATACACACGCTCGGATAATCCGAGGACCAGGTCCGTCGGATCATGTCCGTCGTACTTTGTCCGATGTCGGTGTTGCATACACACGGTCGGACAAAGTTGTCGGAAAATCCGATCATTCTGAACGTGGTGACGTTTGTTGCCTACGACGGGACTACGTAGAGGCTAGTAGCCAATAGCTTTGGTCTTGTAATGTGATCTGAGCATGCGTAGCACTTCGTCCATCGGACTACGCTACACACGATCGGATTTGGTGTGATCGGACTTTGTTGTCGAAAAATCGATCCAGCAGGAGATAGGACTTTGTCCGTCGGACAATCCGACGCACACTGTCCGATGGTGCCTACACACGGTCGGAATTTACGACAACATTGTCCGATAGGACAGAATCCATCGGATAATCCGACCGTGTGTATGGGGCTTAAGACCATACATCTCCCAAACTCCACTTCAAAAACCCACCGGACTGTTACCACGCCGGTTTTAAACAACATCACCGTAAGGCAGGGGTCAAGTCCTGGGGAAAAAAGTGTGGGAACTACCACCCAAGATCTCTACCCCACCAAAAAAATAAATAAAATAGGACATCGGGGCACATGGCACCTCAGAGCACGGGGCACATCAGGGCACGGGGCACCTCAGGGCACGAGGCACATCAGGGCACGAGGCACCTCAGGGCACGGGGCACCTCAGGGCACGAGGCACCTCAGGGCACGGGGCACCTCAGGGCACGGGGCACATCAGGGCACGGGGCACATCAGGGCACGGGGCACATCAGGGCACGGGGCACATCAGGGCACGGGGCACATGGCACATCAGGGCACGGGCACATCAGGCCACAGGGCACATGGCACATCAGGGCTCGGGGCACATCTGGGCACATTATGGGGCACATCAGGGAACATTATAGGGCACATAGAACATTGTGGGGCAGATAGCACATCAGGGCACATTATGGGGCACATCAGGGAACATTATAGGGCACATAGCACATTATGGGGCACATTGGGGCATCAGGGCACGGGGCACATCAGGGGGCACATTATAGGGCACATCTGGGGATCTTACTTGACAGCATGCAGAGTAGCGCAGGAAGCGTCTGTGTGTAATACGTTCTCTCTCTCG